>CM053627.1:68829684-68952689 GCA_028646595.1 Phalanger gymnotis | reverse complement strand
TTCTTTGTCACCAAAGAAAGATTCCAGAGTCTGAGACTGAATCTGGGTGCGTTTTTGTTTCCTGGCCATGTTCCCAGACGACTTACTTGACCCTTGAGTTTTTCAGTGTGGTATGACTGCTTGTAGACTAAAGAGTTCTATGTTCCATGCTTGGGGGTACGTGCCAGCTCTGCCTCACCAGCACTCCTCCTTCCCCAAGAACCCCCAACCTGGACTGGACTTATATCTTCAGCAGGCTCTTCACTCCTGCTCTGATCCTCTACTTAATTCCTCCCACCAGGTGGGCCTGGGGCCAGAAGCAACTGCAGCTGTAGTTCTGTAGCCACCCCACCTCCACTGCCCCTGGCGCGGTGGGCAGACCGCAAACTCCCTGTCCCCAGCAGCTTTTCCCACTAACCTACTCTGTTGTCTTTGGTGTTTGTGGGTTGAGAAGTCTGGTAACTGCTGCAGCTCACTGATTCAGGGCACTAGGGCACGCTCCGCCCGGCTCCTGGTCTCCTTGGTCTGCACGGCACACGCTGGGCTCTGCTCTGCTCAGCTGTCCTCTGCTCCCAGCTCTGTGCGTGATAGACCTTACCCAGAGACTATCCGCTAGAGCTCTGCTTCCCTCTGCTACCCTGTGGGTTCTGCAGTTCTAGAATTGATTCGAAGCCATTTTTTATAGATTTTTGGAGGGACTTGGCAGGGAGCTCATGCTAGTCCCTGCTTTCTAGCCGTCATCTTGGCTCCGCCCCCTCCGGAGGTTAATATCTTCTGCTTTGATGGCTCCATTGATTATAATCTGTGGTAAAGTGGAAAAAAATTAATGAATAGCCTTGTTGGATATAAAATTGATTTCTTTAGCAAATATTAGTTTGAGAGTCCCATGTGTGAAACTGACATGGAGTGTCATAGTCCATTTTGCCTTGTCGATTGCAGAGGTATATTCAATTCCAGCATCAGAATATTTCTCGTCTTTCACATTAACAGTTTGAAGTTCAGATGTATTTTAGCGTGAGCCCTTATTTGTGTAGAGGCACTTGTAAAGATGATTTTTAAATGCACTTTTTATATAGGCACATCTCTCTTTTTTCCTTTAAAAGCATTTGAATACCTCTCACTGTTTTAATCATACTGCATCCAGACTATTCTGTTCTCTTTTGAGTGTCATATTATGGGGAAGGACATTGTCAGAAAGGATGTTTTGGGTACTGGAGACTGTATGCTATGTGAGGATTGCTTGAAGGAACTGGGGGTATTCAGCCTAAATCTAGAAGAGGGGAATATGGTAGCTGCTGCTGCCTTCAATTATCAAAAGGCTGTCACTTAGAAGAAAGATTTCTGTTTTGTTTGCTTGGTCTCTGAGGGCAAAATTAGGTAGGATGGGTGCATGTAGTAGGGAGGCCAATTTCTTCTGTGTACAAGGAAATGCTTCCTAACAATTAGAGCAGTCTAAAAGGAAAATAGGCTATGTTGGAGAACTAGCCAGTTTCCTCTTGTTGGAGGTCTTCAGAAGGAAGGCTGTTGAGTGCCTATTGGTGAAATTATAGAGGGGATTTCTTTTTAGGGATAGTTTAGACTGGATGGCCTCTGAGTACAACTCCAACCCTAAGACTCTGATTCTGGGCTTTTTGGATTGAGGAAAGTATTACCAATATGCTTTCCCAAGGGAAGAATACCCTTCTTTCTGCACTTGTAATCTTGGAACACCAAGTATAGCCAAAGAACAAGCTGGTGTCACCTAGAACAACAGCAACTCTCATTTTTTTGGTCACAGGACAAAAAATTATTCTTTTAATAATTTTTGTCTTAATAATCTATTTCTCATTTTAGAAATTGAAATGGACAAATTTTAAAAAAATATATTATATAAAATAGCAATAAAACCATTACATGACAAAATTTTTTTATGAGAAATAACTAGTTCCCCCTCCCCCCAAAAGACGTAGTAAGAAGAGTAGCATCATTTTACGTATTTTTTTTAAATATCTTTAATGTTTGGCTTAATAGAAGGCAGCTGGGTTCTCTTATCTGCTTTTGTATACAATCTATTGTGACATGTTAGGGTATTTTGGTTGAAATATATGAAAAAAAATCTGACCTCACATAAATGTGAAGTTATGAAGGGGAAGGAATATTTTATAGACAAGTAATGTCTTAGTGTTATTATAAAACTAATTTTGACCTGAGAGATGTGCTGAAAGGGTCTCAGTGACTCTCTGGGGTGCTGGGCCCAGATTTTGAGAACCACCGATCAAGAAAAAAGTTTTAAGGACTATGTAACTTTCAGCAGAAGGACCTCCTGGACATATCAGCACAATTAAGCTAGTCTGTCTACATGCCACCGTCTCTCTAAAACTTTTGTCTGGATCCCATTCTGTTTTGCCTCCTGAACAAATTTGCTTCCTTCCCTCTCCATTGACAACTTTCCTTCTGCCTACAATTATTTCCAAGTTTTTATACCTTTAAAAAACCACAGTTATCATCACCACTCCCACCAATTCTTGAAATGGCTTACAAATTCAGCTAGCTATCAATTAGAAAGGTGGCCTTTGGGTCAAGAAGACTTGGATTCAAATTTGATTCTGGCAAGCACTGACTGTATGATCCTGGACTTAACCTCTAAACGTTCCAGGTAAGTTTTTTAAGGCTCAGTTACAGAGCAGATGTAGATCTACCTTAACAAAGGAAGCTTCTTCACTGGGAGTTACCTATCCTCATGAAACCACAGATCTGATTTTTAAAAATTAGTAGAAGAATCATGTGACCATAGATTTGAAGCTGGAAGACCTTAGAGGTTATTTTTTTCCTATTCTCTCTTAAAAAATTAAGAAATTGAGGCCCTAAAAAATTAAGTGACTTGCTCAAAAAGTGATTTTCAGTGACAGAGCTAAAATTTGAAGCCAGGTTGTCTGGTTCCAAACCCCTGTGCTCTTTTTACTCTTCCCATATTCATGGAACTGTGTGTGTGTGTTGGGGAAGGGGAGACATTTCATTAATAACCTCAGTAGAACAGATATCTTTTAGCATCATAACAACATACCAGAAAAGAAAACAGTATTTAAAAGGTTCCTTTAGAGATTTAAGTGAGGCAGCTTGGTGTAGTGTATAGAAAGCTGGTTTCAATCCAGGATGACCTGGGTTCAAACCCCACCTCCATCACGTGCTTGTCTCGGTGACCTTGCACAAGTCACAACCTTTCAGTGCTCTAGCCAGTTCTCTAAGATTATAAATTGTAGAGAAGGTGACAACCTGAGTTGATAGAAGGACTTTCCTCTTCTGGGAATTCTCTTATGCCAATGAATAAGGGAGCTAGATGGCTCAGTGGTTATCTTGGAGTCAGGAGGAGCTGAATTAAAATTCTGTCTCAGATACCTACTAGCTGAATGACCCTGGAAAGGTCATTCTGTGCCTCAGTTTCCTCATCTATCAAATGGGGAAACTGACTTTGGTGGACTCTGAGGTCTCTTCTAACTTTAAATCTATGATCCTATAAGATGGGGGGGTTCTAATTATAGATTTAGAAATGGAAAAGCCCTTAGACTTCATGTAGCCCAACCCTTTAGCACTGATAGAGATCCATAACTGCTCTGTAATTTATGGAGTTGCCTGGAGGATTAAATGACTTGCCCAGGGTCATCCAGCTCGTCCTTGACAGGAGTGGGATTTGAACTCATCTTTCTCACTCCATAGGCTGCCTTTTTATTTACTACACCTTGCTGCCAATAACCTCCGTCCCCTTCAATTGACCGATAAGGAAAATGGACTCCCAAGAAAGGAAACGTTTGGACATCTGAGAATTCCAATCTCTCAGCCAATAGAAGGAGGGCGAGGACAAGAGTATCTAGGGCCTCGGAATCTCCCTGACGGAAACAGAATCCTTGTTCTTGGAAGGGCGTTAAGGGTGCGGGATGGACAACGAAGCTGGAGCCATCTGAGGCAGAAAACCAGGCAGCAGCGTGCGACTGCGTGGACTGAGATAGATGTGCCTAGGATTGAGTTGTCTGTGCAGGGCCGGGGGGGTTCCGATCTATGTCAAGAAATGACCAACACCGCACAGCCTCGCAAAGATGGCTCCTCAGATTTCCTTTCGCAGTATGAGCACATCTGCGCACTCCAGGGCTTGGTACCTCTCCCAGCGGTGAGGACCAGCCTGAAGATGGGTACGCTGGGCTTTAATGCGGATCGCCTCCGCTTACTGGACTGGGTGCCTTTGCTGAGCGCCCTGAGGATCAACAAAACCCTGCCCTCCGTCTCAATCAGGAGCACTTTTCAGCCATCCTTGCAAGACACTCTGATGGAGAAGCATAAATCCTACATGAGAAGGCGCATCCCTGCCGTCACTACTAAAGAAGTCACTGTTCAGTTGTGTAAAGCTATCAAAGGCTGCTTAACCACATCTACTGCTCTAACCAACCTCGAGTTTCAGGGAATCCTTTTAAGAGGGCGAGATATAATGTTCTTAGCCAAGGGATTGAATAAAACAGCATCCCTGGCACACCTCTCTCTGGCGTTTTGTCCAATTGGAGATGTAGGTTTAGAAATAATCTGTCAAAACATCAGGAGCGTAACAACCCTGAAGACTGTAAACTTCACTGCGTGCAATCTTACTTGGCGAGGAGCAAAGCATATATCCAACGTCTTAAAATATCAGGCAGTAAAAAGGCATGAGGAAGTTTGGACCGCCAATCTTCGCAGCAGGAATGCTGATCTGGAGGGCGTGGGTGGCTTGAAGCGAGTCACTTTTAATTCCAACCCACTGGTAGGAGATCAAGGTGCCCATGCTTTTGCAGACTCGATTTGTGACAATTTATGGCTAAGAGCCCTTGACCTGCAGTTGTGTGGAATTAGCAGTGGGGGCGCCAAAGCTTTACTAGATAGTCTGGAATCCAACGCAACGCTGGTGGTTCTAGATGTAAGAAAAAACCCACTTGTTGATCATTCTTTGATGAGGGCAATTATTGATAAACTTAACCATAATGCAAAGAGTACTAAATCAGAATTTAAGTGGTTAAGTTCTTCCTCTTTAAAGGACTTTTTCAAAGGCAAACAGAAGAGAAGAACTGTAATTCTGGGAAGTGGTCGCAAAGGAAAAGCTACTATTCGGATTAGTGTACCATCAAAGAAACCCGTATTGACTGGAAGAAGATATGTCCCAGCAAAAGAATTTTATGCCCCAGATCCATCACCAGGTGTGCCTTGGCGTACAGCAGAACGGGCAAAGAGGTATCGGGGTTTCCCACAGATCAAAAGCAGAGATATATCGTGTTGAGTGGAATGCCAGGTTGTGTCACTTTTGAAGAGAAAGAAAACTTAAAGGATAAGACATCCATTTGAAAGAGAGAAACGAGATAACATGGTTCAAAATAAACACCCACATCTTGCCTTAAACATATATTTTGTAAAAACAAGAGAAGAGCTATGGTGCCCTTATGAGAGTCATTGAAACTACATTAAAATGGAATATTCAAATCTATATTGCTGAAGTAGAAATTCATCTCAGTTATAATTGCCTCTAATAACTTAGATAGTATTTGTTAGTTTGCATGGAAGTTCCCCCAATGTATGACTAAGTTCCTATCCTTTTTTGATTTAGTTTTTTTTTTTTAAAGAAGAAAAAGTTTTATTTTTTTCTCCTAAGGCCTATCAGGAAAGTCTTATTAAACATGTAAATCCCCAGTGATTACCAGGTGATCAAATAAGAATTTGCCATTTTTGAAATGTTAAGCATTGGATTCTGAATGTGATGCACCCCAAAGAGGGGATATAATGCATACTTCATTTACAGTTCTGAGTACTATCCTTCTTCCAGCTATGATATTTTGCTCAGTCATAGTCTTTATGCATGTGGATCTCTAAGTACATTTTAACGTAGAACAACAACGGGATGATACACTCCACAAAATTCATGAAGAGGAAATAGACATATTTCGGCATGGGAGAATATTTATGCATTATTTAACAGCAATAATGTTTGAATTCATACATTATGCAAATGCAGTTATAATCAGGAAAATTAAAGAACTTGGACTGCTTGCTGCAACATCTTTAAATCCACCATTAGGTACCTATCTATGCATAACATTTAATACCTCACAGTGCTCTACAGTGGTATAGTATGTCATTTGAAGAGAAAAGTTATCAGGGATTAACAGAGTATAGAATGCAAGGGGGATAAACCCCTCGATTTGTTACCTTGAAGCTGGCTTCTATGAATTTGTCAGCAAATAAGGAGTCAGAGGCTTATAGATTTAGAGCTTGAAGAGACCTCAGAGGATGTTGAGTCCACCTCCTGCATTTTATAGATGGGGAAACTGGGGTCCAGAAAGGACATGTAATTTGTCCAAGATCTAACAGCAATCAAGTAGCAGAAGGTAGATTTGAACCTAGATCCTCTTGACTCCAAAGCCTATGCTGGTTCCAGGGCCTTCAATGATAACTAGGCTTTCATAAAGATGAAATTCACTTTTTAAGTGGGTCATGATTTGACTTTGTTAACTCTTTCAGAGTCAAATGCTAAACTTCCCTTCCCCCATCACTGTATTTGACTTTTTCTTACCTACTCGCTCTTTTCCTCTGCAATTTTCATCCACTCCTAGAGTTCTAGCCATTATCGCTACGTAGATGCCTCTTAAATCTTTAGGTCTGACGATTCTTCTGAGCTCCATGGAGAACATTGCCAAATGTCCAACTCTTTAATTTGCTAGTGTTACAGGTTCAGGTCTAAAAACGGACTCATTCCCCAGTACCTGAACATAGTAAACATTACATAAATACTAGTTTTTGTTGTTGTTCTAAAATTAAATGCAAAGAGCAATAGTTCTGAGTTCAAATTCTGACTCTGAAACATTCCATGTGCCGTTGGACAAATCATTTAATCTCCTTGGGATTCATTTTTCTCTTCTGTAAAATGAAAGAGTTGGGCTAGATAGTCCTCGAGCTCTCTTCCAGGTCTGTATCTAGGATCCTATGGTCAATTTAGTTGAAAGCCCTCCTTCCTCCAGTATACTTTGATAGAACTTAATTTGAACCATCCATATGTCGCTTAGTATACGCAGCCTTGCATTGTAGCTATATTTACATACATGTCCTATCTTCTCTGTTACATTGTTAGCTATTTTAGGGTATGGACTAGGACACACTTTCTTTTGGATTCCATGGCGCTTTAGCACAATGCCTTATTAGATATTCATTATTATTTGAATACCGGAATGGAAGAATGAGTTTGACATTGTCAAAGGACATTCTACAAGTAGTATAATTATGTTAGGGTGAATAGTATGTCTGCACTGTGTCTGACTCTTTGAGAGGAGTGACTTGGAAAAGATAAGTTTTAAGATGTAATTCAGGAGGTTGGAGAGATGATGTTGGAGAGGTATTGACCTAAGTGTATTGACTCATGCTGCAAAAGCAAAGAGGAAAAAGGAAAATATTAGTTGGAGGATGACAAAACATATTTGCCTGAAGGCAATGGCAGGTTTGCTCAGGATAGCAATTAAAGAGTAAGTTAGAGGAGGCCAAATAATATTGGGTCTTGATTTTATAGCCACTGGATTTGATTTGATGCAGAAGATTATGGGGAACCATTTAGGCATTTAAGGATGGGAGTGAGTTGGCAGAGGCCTTGATTCTATGGTCAAGGGATTTAATTTGATGTGGAAAAGTATGGAAAATCATTGTAGGGATTTGAAAGTGGAAGTGAGTTGGCAAAAATGGCACTTGATAAAGATGGTTTTTATTACTGTCAAAACAGGTTAACAGTCTGGACAAAGAGTAGCCTGGAGGACAATTAACTAATTAATAAGAATTAACTACTAGCAGCTTACAGAGATAGTTATCATATGGATGCAAAGGAAATTTCCTTAATGTGGAACAGTTTAGTTTACAATTTAGTTGATGAGTAATCTAAGTGATAAGTGACAGACCCTAGCAAAAAGGCTTTGTTGGTGGGGGAGTGAGAGGCACAGGGTGGCGCAACAGTAACTTGTGAGATGATACAACTTCGAAATTGACTATAGGAGGAAGGTAACTAGGAGGTACAGTGGATGGAAATTTGGGCTTGGAGTCAGCAAGAACTGGGTTCAAATCCAGCCTCAGAAACTTCCTAACTGTGTAGCTTTAGGCAAGTCAACCCCTGTTTGTTACTGGAGAAGGAAATGGCAAACCACTCCAATATCTTTGCCAAGAAAACCTCATGGGTCCATGGGGTCTCAAAGAGTGGGACAGGACAACAAAAACAAGAAAATGGGAAGAAGACAAAGATAACCAAGTGACCAGAGATAACAGTAATGATAGCAAAGAGGAAAGATGTTCTATGTATGTAAAGTTAGTGTGGTGTAGGGCAGTGAATGCTAGACCTGAAATTAGGACAATCTGGGCTTGAATACTGCCTCAGGACGTTAGCTGTGTGAACCTGTCCTGCTCATCATTTATTATAGCATGATAGTATTATATTTCCATCACATACCACAACTAGTTCAGTCATTCCTCAATTGGTAGGCACCCTCTCAATTTCCAATTCTTTGCCACCTTGAAAAGAGCTGCTATAAATATTTTTGTACATATAGGTCCTTTTCCCTTTACTTTGGTCTCTCTGTGATACAGACATGGTAGTGGTATTGCTAGGTTATAGAGTATGTACAGTTTTATAGCCTTTTGTGCATAGTTTCAAATTGTTCTCCAGAAGAGTTGGACTAATCCACAGCTCTACTAACAGTGCATTAGTGCACCTGTTTTTTCCATATCTTTTCCAGCATTATTATTTTCCTTTCTTGTCATGTTAGCCAACCTGAAAGATATGAGGTAGTGCCTTAGAGTTGTTTTAATTTGTATTTCTCTAATCAATAGTAATGTAGAACATTTTTCATATGACTATTAATAGATTGGATTTCGTCTTCTGAAAATTGCCTGTTCATATCCTTTGACCATTTACCAATTGGGGAATGACTCCAATTTTTACAAATTTGGGTCATTTCTCTATATATTTGAGAAATGAAGCATTTATTAGAGAAACTTACTATAAAATTCCCCCCCCCATTTTCTGCTTTCCTTCTAATTTCAGCTACATTAGTTTTGTTTGTGCAAAACTTTTTAAATTTAATGTAATCAAAATTATCTACCTTTCTCCCATGAGCCTTTCTGTCTCTTGTTTGGTTGTAAACTCTTCCCTTCTCTAGAGATCTAACAGGTACAATTTGTTATCGTTCCTTAATCTGCTCATAATACTTTTTTATGTCTAAATCACATACCCATTTTGACCTAATCTTGATATACAATGTGAGATGTTGGGGCTAGTTTCTTCTGAACTGCTTTCCAATGTTCCCAGAAATTTTTTGTCAGATGATAAGTTCTGCTCCCAAAGCTTGGATCTTTGGTTTTATCAAATACTAGATTACTGTGATCATTTATGACTGTATATTGTGTACCTAATCTATTCTGCTGATACATCACTCTTTCTTAGACAGTAAAGGATTGCTTTGATGATTAATGCTTTGTAATATAATTTTAAATCTGGTACTTCGAGGCTACTTCACATTTTTTTTTCATTGATTCTCTTGGGCTTATTGACTTTTTGTTCTTCCAGATGAATTTTATTATTTTTTTTTAGCTCTATAAAATAATTCCTTGGTAGTTTGATTGTTATGGCACTGAATAAGAAGTTAATTTAGGTAAAATTGTCATTTTTATTATATTGACTCAACCTACTCATAAGCAATTAATATTTCTATAGTTGTTTAGTCTTTGTGTGAAAAATGTATAGTAAATGGATTCATATAGTCCCTGGGTTTGGGGAAGCCAGGTGGTCCAGTGGCTAGAGTGCTGGCTTTGGAGTCAGCAGGACCTGATTTCAAATCCAATCTCAGACACTTACTGGGTGCGTGACCCTGAGCAAGTCATTTAACACTGTTTGCTTCAGTTTCCTCATCTGTAAAATGAGTTGAGGAAGGAAATGGCAAACCACTTCAGTATCTTTGCAAACAAAACTTCAAATGGTGTTAAAAATGTTAGTGAGTCCCTTATAATTTCTCTTTCATGTTTACCTTTTTATGCTTCTCTTCTTTTTACATTTGAAAAAAAAGTCCCTAGATTTGTCTTGGCAGATAGATTCCTAAGTATTTTATATTGTCTGCAGTTATTTTAAATGCAATTTCTCTTTCTATTTCTTCCTTCCACATTTTTTTGGTAATATATAGAAATATTAATGGTTTGTATGGGTTTATTTTATGTCCTGCAACTTGCTAAAGTTGTTAATTGTTTCAACTAGTTTTTTAGTTGATTCTCTAGGGTTTTCTATACCATCATATCATCTACAAAGAGTGATAGTTTTGTTTCCTCATAGCCTATCTTTATTCCTTTAATTTCTTTTCCTTGTCTTATTGGTATAGTTGACATTTCTAATACCATATTAAATAATAGTGGTGATAATGGACATCCTTTCTTCATCGTTGATTATATTGGGAAGGCTTTTAACTTGTTCCTATTACAGATAATATTTGTTCTGGCCTTTAAATAGATACTACTTATCATTTTTAAAAAGATAACATTTATTCCTATACTTTCTAGTATTTTTTAATGGGAATGAGTGTTGTATTTTGTCAAAAGCTTTTTCTGCATCTGTTGATATAATCATATGATTTTTGTTGTTTTTGTTTTTGATATGGTCAGTTATGCTTATAGTTTTCCTAATATTAAATCAGCCCTATATTCCTGATATAAATCATACCTGGCCATAGTGTATGATCTCTTTAGTCTCCTTACTAGTGTTTTATTTAAAACATTTCCATCAATATTCATTAGGGAAATTGTCCTATAGTTTTCTTTCTCTGTTTTTGCCCTCTCTGGTTTAGTGATCAAGATCATATTTGTGTCATAAAAGGAATTTGGTAGGATTCCATCCTTACCTATTTTTGCAAATAGTTTATATACTAATGGGATTTGTTGTTGTTGTTCAGTCATTTCAGTCACGTCTGACTCTCCATGACCCAATTTGGGGTTTTCTTGGCAAAGATACCGGAGCGGTTTGCCATTTCCTTTCCCAGCTCATTTGACAGATGAGGAAACTGAGGCAAACAGGGTTAAATGACTTACCCAGGATCACATAGCTAGTAAGAATCTGAGGCCCAGATTTCAACACAGGTCTTCCTGACTCTAGGCCTGGTGCTCTAGCACTATGATTGCCACCCTTGCCTTTTTACTTCATCTGAAACATAATAGATTCTGTTTCAGCTCCTTATTTTTAACTCTGTTTGTATGTCTGTTTCAAGTATGTTTCTTGTAAATAACATATTATTAGATTCTGCTTTCTAATCCACTCTGCTGTCCACTTCTGCTTTATGGTTGAATTCATCCCATTCACATTCACAGTTTTCATTACTAACTGTGCATTTCAATTTATCTTATTTTCTTCTGCTTTATCTTTCTCACTCTCTTTTTACTCTGTCCCTCCTCAAAAAGTCTGTTTTGATTCTGAACCCTACCTCCCTTAATTTGCCCTCTTCTTTATTACACCTTGCCCCCATACCCTTCCTCTCCTACTTCCATGTTGAGTAAGATAGATTTCTATATGCAGTTGAGAGAGAGAGAGAGAGTTCTTCTCTCTTTGAATTAATTCAGATGAGAGTGAAGTTTAAGCGTGGCTTGCCCGCTCGCTGTTTCCCCCTTTACTTTAAAAACTCTTCCTTGTGCACCTCTTTTATGTGAGATAATTTCCCCCATTCTTCATCTTTCTTCCAGCTTCTCCCAGTGCATCCCTCTTTTTCATCCATCCCTTTTTTAAAAATAATCCCATTATAATCAGCTCATTCCTTCACTATTTTCTATATAGAATCCTTCTAACTGCCCTAATAATGAAAAAAAAATTATTAAGAGTTAAATGTATCACCAACCCATACAGGAATGTAAACAGTTTAACCCTAGTGAGTCCCTTAGGATTTCTCTTTCATATTTACCTTTTTATGCTTCTCTTGAGTCTTATATTTGAAAGTCAAATTTTCTATTCAGTTCTGTCTTTTCATCAGGAATATTCAAAAACCCTCTATGTCATTGTTTTCATTTTTTTTTCTTGAAGGATTATACTCAGTTTTGCTAGGCAGTTTATTTTTGGTTGTAATACTAGCTCCTTTGCTTTCTAGGATATTATATTCCAAGCCCTCCACTCCTTTAACATGGTAGCTGCCAGATCTTGACTGTAGCTTCCCAGTGTTTGAATGGCTGCTTTCTGGCTGCTTGAAATACTTTCTCTTTGACCTGAGAGCTCTGGAATTTGGCTCTACTATTCCTGGGTGTTTTCACTTTGGAATCTCTTTCAGGAGGTAACCAATGGATTCTTTTAATTTCTATTTTGCTGTCTAGTTTTAGGATATCAGGGAAATTTTCCTTGATAATTTAAAAAAATTTTTTTTTCAGTTTTTTTCCCAAAGCCACTTTGAATATTTATTCTTTAGAATTTCACAATATTGACATAATGGATTGTGGCCCAATAGATAAACTGATATGCTGAGTTTATGAAGCAGGCTTCTTTTCAGCTGCACGGTTTTTTTTGTTTGTTTGTTTGTTTGTTTGTTTGTGCAGGAGGTTTCTTTTCAGGTGCAGGCTTCTTTTCTATAGGCTTCCTTGCTGCTGGAGGCTTCTTTTCCCCAAGGTTCTTCTCTGCTGGTTTCTTTTGCCCTGGAAACTTCTTTGCTCCTGCATCCTTCTTATTATTTACATGCTTCTTCATCTTCTTCTTCTTCCTCCTCATCTTCCTCCTCCTCCTCCTCCTCCTCTGCTTTCTTTGCCTCCATAATCTTCTTTAGTGCAGCAGCTCTTTTATTTTCTTGGACTCTCCAGTTCTTAGCCTGGCATAGAATTGTATTTCAGTGCATTGCCTTGACATATGGGTTTAGTTTCACCATGATTCTCAAATTCTTCAGTGGGTTCTTTCTGAGTACTCATTGATGAATCTTTTTGTGTGGTACATGGAGGACCCTCCGAATCTCTGGGCTTTTCAAAATCCTTGTAAGGTCTGTGTTGTTCCTTGATAATTTTTTGAAATATTGTATCTAGCCTCCTTCTTTGGTCATGGTATTCAAGTAGTTCAATAATTCTTAAATTATCTCTTCTTAATCTATTTTCTAGGTAAATTTTTTTCTGATGAGATATCTCACATTTTTTTTCTGTTTTTTTTTCATTCTTTTAACTTTGATTGTTTATTGATAACTCATGGAGTCATTAGCTTCCACTTGCCCAATTCTAATTTTTAAGGAATGATTTTCTTCAGAGAGCTTTTATGCTTTTTTTTTGTTTGGTCAATTCTGCTTTTTAAGGAGTTATTTTTTATCAGTTAACCTTTAAATATCCTTCTCCATTTGACTAATTGTGTTTTTTAAGGTATTAGTTTCATAAGTATTTTTTGTGCTTCTTTTACCAAGCTGTTAATTGTTTTTTCATAATTTTCTTCCCTCACTCTCATTTCTTTACCTAATTTTTCTTCTACCACTTTTACTTGATTTTTAAAATAACTTTTTTAGCTCTCCTAGGAATTTTCATTGGGTTTGTATCTAATTCTCATTTTCCTTTGAGGCTTTACTTGTAGCTATTTTGTATCTCAGCTGTAGACATCATTTTCTTCTTCTGAGTTTGTATCTTTATCTTCCCTATCAGCACAGTAGCTTTTTAAGGTTGAGGTTTTTTTTTTGTTTGCTCATTTTCCAGTCTATTTCTTGAGTTTAAACTTTATGTTAAGGTTGGACTCTGTTCCCAGGGTAAGGGTAGGAGGACATTGTCCCGAGCATCAAGCTTTTTCTTACTGCTCTTTTCAGCGCTAGTTCTGGATGTTAAGATGTTTTCAGTGCTTCCAAGGTGGTATCATCTGGGGGTAGGTTTGTTCACTGCTCCCTTGTGACTAGAAGTGATGCTGTTCCTCAGGAACCCCTGCTCCCTTGAGACTAGAAGTGATAATACTCCTCAGGGTCAGTACCTACTATCCTGAGAGAATTGCTTGGGAGAACTTAGAGGTTAAGTGACTTGCCCAGGGTGACACATCCAGTTTGTGTTAGAGGTGGGACTTGAACCTCCAAGTTTCCCTGGCTCTAAGGTCAGCTGTCTATTCACTATGTTATACTGCCTCTTATTGGATCATTGAATACTTAATAAAGGAATTCTTTGTAATCCTTTAGAAAAAGCAGAAGTGATAGTTATAAAAAACAAACAAACCAGCATGTCTTTTTGAAGGATAAGCCTCATCAGATTAATTTTTTTTCCATTTTTTGACAGGGTAACTAAAGAGGTAGATCAGAATGCTCTGGATATTGTAAATTTAGACTTCAGCAAATAATTTGACAAATTGTCTTATTAATGTGTTCATAAAAGATCATAATATCATAAGTTTAGAGCTGGAAGGGATGTCAAAAGCCATGTATCCAATTCTTTACTTTTCTAGATGAAGAAACTGAGTCCCAGGAAAGTTAAGTGAGATATAGAGATATGGGCTATATGATAATACTCTTAGGTGGATCTGATTCTTACAGAGATTCAGTTTCTGTTGATTGATTAGACCTCAAGGATAGTCGCTACTGAGTCTATTTTAGCTTGGAAGAAGGTCTCAAGTAGAGTGCTCTAAGCTAAGGAATAGTTTTTGGTCTGGTGGTATTTAACATTTTTATCAGTGACTTAGAAAAAAACAAAGATGACATGTCAGATTAGCAGGTGACCTGAAGCTAGGAGCTATAGAGGGGCGTGCAAGAGCCTGCTCAAATTACTCAGGAAAGCAGATTGTTAAATTTTCTAGATGAGTGTTTACACTTTGGAAATTGGCAAGTGCTACAAATCATGGCTTTGTTTATTGTTTTGTTGATTGGCTAGACTTAAGAAAGTGATAGAGAAAATATTAACTGAATTTTAAGTTTAAAAGTCTGTTGGAACTATATTTTCCTCCCCCCACACAAGAGGATTGATTGTTAAACATTTCCCAGCACACCCCTGGATAGCTGACACATTGGATGATAGTCAGGATTTTAAAAAAAGATCTTGATGAGCTAGAACAGAGGATGGCAACAGATTTTTTTTAGGGTGTCCTCCATATAAGCTATTCAACTGTTGCCCCCAAGGACTACAAAATTACCACTATCTCTTTCAGGTGGTGAATTTTCTAAGTATAAAGTCTCGACTTAATACTGGGGGAGCTCTGAAATCCGGTCCTGACTATCGCATGTGGAGAAGGAGTGAGGAGGGAAGAATAAAAAAGGAAATCAAGTTGAAAATAGATTTTTTAAAAATGTGAATGTTTAAAAGTACCATCTTAGATGAAGCTTGTTAAGGAGCCATTCTGTATTACAGAGGAGATAGAAACCTCAGAAAAACCAGATTTTCGAATTGATGTGTTGACACAGCCATAACAGGAGAAGCTGGAGAAGGCTGCTCTACGGTAATTAAACTGAAGAAGTAAAAAAGATGCTCATTATTATCTGTTACCATAGCAGTGTAGGAGCTGTCACGCATAAGGCTGGATTAGCATTTACATTGCAAATCTCATTTTCCACCCCCTACCCCCACCCCCGGTCATAACTCACACAGAAAAATTCACTTTAGGTGAAAATTCTTTACCTTTCTGCTGGCCTGTGTCACAACATACATTCACCTGAGGTCTATTCTAGTTGTCTAAATATTGAAGGGATGCTTCGTGATACATCAACTCTATACAATATCTTTCTTTTGTTTATCACTAGCCATCTTGAAACACTAACGGTCCACAGCAGGAGGAGAGAATTCTCTATATTACAGAGATTATTGATAAAAAGATAATTTTGTGTTGTGAAACAGGTTAATAAGGGAGAATATTACTAGCCATTCATCTTTCTGCCTCCAAGGCAAAGGAGATCTTCCAGAGAGATAGTAGTTGCTGTCATTTTGAGATTTAATTTTAATTTCCCCAATATAATTGTTATATGGCTAGAGACCTGGGGTGGAAAAATACCCTCAATTTCTTGATCCATTGATGAGCCATTGGCACCTCTTTTTTTTTAAAACAGCACCTTAGGAAAGTGGAATGCAAAACCTGGGCCTTAGTTTCCCTTGGTTGCATTTTCTCTAGTCATTTCAGAGGTTACATTGTTATTCGTTTACAGATGCCTTTACTATGTTAGCATTTGTAGCTATGCAGTAAATAATCAACAAAGGAATACAGACATGACGGGTAGAAAGAGGATTGGGCTGGAAGGCATGTGCTGTCCCACTTATTTCCATGGTCTAAAGTGTTGCTGTCAGTTACCTCTTGAAAATATTAAAAACAACAAGGTATAGAAGATAGAAGTACTGTCAGGCACGTGGTCCTTCCAGCTGGGAGGCTAAGCCTTTTTAGGTTCAACCAGGTCCTCTTAAGCAAACAGCTTGGCAAATGGTACAGCAACTGAAGATGGTATAGAAGGAAATGGGGTTCACATTGCTAAATAGGGGATACAACAATGCATCAAGGACCAGTGATTCAATTGGTGTTGGAAATTTTGGTGTGGGAACTCTTTCCACCAGATATAGATTCTATTCTATTTATCACTTGTACAGTCCTACAGGGTTGCCTGAAGTTTGGAGTGGATAAATACATTGCCTGTCTTCAATTTCCTACTAAGAACCTAGGTCTTCCTGACTCTGTGCCTGGAATTTTATCTATTGTCCAATCCAATACAAAAAACAGAGCACCCACTATGTGACAGGCACTGTGCCAAGTGCTGAGTATACAATTTATAAAAGACAGTCCCTGCCCTTATCATCTAAAGGAGGAGACAACATACAACAGGAGGCAAGAAAGCAGGGATGGAGGTGAGGGTGAAAGATCAGAAGGTATCCTGGAGTTGAAACCAGGCAGAGCAGCAGATGCAACATGGAATAAACTGAGAGTCCAGTTTCTGGCCTCTATAAAAAGAAGGCATCGGGAGGAGTATGTAAAGCCCCTTGCAAATCTTGAAGTGCTATACAAATACTAGCTATCATCATTATTATTATAATTATTATTATACTCAATAGTATAAATTAAAATAGGGCAGCTACGTGGCACAGTGGATAGAGTACCAGGCCTGGAGTCAGAAAAAGCTGAGTTCAAATCCAGACACTAGCTGTGTGACCCCTGGACAAGTCACAACCCTATTTGCCTCAGTTTTCTTATCTGTAGAATGAGCCAGAAAAGGAAATGTCCCCTGTCTTTGCCAAGAAAACCCCAAAAGGGACCACAAAGAGTTGGACATGACTGACAGATGACTAAAACAACAACAAAACAAATAAATTATGATCCCAGAAACAGCTTACTAATAGCTCCTAATTGTAGCAGAGCCATCATTAAGGTGAGGCAACCAGAGCTTTGCTCCAAATTTAGAGGATGTTGACTTTAGGTGGCACTGATGGCACTTTCAGTCCTCCAATATAGTAGAAATCAGACAGCTTAGAGCCCAGTTAGCAAGAATAATTCATGTTAGGGAGTGAGTTCTGGATTCGGAGTTTGAGGATCTGGATTTGAATCCCAGACTTGTCACTGTGTGCCTTTAGGTAAGTTATTTAGCTTCTCTGAGCCCCCAGAGTTTTCTCATCTGTAAATAAGGGGGTTGATAATCTTTAAGGTTACATTTATCACCCTCTGATCATGCTGTGGAGGGCTAGGGTTAGCTCTGACTTGCTAATGTTCAATTTCTCCCTATCTACCTGTTCCTTTTCTGATACTGTCTACAAACATACCCATCCCCACCCACTTCTAAAAAAAATCCAAAATAAACAAACAAAGACAACTTAATCCAACCAGCCAAATAGCTCTAATCCTATATCTTCCCTCCCTTACCTGGCTAATCTCCTTAAGAAATTTGCCATCAATAAGTGTCCCTTTTCTCACTCTCTTCTAAACTCTTGGCAATTCTGACCTCTTTATTTAACTGAAACTGTTGACTCTAAAGTTATCAATGATCTCTCACTCTCCAAATCTGATGGCCTTTCCTCATTCCTTATCCTTTTTGACCTGTCTGCAGCCTTTTGTTACTGGTCAATCACTGTCTTCTCCTCTCTGGGTTTTTGTAATACTTCTTTCTTCTGATTCTCCTGCTTATCTGGTGGTCTCCCTTCTGGTTTTCTTTGTTAGTTCTTCATCCAGGTCTTAAATATAAATATCACAAGACCCTATGCTAGGCTGTCTCCTCTACATTAACTCATTTGGTGATCTTATCAGCTCCCACGGATTCAACGATGATTTCTATGCTGATGATTCTCATATTTATCAAGTCCCAATCTCTTTGCTGACTTCCAGTCTCCCACAGCAACTGCCTATTGGATATCTCAATCTGGATATACTGTAGACATCTAAAAGTCAACATACTCAAAGCTGAACTTGTTATCCTTCCCCCTCCAAACCCTCCCCTTTTCCAAACTTCCCCATCATTATTGAGAGCATCCTCCTAGCGACCTAGGTTCACAATTTCTACGGTATGGTACGGTACTGGTCTCACACCCCACAGAGCCAATCTGTTTCTTGCCCTTGTATTTCCTACTGTAACAAGCTCTCTCACACATGTCTCCTCTCCACTCACTCTCCACTACTCCAGCCCTCACTGTGTCACACCTGGAATCCTGTAGTAGTCTTCCTGCCTAAAGTCTCTCCCCACTCCAGTCCATCCTCTATTCTACTATCAAAATGATCTTCCTAAAGCTCCAGTCTGACTACGCAAGTCCTCCTCACCCCGTTCCCCCCTACAAAAAAAAAAAAAACTCAAGCGACTTCCTATTACCCATAGGATCAAATAGAGAATCCTCTGATTAGCCTTTGAAATCCTTCACAACCTTGTCCCTGCCTGCTTTTCCAATCTTCTTATACTTTGTGCCCCTTCATGCACTCTCTGATCCAGGAACACTGGCCTTCTGGCTGTTCTTGCACACTGTCTCCTGACCGGGCCTTTTCATTGCTGGTCCCCCATATCTGGAATGTACTCCCTTCTCACTTCTTTTGACTTCCTTGTTTTTATTCAAGATTCAGCTCATGTGACTTTCTATAAGAGGCCTAACTTGCCCCTCCCCATAGTTCCTTCCTTCTGCCGTTTACTCTGCATATATCTTGTACATATATAATTGTTTGCGTGCCATCTCATGCTTTAGAAAGTGAGAACAAGGGCTGTGGTTTCACTCTTCTTTCCATCCTGAATGCTTAGCATAGTGCCTGGCATATAGCAAGCTTTTAATAAAGCTCTTCAGTGGTATAGTGGGTTGAGCTCAGGGCCTAGAGTCGAGAAGGCCCGAGTTCAACTCTGACCTCAGACACTTACTAGCTGAGTGACCCAGGCCAAGTCGTTTAACCTCTATCTCAGTTTCCTTAACTATAAAATAGGGTAATAATATTACCTACCTCATAGTGTTGTTAAGAGAATCAAATAAGATACCTGTAAAATGCATAGAACAACGCCTGGCACATAGTAGATACCTAATAAATACCTGTTTCCTTCCTTCCTCTCTCATCCCTCCCTCCCTGCTTTTCTTCCACCCTCCCATCCTTTTTCTATTCCCTCTGCCTCTTTTGTGATTCTTTTCAGTCACCCTCCCTCCTTTCCTCCCTCCCACCCTTCCTTCCTTGGTGCCTGACTTGACTACCTTGCCCTTCTTTATATGGAGTGCTTTCTCCAGCAGCTTCGTTGCACTAATGTCCTAGGATTTTGGTGTCCCTACCTTAGGGTGATATCGTGCTCTTTAAATTCTCCCTAATGAAGGCATGTGTCACACTACTTGCCCTTGGCCCAAATTTGAGCAAAAATTCTTAATTACATCTCTGCTTTGTGAGTTTAAAAATTGTTTAGATTTTAATTTTGTTGGAATCATATTAAATATGGGAGATGGACTAAAAACCCTCTTGAGTTCCCTCCAAGCCCTAGAATTCTATGATGCAATATTAGCTGTATAAGAGCTTGTGCTGGCAGGAAAGCCCTATGGAAACACAGAGCATGATGGTTATCTTCAGTATTGATTAAAATATTGAAAAGGCGAGTGGCAGGGGGAAAAAAGCCAGCTAGACCAGCTAAAAAAAAGGGTTATTTCAAGTTGGTTGAAAGCCTCTTCAGCCCACTGATTTGTTTCAATGGGAGCAGTTGGAGAGAGCTCCACATTTCTAAACTTTCCCAGCATCCGCATAGCATCCCTTAAAACCCCCTCAAGCTTCAACACTCTTGTTCTTCCCTCCATCACGATGAGCATGGCCTCCAAAGCAAGGAGTGGGTGAGACAGCAGGGAGGCTCCAACCCAATTGACACACGCTAAAAAATAGATCTGGAAAAAGAGGAGACTTTTTTTTATTCATAATGGAGACTATGACAGTGATCCAATAAGAACATCACATTCATGGTTTATAGGAAGGGATGATAAAATACAGACACATGTTTCTTGCAAACTGAAGCTTGGCAGGGAGGGCTCCGTCTGGTGGAGTTCCATTATTAATCACACTATCATTAATGCAAATGTTGACACATGATCTGCACACTTATTTTCAAGTTAGAAAATCCACAAATCACCCTTGACATCCTTTTTTATGAAGTAGCTACAGTGTAGATGTTTTCCAGCATTCTTCCTATTTTATTCTGCCTATTGGCCTCCACATAATTCTTACATTGTAGCAAACCTCTTAATATGCAAACTTGCAACAACTTCAGGTCATAAATCAGCCTTAGCAGGAAATTTCAGACTAACAGTGTTAAGTCATCTAGACAATCCGTCCTGCACATATCTGACCACATGTTGGTACCATCCAATTCCAGATTGGTGGTCTGCATGAGATTATACATAGTGTGAGATTATGATATGCTTTGGGGTATATTTTATACTTAAAAAAGGCTCTATGACAGAATATTTTAATGCAGCTAAGTCCAACAAGTATGGTAAACACAAAAATTCTGGAAAGAGCTTCATGAGATAATGCAAAGCAAAAAGAAACAGCTAGAATAATAGTATACGCCCTACCTATGATAATGTGTGGAGTAGTAAATGAGAATAAATAAATGGACAAAAATAAATAAACAAGCATGTATGAAGTGCCTACTATGTTCCAGGCACTGTGCTAGGTGCCCGGGATACAAAGGCAGAAGCAAAGTGGTAGATTTTCCCTTCAAGTATTGATGAAGACTATGGGGGAAGGGGAGAACAGGGGAGGGAAAGCAGAGCCAAATAATGTTACAGCACTTTATGTGTCGAACTTATTTAATTTCATGTTAATGGCTACTAAGCAAGTTAAATTGCTTATATTGCTGCTCAATGTTAGTAGGGCATTTTAAAAAAAAGACACCTTAATTCCTCTTAAACCTGTTCTTCCTAATTCCTGATATCACACAGAGTTTCTTGGGATCAGCATGTTAATGACTCTTTAATTATTTTAAACTAGTGTTTGCAGTACAATTAAGCTGGGCTCAGTACATCTTCGATGTAAGGAGTTGTCCTGTAGTCATATCTATTATGTAACCATTGTGATCTTGCTATCAATTCCTCTAGATTTTAATCAGTAACCTTCTCTATAAAAGCCATACTGCACCATAGGATGCAAATGTCTCAGCTCCCAAGAACAACATTGCAGAGAAGCTTTGCTAATTGATTTTTCCTGGAGAACAATCTGTTTCCCTTTCAGTGCATTATAGCAAACACTGACATTTGTCATTTTCCCAATATTTGGAGCTTGCTGCCTCTCATAAATGCACGCATTAGATGATGTTCCAGCCCTATTTGCTGGGTGTATGGCGTCGGGCAGAAGAAGGTCACAAGGATGTTAAATTTGCTGCTGAGCAGAGGAGCAGAGTGTAAATGAAATCTTGAAAGCTGGGAAATGGGAATGTGCAAGTGTAAATAATCTATTAATTATTGACAGCTGAGGGACTGGAGATTCCTATTTAGTCGTGACATCTTCATTTTCACAGTGACTGAACTATTCGTGGCATTTTTTAAATGGAAGTGTTCCTCTGCCAGAGAGATTTATCTCTATTCTCAGCACAACTACTGCTAGTTTATTTACCTTTGGTGCCCATTTGGTGCCCATACATGGTGCAGCACAGGACAGAAAGGGATGGAATTATAAGTAAGACAGCATGTTGTGGTGTAATGGAACAAAAAGTGTAACGAGAATGATGGGACCTGGATTCAAAACCTGTCTCTTGCCATGGGCTACTTTTATGTGACCTGCAGCACGTCACTTCACCTTTGTACTTCAGATTCCTCATATGGAAAGGAGGAAGGAATAGATGACCCGTCAGGCTCCTTCTAGTTCTAAATCTAGCATTGTAGAAGTTGTCTATATGTAACAATTCATCAGGAAAATAGTTTCTGTTCTTCCTCCTTAAAATAAAAAACTATAAAATAAAGGGGGTGTCGAAGAACCTTCGTTCTCTTTAGTTATTTATAGAAGGTAAAAGCCATTGAAAATAAAGACACTTACGGGTGAGTGAGTAGACAGTACATTACAGTACTTTTTATGCCGTGTTCTTCAAGCATTATAAAACACATTCAGGAATGGCCAAAGCAATATGAGATAATTTAGTGTCCTTACAACTAATTTTTATTATTGTAAGAAACTGAGAAAGGACACAACTGCATTATATTTTACATTTGTACTTCTGTCTTTGAAATTTCTTTAGTGTTGGTTCTAGCAGGAGGGGTTAGCTTTCCCTGTAGGTGATCAACTTCCCTACCTGTCTCATCTTTATGGGGAAGACTTTAGAAAGTGAGTCTATAGGAGATGCCTACCCATGCTGGCAAATCTGGACACTTCTGAGGCTCAGTGGGTGAGTGTACCCTGACATGTGAGAAAATAGGCTTTTCATGATTGGCAGACTTCCCATTAACTTGGTAAGGTGAAGTACACTTGGCAGAACAGTAAAGAAACCTGAAGCCAGGAAACCATCCCCCAGGTTTCCTAAGAGTCTAAAAGCTCGAATTGGGTTCCCTGAAGTTCACAAACCCCTTCTTGGGCTCTTGGGTCAAGAATAAAGCCCCAAGTGGGCTAATTTATGATTTCAGGTGAGTTTGACTATGAATTGGTGAGTGCATTTGAATCTTCTATGCTCCATGATCGAATTCAGGGATGGACTGTTCCCATGAGCCCCCTGCAAACTCAAACTGCTGAGTTTCCAAGGGCTAGGATTTAAGCCTGCTGGTCTGAACTGGCCTTCAAGGATTCCAACCCAGGAGGAGACCTTTTAATGCTTGCCTGGCTTTGATTTCACACTCTGTACCACTGATAACTTATGAGAAACCGAAACCTTTTGAGACAAGTAATTCTGGGGCCATTGCCTCTGATGGAAGTATCAGGGGAAGACTTCTACAAATTAAGTGCCTGCCACAAAAAATACATATTATACATATATATACATATACATAATATGTATTTATATATGTACATATATACACACATACAAACACACATTATATATAATATTCATCTATATATGTGTGTATATGTATAGATACACATTAAATACCAATATTTTAACAATTTGAGATAGGGAAGGGATTTAGTCATCTGGATTTTTAAGAGAGGAAAAGGAGGTATATTCATTTCAATTCAATTCAACAAATATTTACTGAAATTGGAGAAAGACATGAAATTAAACCATTCTTGGTTGTTTTTTTTTTGCGGGGTTTTCCCCATTCAAGTGTTTTTAAAGATTTGGTTTTTATTTCTTTAGGGGTACTGGGCTTGGAGTCAGGAACACTCAATTTCAAGATTTCAAATCTGGCCTCGGACACTTACTAGCTGTGTGACCCTGGGCAAGTCATTTAACCCTATTTGCCTTAGTTTCTTCCTCTGTAAAATGAGAAGGAAATGGCAAACCACTCCAGTATCTTGGCCAAGAAAACCCCCCGTGGGGTCATGGAGAGTCAGATGAGACTGAAGAACAACAATTTTATTTAAGAGGGGTTTTTTTGAGGATTTGGGTTTTATTTAAATATTTTTTGAAGATTTTTAAATTTCTGTGTTTTCTGAGGATTTCGTGTATTTGTGTAATTGAGGGTTTAGATTAGGTGGCAGTAAACCGCAGAAAGCACTCTGCACTTGGAGCAGTCAAAGGACTTGGATTCAAATCCTAACTCTGGTACTTAAAACTCGTGTAGTTTTGGATTAGTCACTCAGTTTCTTCATCTCTAATGTGAAAGTGGTTGCTCTTTTTGAACTCCAAGCTCTGTTCTGGTCCCAAATCACAGGATGATAGATTTAAAACTGGAAAGGAACTCAGTAGACATTTAATCCAATCCCCTCTTTGTACAAATGGGGAAACCAAGGCTCAAGGACGTTAAGGGACTTCTTGGAGGTCCCCCGGAGAGTAAGCATCCGAGGCAGGATTAAAACCCAGGTCCTCTAACTGCAGATGCAATGTCCTTTCCACTGCAGCACCCCACGATGACCCTAAATCTGGCAGAATGAGATTCTTCATCATGTCACACAAGAGAAAATGAGCCCTTTTCTTGCCTCTGGTTTGCAAAGGTAGCCCCTTCTACCGCCCTTTGGCAGATTTCATTTACTGTGTGATGCTGTACAAACACCGACTGTTTAGGATCAACTAGTCTTGGAACAACAGAAGAAAAGTAACCCTATCATTTGTGTCTAACCTCTGTGTATCAGCCATGAGGGTACCAAACCACCTGAGGTTTTCATTCTGTCCAGAAGAGGGCACTGGTAGCCAATTCACACTAGTCAATAATAAGCCTCGGCACGAGGACCATGAGTAATCATATCCTTAGTGCACGTCAAGCTATATAGCAGGAAGATACGTAAGTTATTGTTTTGTTTTTCTTTTGTTTTCCCTTTCTCCTCTTCTCCTTCCTTTTCCTCCCATCTCCTTTCCCTTCTCTTCTTTAGAAATCACGACAATCTCTTTTCATCCGAGCTTACATTTCCACCTCGTTGCAGCTTTAGTGGAAAAAGCTACCCTATTACAAGGTCTCCATCTGCACCTCCAGAGCAAGCACCTTCAAGGGAAAAAAAAAATCCACCCAGCCTTCTGTGCTGCCAAATAATATGGACTTCCCTGTATGTTCTCGCCGTTAACTTTTATCAGATTAACATTGCAGCGCACCAGAGCTGGTCTCCATAGCAACGAAACAACAACCCCCTACACCTGTGATCAGCTCCCACAAGTGAGCAGTGGGGGCTTTGGAACTCTTAGCGACTCTGGCATGTTGTCCCAACAAGACAGACAGTCTTCCAAAGTGGGCCCCATGCACGGAGACACCAGGCAACAAAGTCTTTCCGGTTTGGATTCAACTAACAAATCTTTTTTTTTTTCTTCCCTCAATTTAAATAATCATTTACATAATCCTCGAAGTGTTACATTCATTTGGCAGCCTGCTGAATGTTTATGGAGTCTATTTCCTTTAGAGATTGACAAATGTTTCAAACAAGTTATTAAAATATCATTTTAAAAAGGAGAGCCGAAAGAAATAATAGGCCCCTTAGCCACTGGAGGCCAAGCTTTGAAAGGAGAGGTATTGGCACTTCTCATATCATATTTTTTTTTTCTTTCCTGGAACGACCTGCCAATAAAAACAAGCAGTGAGTATGTCCAGGTAATTCACCAGAAGCACTTCTTGGCGATATTTCTATTACAACAATAGGGATGTAAAAATAACGGTAGGATGAGGTGATGGCCACCTTGTAAATCTTGTCCATAAATGTCGAATATTGAAGACAGATTTGTTTCCTTCACAACAAAACAAATATTGAACTTTATGTCTGCACAGTATTTTGCATTTTGTTAACATGCATGCCCCTTTAAAAAAAGGAACAGTGGAATATAGTGAATAGAGCCCTGGGCTTGGAGTTTGTACATAGTTGTTTTCATGTTGTATCTCTCTCCAATCAGAGTGTGGTCTCCTTGAAAGCTCAGTCTGTCTTTTGTCTTTGTATTCCACAGGCTTAGTACAGTGCCTGTATTAAGGGCCATAGTAGGGCGGTAAGTAGGTCCTTAATAAATACTTGTTGACAGACTGGAGTAAGGAAAGCATCAGTTTCAATTCTGAATGATACTTATCAGTTATATGATGATGGCAGGTCACTTCACTTTGTTTCGTTTATGTTTCATTTTTGTTTTGTTTTGTTCTTTAGCAATTCACACTAGTCAATGGTATACCATATCTTCACCATACCTCAAACCGTGGCAAGGAGAAACAGCTGTTCCTGGTGTTTTTCCCCCCACTAATTACATTATGACACGTCCAACCTAGCTAACATTTCAGCTCCCTGCAGTTTTAATAGAAATATCGATATCTAGTTACAGTATTCCAGTCCCTACTCATATAATATGTATCTTAATTTTTTTTAAATCCAGTTTCTTCATCTTTGAAATGGTCATAATACCTCACAGAGTTGTTTTAAGGTTCTAAAAAGAAAACATACCTAAAGCACTTTGTACATTTTAAAGTATATATAAATGCCAAATATATATGTATATACACACATATATGTATATACATGCACACACATACATACACACACACGTGCAAACATGTATGCTTAGCTTTGAATTCTTATATTATCTCAATAGGCTCAAGATCTCATGATTGTATATGAAAATTCATAAAGCACACATATTCCATAGATTATGTGTTTTATTTGTATTTTACTTTGTCTTCTTTGCAAAAGAATGGCATGTGGCACAGAGGAGAATCTGTCCTTACTGAGCTTGTCTTAGCTTTAATTTGTAGATTATTTTTTTTCTATTTACCTTCCTTTACTATTTACTTCTGTTTACTTTTCTGTTTACTTACCGATTGCTTGAGTACAGAGCCAGTTGTATTCAGGAATCCTATGTAATCCTAGGGAAAGATTGATGTTGGTCAATTCAACAAACACGTATTAAACACCTACTATGTGCCAGGCATTCTACTAGACCCTGCAGATACAAAGACACAGATAGATATTGGGGATTATATTCTACTGGTATGACAGAGCAGGCACAAAATAAGTTGAGACGACGAATAAGAGCAAGAGAACACTAATTAACAATGAGAGGCCTGTTTTATAGTGGGGAGAGTGCTAGACTTGAAATCAGAAAGAATTGCTTTCAGATATTGCCCCAGACACTTATTAGTTTTGTGACTCTGGCTAAGTCACTTAACCTTGTCAGGCCTCAGTGCCCTCACCTGTAAAATGAGGAGGTTGGACGTGATAACCTTTGAGGTGCTGCTGAGGCTCTAAATCTATGATTCTATGAGCCTAAGAAGAGGAGGGAAAAGGAAGAGCTTCACAAAGCAGGGAAAGCCTAAGATGTGATTTTCAAAGTTGTTTGCTTGAGGTCATCTGAATTTTTAATGGCCCTCGTTTTTTTATGTCTTATTTCAGATTTGGCTATTACTGAGTTTCTGCTTCCGAAGCTGACTTTTTTCTTCTCTATTCAGCATCTGCGTTATGAATGGCATTCAAATAGCACCAAAGGAGCTAATATATAGCTAGATATATTCCTACTAGCCAATGTGAAGTGCAAGTATTACTTTGCCAGATGGCAAAGCAAGCTTATGACCTGGTCTCTCAGGGACAGAACTGGGGATGGCTGCCAGGGAGTGATGCTGCTAAGAGGCCACCAGGGCCGTGAGAGGACGAGCCCACTTTAAGACATCGGGCAGCTGTTATCAGTGGGTTGATGGCTGGGGAGGTAAAAGAGAAAGATAGGATAAGACCTACTGAGAAGATGTTTGGGGTCCAGGGAGGGCAGCCCTCAAAAATGGATTAGACTGTCTTGAGAGAGAGTGTTCCTCCTCACTGAAGGTCTTCAGACAAAGACTGTATCACCATTTTTTTGGTGATGTTGTTTGCACTGGCCTGATACAGAGACTCTCTCTTTGTTTAAGCTAAAACGCTACCTTCCTCACAAAGCTTTTCCTGATCCCCACCAATTACTAGTGCCCTCCTTCCCGAAAAGTTTTATATTTAACTACTTTTTGTATATTTATTCACTTCATATTAATTTATTAATTAGAAATATTTATCTATATATCTAATAATATATTAATTTTGTACAAACTGATATATGTGGTCTCCCTTGTTAGACTGTAAGCGCATTGCAAGTAGGGATCTTTCAGTATGTACCCTTGGTGCCTAGCACAGTGTCGGTCACACAGTAGGGACTTAATAAGCAGTGTGATGTTTTGTGGATGATGCAGCCCCTGGCTGCTTCCAGTCATATGTGACTCAGCATTTAGGCGTGTTAGGGATGACAAGTGCTGCTTCTGGCTGATCATGCATGGGACCCAGGACTGAAAAATTCCAAGCCCTTTGAGATAAGGAAGCAATCTCTTCCTGGCCGCTGAGGTGGAGAAGCCAATGATGCAATGGACCTTTAAAAAGGGAATAACCGCACTCCTAGTTCTCTTCTTCCTAGGACTTCCCATGTGGCACTCCTTTCTTGAGGGGTGGCATAAAAGGCTTCTCTTCCCCCTATTCCAGCGACAGTGGTAATGTGCCAAGCTCATGGCAGCGAAAGTACATGTCCTACCCAGGCCAGGCTGGGCCTTGGTTTGGGGCTCCCTCATCTGAGGCAATTTAGCCAGGCAATTTAGCATCACTGGCCTAATGCTTGGCTCGGCTTGCCTGAGGATATCGACTTTGAGGGAGATGGTGCAG
This sequence comes from Phalanger gymnotis, assembly GCA_028646595.1. Taxonomy (NCBI): domain Eukaryota; kingdom Metazoa; phylum Chordata; class Mammalia; order Diprotodontia; family Phalangeridae; genus Phalanger; species Phalanger gymnotis. Next base: position 68,924,128 of record CM053627.1, on the reverse strand, counting down.
AGCACTTGTGCAGTAAGTGCCAACCTCCCTGCAGAGGACAACAGCAGTTATAAGTCACTTTGTCTTGTTCTAAGTTTTTCTGTTAATGTGTATTTGGGGTTGCTTTGTGTTGGCATTTCCTTTGTGAGTAGGAAATGAATGCCCATACCAGATCTGGTTCATATTGCACATTCCTTTTTAGGAAGACTCTAGACATAGCCCAAACCTAGGCCTTAAGCAATCTTTCTCTGGGGCACCAGCATACAGGATAGAATGAACCAAAGAAGGTGAGAAAAGGGAGCTCCTCCCATCAGAGACAAGATCCTCCAGAACCAAATCTGGTTGAGCTACATGCCTGAGTCAACAGACTCTAGAGAAGATGCCGAGGGCTGTGTCCCAGCTATATAATCAGGTTCATGTTAAACATATGTAACTTATGATCTTAGGGAGTTGGTTGGGCAACTGAGAGTTGAAGCTGATAAGTATGCATTTATTAATTGCCTGTTATGTGGTAGGCATTGTGTTAGATGCTAAGATATAAAGACAAAAGTAAACAGTCCCTGAATTCAAGAAGCTTAGATATAAGAAATAATAGAATAAAATATAATGAATACAATGAATTAATAATTAATAACTAAAATAATATGATAGAAAGGAGAAAGAAGAGAAAGAACAATAAAACATAATAAAATACTACTAACGAATAAATAAAATGATAATATAATGAAAATAAGAAATAAAGAAGCAAAAATAAGAGGGAAACCACATGTACACATATAAGTGTATATACCCAAGTAGATACTAGGAGATTTTGGTGTGAATAGTATTACTAGTAAATGGGAAAATCAGGAAAAGTTTATGTAGAAAGTGATATTTAAGCTGAGTCTTAAATGAAGCTAGAGATCTTGGGATGTGGCAGTAAGGGACCAGGCATGGGGAATGGCAAGTGGAAAGGCCCCGAGACAGGAAGTGGAACAGTCATTCAGCCATACTGGCTAGACTGTAGAATGTGCGAAGGGGAGTAATTTGTAATTAAGCTGTAAAGGTAGGTTGGGCGAGGCCATGAAGACTTTGAATGCCAAAGAGAGGAGTTTGTATTTGCTTTTAGCAGTAATAAGGAGCCATTGCAGTTTACTGATTGGGGCGACATGGTCCGACCTTAACTTTAGGAGCATCGCTTTGGCAGCAGTGTGGAGGATGGATTGAAATGGGAACATGAGGCAGGGAGACCAATAAGAAGGCTATTTCAACAGCCCAGGTGAGAAGTGATGAGGACTTATACTAGGACATGGGTACTGTGTGGGTAAGGAGGAGGCAGATGCTAGAGCAACAACAAGATTTAGCAACTGATTAGACACGCTGACCACGGGAGAAAGAAGAATAAAGGCCGACAATAAGGTCGCAGAGTAAGTGACTAAAAAGCTAGTGGTGCCCTCAGCAGTAAAGGGGAAGTTCAGAAGAGGGTATAGGTTCTGGGGAAAATTTAATGAGTTCTGTGTTGGACATGCTGAATTTGAGTTGGGCACAGGCCATGTAGGTTGGAGAGGTAGGAACTAGGGTTGGATATATATATATGTGTGTGTGTGTGTGTGTGTGTGTATATATGTATATATATACATATATATACATATATATGTATATATATACATATATATACATATATATGTATATATATACATATATATGGAGGAGTTATCCACATAAAGATAATTAAACTCATTTTGAGTCGAGGCGATCACAAATATCTTTAGAGAGAGAAAAGAAGGGTGCCCAGAGAGAGCCTTGAGAATCACCCACAGACACTAGACAAAAGATGATACAGCAAAAGAGAGGATTGATACTACAGGTCCGGGGAGAACCAAGTGAACCCGGGTTAAATGACTTGCTCATAGTCACATGCTCAGGATGAGTCAGAAGAAGGATTTGTTTCAATGTCTTTCTTACTCCAAGGTGGGTTATCTATCAAGGCCTCAAACTTTTTTGTCTCAGGATCCCTTTCTATTCTTAAAAATTACTGAAGACCTCCAAAAGTTGTTTTTGGGTAGGTTATATTTATTAAGTCATTTAAGAATAACAATAATAAACCCACTACATATTAGCCTCATTACTGTTCTATTTCCTATCTCAATATTTTCCTTTCTCACATATGTCTTCTTTAGCAACTTAGAAAAGTCAATCATTTCAGAGCTGTTGCTCCATTTACATGTTATATTTATTAATAATAATAAAGCTAGCATTTAGTTTTACAAAGTGCTTGGAAAATATTATGTTACTTTCAAAACAATCTTTCAATACATATGGAGTGGTGGATAGCCTGGAGTCAGGAAGACTCATCTTCCTAAATTCTAATCTGGCCTCAGATTCTTACTAGCTCTGTGACCCTGGGCAAGTCATTTAACCCTGTTTGCCTCAGTTTCCTCATTTATAAAATGAGCTGGAGAAGGAAATGGCAAAGCACACCAGTATCTCTGCCAAGAAAACCCCAAATGGGGGCACAGAGAGTTGGACATGACTGAAAAAGGACTGAACAAGAATAATTATCCCTATTTTAAAAATGAGGAAACTGAGGCTGAGTGAGGTTAATTGACTTGTCTAATGCCCCATAGGTGTGTCTCAGGATGGATTCAAACTCAAGTTTTCCTAAGTCGACACTGTTTCTTTTTATTTTGTTTATGCCTTTGTGTCCCTCATGCTTAGTCCAATGCCTGGTACCCAAGAGATGCTTACTAAATGCTTATTGACTATCCAACTGTGAACTAAGGATGCTCACACTTGCCTGCTTTGAAGGGCTGTGATGAAATTTAACACAGCTGTATTTTGTAAATTTTTTGTCTGAAGTTATGATTTCATTGGTATAGGGCATTCCCAAGAAGAAAATTCCCTCTACCAACACAGACCATTTCTTGTTCTACCATTCCTGGCCTGAGAGAGTGGCCTGAGGCACTGAGAAATTAAGTGTTGGAAGCATGGCTTGAACCTAGAGTTTCCTAGTTTCCTATGCACTACAAGATTCTTTTCATATTTTATAAATACAGATTCAGAATGATAACTATCATGGTATAGGCACAGAATAACTAAGCTTTCTAATTAAATCCATTTTAAAAATCATTGTAGCCAAGTGTTTATAAAATTAAGTAAAAAGAGGAACTTGAAACCCACAAACAGTTCCTTAGATTTGAAAAGTAATTTTCTTTATCAATTCGGTTGGTCACTTTCACTCGTTCATTTCAGGTGCCTCCCTGATCCATTAAAGTACGTGCGTGACATTGAACACATTTTAAACAAAGTGGTGGGGTTATTTCAAATGCCTTACAGCTCCTCTATCTTTCCTGCACTGAAGAATCTTGGTAAGATGGGTTATAAAATGAATACAACATTCCATTTCTCATTCTCTCAGCTTGGGATTTACTGGTCTACTGCGTTACTAAGTTGAATGAAAAAAAAAAACTAAACCAAAAAAAGTGTTCTTTCCTTCAATCTGTCTGTAGTCATTGTGTTATGGGATGTCTTACCCAGGTTGTGTAACAATATGTTAGGAAAAAAATAACACTTCTTCTGAATGCTGGGACACTTGGGGAAAGTTCACAATGTAAGAAGAGTAGGAACCAGAAGTCAGAGGATTGATACCCAAGGCAAGCATCACAGGTATGCCAAATCACAGATGTGTTCATTTCACTATTCCAACTCATGCCGAAGTATACACCTTCAGGGGGAAAAATCTTTACAATTTTAAAAAAATTATAGAACTTATTGTTGCTTCTTTTTAGTGTAGCGAAATTTCATAATGAAGGCCAAGTACAATCTGGTCTAGGAAGAGGGCACGTTACTCTGATTCTAATAAACCTCACAAAAATCAATTTTGCTGTTAGGCCCCCTGAAACCGGCCAGCATCAGCTCACATGACTATGTTTTGCCTTGAGCAGAACATTAAGTAGTTCCTACAAAGGAGCCTTTCTGTTGTATAAAACTGAAAAAAAAACTTTAAGAAACATTTGCTGCTTGGTGTTTTGGCTTTAAACGAAGGATACACTCTTTCTCTTTTTTATTGACTTTTGTTGATATATCTTGGTATCCTTTCTAGTTTTCTTCATTGTCCTTTAACTGTTTCTTCTAATTCTCTTTCCTAAACTTCCTCTTTGTCCTACCCTCTAACAACAGGAGTTATAAGTAAGCGGCTTCTGAAATGGCGTAATTGAAAAGTACCAATAAGCCTCCCACCTCTGTACGCTGACATGACCTCTCAGCCTTTAAATATGCCTGAAATTTCACTATTAAAGAAATACTCCGAAATATTGAGCCATGATCAGTCATTAAAACTTTAGCATGAATTTATTCATCCAATTTGCATCCAGCAGGAACTTATAGGATTGGAACACAGAACAAGCGAAGATATTCCTTCTTTGGAAGTGTTAGGGTTAGTGTTCTATCTATAGCATAGGACATTTCTCAAGAAAACCAGGTCTTAATTGGACACTAGCATTTAAGCACAGTACCAGGTACATCATGGGTGCCTAATAAATGCAGATGGACTGACTGACACCGTGTTGAGAGGTCCTAAGCAAATACAGTGCAGCATATGGGCACTAGGGAGTATATGAATGTATTGAGTAAGATCTCCATATATACCATTATGTAACTATATTATCATGTTGAGATAATAGTTATGGTTAGGTGATAATTTCTAATATTGGTCCATTGCTTATAATTGATTTAGATTAAAACTCAATAAATCTAAACACAGAGAAAAGTACTGGGAACAAGATACAAGAGATAGTTCATGTACTTTATACTTTGCTCATTTTTATTTCTTCTTCAGCCTCCTTCTTGTTATTGCTATTGTTGAATTGTTTCAGTAGTGTCTAACACTTCACGACCCCTTTTGGGTTTTTTTTTGGCAAAGATACTGGAATGGTTTGCCATTTCCTTCTCCAGCTCATGCTACAGATGAGAAACCTGAGGAAAACAGGGTTAAGTGACTTGAACAGGGTCACACAGCTAGTGTCTGAGGACAGAATTGAACTTAAGGAAGATGAGTCTTTCCCACTTCAGGCCTGGCACTCTATCCATTGCACCACCTAGTTTCCCCTACACCAAATAACACCAATAAATAGTCATTATGCCCTACTATGTGCAAAGAGAAACAGCATAACTTAGGGTAGGGGTTCTCAAATTATAGTCTGGAAACCTCTGGGACTCCCTAAGGTCCTTTTAGGGGATCAACAAGGTCAAAACTATTTTAATAATATCAAGACATTATTCGCCTGTTAATGTATTTCTCTCTTTTCCCACTATGCATCTGTGTAATGTTGGATTTTCTTTATATGTTTCAAAACAACATATCACAACAGATTGAATGCAGAAGCAGATAGGAGAACTCCACTGTTAATCCCACTATTAAGACAGGCACTCAAAAGATTTGATAACATAGGTAAAATAATGACGCTTCTCACTAATACTTTGGGAAGTATTTTATTTTATTTGAAATAAAAGAGACTTGAGGCAGGGAGACTGATTAGAAGGCTATTTCAGTAGTTCAGGTAAGAAGCAATGAGGAGTTGTACTTGTAAGAAATGGGTATTATGTGGGTAAAGAGGAGGCAGATGCTAGAGAAACAACAAAATTTAGCAAGTGATTAGATGTATGGACTGAGGGAGAGAGAGAGAGAAATCAAGGCCAACAGGAAAGATACCGTTTCCTTCACCAGCTCATTTTATAGATGAGGAAACCGAGGCAAGCAGGGTTAAATGACTTGTCGGAGTCACACAGCTGGTAAGTATCTGAGACCGGATTTGAACTCAGGAAAATGAGTCTTCCTGACTGCAGGCCCAGAACTCTATCCACTGTGCCAACTATATCAAAGGGTTGTTTTGAAAGTAAAACAATACTTGTAAAGCATTTTGTAAAACTAGATGCTAGCTACTATTATTAGTAACAATAATAATAGGGGAGATAACACATAGACTGAGAAACAGTTATGAAATGATTTATTTTTCTAACATAGTTTTGTTCTTTGTAAACAGATCCACTAATAGTATAATACAAATAACTAATATTTATGTAGCCCTTACCATGTTCCAGGCGTTGTACTGTTTGTTGTTGTTTTCTGGTCATTTTGGCTGTGTCTGACTGTTTGGAGTTTCCTTGGCAACGATACTGGAATGGTTTGCCATTTCCTTTTTCAGCTCATTTTACGTGCTAGGGAAGCTGAGGCAAACAGGATGAAGAGCTGGCAGTATGCTAAGTGCTTTACAATTATTATTTCATTTGATCCTCATATCAACTCTGTGAGATAGTTGCTATTATTATCCCCATTTTACAAATGAGGGAACTGACACAAACAGGGACTAAGTGACTCGCCCAGGGTCACACAGCTGGTTAGTATCTGAGATCAGATTTGAACTTGGATCTTCCTGACTCCAGGCCCAGTTCTCTATCCACTGTACCACCTAGCTGTCCTTGCCCATACAAACATGCAAATTTTGTTCAGTTTCTTTTTGTTTGTTTCTGGGAGATGTTGCAGTAAACCAATTATTTTTTCTCCTAGGCTACCTTGTGATGAAATGATACAGGTTTCAGAGAAGGCAAGGTTCAGTGTACAGTGTGACACCATGGAAAAGAGTAAAGAAAAATGGATGGAGCCACTTTGGTTTCATTGGCACAATGTACTAACTAAAGTGATGAGAGAAGTAGAATTAGAGCTGGATTCAAACTTAGGGGGAAAAATGGGCAATCACTAGGTACCATAATGGGAACAAGTCATGCAATTTTTTAAAATGATACTAGAGAATGTCTTGCATATAGTAACTGCTTACTTAATATTTGCTGATTTGAATTTCCTAAATCAGAGGAATGCATAGTTAGATTTTGGCAGGACGTTCGGTAAAAACCATCAGGAAATCATTATGGATGAGATGTTGAAATCTGGGCTAAAGGATAATACAGTTGGGTGGATTTGTAGCTGTTTGAACAATAATTCCCCAAGAGATGATTAATAAGGGAGCCTTGCCAACTTGGAAAAAAAATCTCTTTTCTCTTGACCCAGGACTCTCTCCCATTTTTATAATATTTTCAGTGATTTAAATGAAGACTTAGTTGGAAGGCAGAATGGCGTGATGGCTTTACAGCTGGAAAGACTTGTGTCTCTCATATGTATTGGCTGTGTACCCTGGGTATACAGTGCTCAGTGATCTGGGCAACTTTTGAAAGATTATTAATTGCAAAGAAAGTGTCACCCTTCAGTTGTGCAGGAGCTTCCTCGTCGGGGAACTCCATATACCAGTGAAATCTCAAATTTTATCCCTATCCTGCTTTAGAAAGCCATAGTTTCCTAATTGTTCTCACTTCCTCAAATCTCTCTGCTATCCCACTACTAACTGAAGACATGCTTATCCAATTTTCAGAGGATTCAAAGATGAGAAAAAGAGTGAATACACTGGAAATGGAGTCAGTGTCTACAAAGATCTTAATAGGTTAGACAAGTGGATCAGAACCAGAGAAATAAAATATAATAGGGCTAAAGGTAAAGTCTAAAGTTTAAGTTTAAAAAAATGAATGAAATGACCAGGAGACACTCGATTTGGCAGTCATTAAGACAGTTGAGGACATTGTAGTAATCTGCAAATATTAGACATTTTCTGCTAGATGTCCCTTTAGGCATCTCAAACTTGATATGTACAAAACAGAGCTCATTTTCTCACTTCAAACCCTGTCCCTCATACTAGCTTTTCTGTGTGTGTCGAGAGCACCACCATCCTTCCAGTTCCTCACGTTTGCTATCTCAGAGTTATCCTGAGTTCCTCACTCTTTCTCACTCCCATGTTTCCAAATCTTTTTTCTAATTCCTTAACATCTCTCTCAAACATCTCCTTCTGTCCACTCACATAGTCTTCACTCTCATTTCATCCCTTATCACCTCTCACCTGAACTGTAGCAATAGTTGTCTTAATTGTTCTCACTTGCTCAAATCTTGCCCCTCCGGGCCATCTTCCACAGATCTGCCAAAGTACTATTCCTATAGCACGTGTCTAACTGGGCACTTCTCCACTCAAAAGGGCCCCGGTGGTTTCCTGTTGACTCTAAGATCAAATGCAACCTCCTCTGTTTGGCATTCAAAGTTCTTCATAGTAGGATTCTATCCTACCGGGCTTATCATGCATTATCACCAATCATGTGCTTTATGTTGTTGACAAATTGGCCTCCTTACCAGGCCTCAGACAACACATTCTGTCTCCTTTATCTGTTCCATCATGCAGGCTGTCCTTCAAGAGTGGAACGAGCCTCCTTACCTCTGCCTCTTAGGACCTCTAGCTTAAAGGTCAGCTCAAATGCAGCCTCTTATGTGAGACCTCTCCTGAGCTCCCCCTGCTCCCAGCTACTAGAGATACCTCCCCATCACACACAATTACTTTTTAAAAAATTTATTTTAAATTTATGAAACAAAATAAGCTTTTACGTATTAGAATAAAAAAGATGATTGCCCATGACACTGCAAATCTATTGTGTATAACTTGCTATTCCTTTTAAATATATAATAAAGTTATCATGTAAATTTTTTCCCTTTTTTTCCTTCTATTTTCCACCCCCACCCCAGAGATGGTTACCATGAGACACAAATATGTATATATGTGTAAAATCATTCTATACATATATCTATCAGTTCTTTCTCTGGATTCACATAGCATCTTCCTTCATAGCTCCTTTGTAGTTAATTTGGATATTTATAATAGTCAAAATGACTTAATTGCTCAAAATTGTTCTTAAAACAGTATTGCTGTTATGGGACAAAATGATCTCTTGGTGCTGCACATTTCACCCTTCATTACAATTACTTTTGAATTATTTGGTCTATATTTCTTATTTGCCTGTATATACATGTTTCTTTCAATGGACTTTATGTTCCTTGTGAGCAAGGATGATTTTCCCTTTGTTTTTGTATTTCCAGCTCCTAGTAGAATACACACATGGTAAGTGTGAAATTTACAAGGAAGCAGATTTTAGTTATTATAAAGAACAATTTCCTAACATGTACAGCTGTCCAGTAATGGAACAGGGCATGTTGGGAGGTAGTGAGGCCTTTGTTAATCTTCCTAAATCATAATTCTTACCATTTCACTTCTCTGATCAAAAAGTTTCAGTGCCTTCCCATAGCCTACCACATAAAATTCATATTCCTTGCCCTGGGACTGGTGGCCCCTCTCCACATGACTCTAATCTCTCCCTTTGTATGCTCTATATTATAGTTCTGTTGGACGGCCTTTCTCCTTCAGTACCTTTGTTCACAGTACCTCCCATATCCCAAATTCCTAAATGACAGGCCTGAATCACTCTCCTGCTTATTAATTTCTTGGTTGTTCAGTTGTGTCCAACTTTTTGTGACCCCTTGGATCATACTTTATATGGGTTTTTCTCAGCAAAGATACTGGAGTGGTTTGCCATTTCCTTCTTCACTTGATTAAGGCAAGCAAAGGTTAAGTGACTTGCCCGGGGTCACATAGCTAAAAAGTAGCTGAAGCCAGATTTGAACTCAGGTCTTTCCTGACTCTAGGACTCTATCCACTGAACCAACTAGCTGCCTTCTAGGCCAACAAAGGTTAAGTGACTTGCTCAAAGTCATACTGCTAGTAAGTATCTGAGGCTGAATTTCAACACAGGTCTTTCTGATTCCAAGCCCCATGCTTTATCCACTGAGTCATCTAGCTGCCCCTTAATAAGTCTTACTATAGCCTTATTATTGTTTCTAAAATCCAATACAAATTCCTCCGTAGGAATTTAAAGCCCTTCACAATTATTATCTATTATTCTCCTTCATGTACTTTGAGGGTCCAGCCAAACTGGCTTTTTTAATGTTCTTCATGTATGACATTCCATGTCCCATCTCCATGTCTTTGCCCAGACTGTCCCCCATGCCTAGAATGTGCCTCCTTCTCACTCCCACCTTTTTTTTTTAGAATCCTTAGGTTCTTCCCAATATTACCTTCAACATGAATACTTTCCCCATGTTGGCAGCTAGTGTCTCTCCCAATTACCTTCTCTGTATCCTGTATTAACTTAGGTGTCTATGTGTTGTCTCGCCCGAATAGAACATCATCTCCTTTAGGTCAGATCATGGACTGCTTCACTTTTAGAAATGCTTGCTGATTATTAATTGAATATGTTCCTTTCCACATATGCATTTGTTGAAATCCTCCCCCTCCTTTAAGGGACATCTCAGGTATGACGATCCCCTCTGGTTCACCATCTCCACTCATCCAATCAGAAAGAGCTCTTAATTTTCTAAACCCTCACAGCCCTTCGTTTTATACATTTTCTGGGCATTTATCACATTTCATTTTGTTTTCTTTTTCTATATCCTGACTTGTGTACCTACTAGATTGTAAACTCTTCGAAGTCATGAACCTTGTCTTAATTATATTTGTTTTCCATCCGCATACACGTAGCACAATTCTTTGCTCTAGGAGGTGTTTGATAAATGATAAAGGCTAGCATGTATGTAGCATCTAAAATTTGCAAAATGCTTTCCTCACACCACCTTGTGAAGTGGGTATGAAAGTATTAGCACCCCTATAAGACAGATGAGGAAACCGAGGCTTTGAGAATTCGAGTGACCAATACCTCACTTATAAGTGTCTGAGGTGGAATTTGCATCAAAATATCTCAGTCCAGAATGCTATATGCGGTATCACATTGCTTTGCTTGTTTCTTAAATCGAACTGTTGAATATGTTCATCTTTTGGTACCTGATTTTTTCACGTCTAAAACAATGAGTTATATGTTGCTTCTTTGAAACAACAATACTATGCAGATATTCTCTGCCTGCTTCCAAATCAGATATGAAGAGTCGAGAGGAGAAGGGGCACTACTTCTAGCTGTTCATGATACAAGGGCTTTTAAGGATGATGGGCGTTTTGGACATTTTAGGCCATCCAGAGGCTCAGCATTGAAATAACTTTTTGGCATTTCTGCATAACGTGATAGACTCCAAGTGATTCCTTATACTAGTAGTGATAAATTAAGCCACTCAGTTCTGTTCTAATCATTTAATAATTGATGCCATGACTCTTTTATGCTCAATTGTCCCCCCAATAATCTCTTTCTTTCTCTCTCTCTCTCTCTGTCTCTCTCTCTCTCTTCCTCTCTCCCTCTCCTGTCTCTCTCTCTCCTCTCTCTCTCTCTCTCTCTCTCTCTCTCCTCTGTGTCTCTGTCTGTCTCTCTGTCTTTGTCTCTGTCTGTCTTGGAATAAGCTACCTGTTCCACCCCATGCACCAAAAAAAGAAAGAAAGAACAATGATGCTGCTCTCCAAATTCATAATGAGAGGAGATAGTAACCATAGTCTTAGTGTTACATCACCAAGGGGTAAAATATTGCCTAGAACCTAGTGAATAGGAGATACTATAAAGAGTCATGAGAATTAAAAAGAATTGTTCACCTCATGCCCTTACTCCAAGTCTTTTGGAGAGTAGTTGGGTGGGGATGGAGTGGTGTAGAGGGGGAGAGACTGTTACACTTATACTAACTCATTCCAGTCTTCGTTTGACTTGATTTCACTGTTGAATATAAGCTGGAATTTCATTCCAGGAATGTGACATCTTTTGGGGGCTATTTACCTTTTCATAGCTTCGTAGGTAATTTTTAGGAGAAGTATTAGTCATCGGACATATCAACAGACAGCAAAATACTGACCTTGAAAGACCTAAGTTGATTTGAATCCCAGCTGTGACACTCACTAACTGCAATCGTGGGCAGGTCACTACCCTGTTTCTTGTTATCCTGAAGATAATAACATCCGAACTAACTACCTCACAGAATTATTGTAAGGAAAGCCATTAGTAAACCTTAAAGCCTATAAAAATGTGCTATCACTGTTATCATCTTATGTTGTGTGTTTCAACAATCTGGCTAGCAGCTGCTTTGGGGCGGGGTGAAAAAACCAACACAAGCCCAACAACAAGAATGCTGCCAAAGCCCAAGTTCTTTTGATCTGCCTTACTAAGGAAAGCAACGTTAAGGAGTTGAGAAGTTTACTTTAATCCAACATACAAATACAATTCACTTAGTTCAGGGGAAAAAGCCAGCACCCTGAACTTCAGAACAAATACAAACAAATTACAAACAGACCAAATGCAATTCATAGTTACCAAGAAAACCAAGTCTGAACATCCAGGCAAGCTGGAGGGCTCTTAACTACAGCTGCCCAGGAGTGTCCACATCAGCAGGCCACCAAGAGTGAGAGCCCTGAGCAAATAGCTCTGTCTTTTCTTCTTATACCCTTTCAGACATCATCAAACATCGTCTGAATGACCAGAACTTAGGCTGCTATGACTGGCTCTGGAGTTAGCACCTCCCCTTAGAACCCTGGAAGCTTCACACCCACATAGGCTTAGCACCTAGTAGGGGTTGTGGCCTGGGGCTTAGCACCTAGTAAGACTCAATGAAATACACTGAATTAATCAAAGGAAACAAAAGCCAAACTCTTCAAGGATCCCCGATACACTTGCTCTAGTTTTAGTGCCTTCCCTTAGGACCCTGGGAGCTCCATGCCCACATAAGCTCAGCACCTAGTAATTAGGGGTTTGGGGCAAACTTAGGAGCAAAGATCTAATCAGATCTTCTTAGCTGGCCCCTCTCCCTTAGTCGCCCCATGTGGATCCCCACCTTAAGCCTATTCAAATGGGTGAGAAAGAGCTTCTCACGTACTGATTGCCTTAACATTCGGCCCCAAGATCTTTCACGCCGATTACATAGGCAACTTGTGTCTAAATAGGTACAAACTCTTTTTCTTCCCCCCCCTTTTTTGTACAATAGAATCCCACCCCCAAACGAACACATCACTTTTGCAAAATACTTAGTATCTCACCATCAGAGTGGCCACATGGCTCACTTGTCGGCCCCTACATCTTTGTATCCATTACGTAGGAAACAGGTGTCAATAATACCATAACAACAAAACAACACAGCAAGGATAATACAAAATGAGTACACAGAACAGCATCCTCAATCTCTTGAAGAGTTTGGCTTTTGCTTCCTTTGATTAATTCAGTGTATTTCATTGAGTCTTACTAGGTGCTAAGCCCCAGGCCAAAACCCCTACTGGGTGCTAAGCCTATGTGGGTGTGAAGCTTCCAGGGTTCTAAGGGGAGGTGCTAACTCCAGAGCCAATCATAGCAGCCTAAGTTCTGGTCATTCAGATGATGTTTGATGATATCTGAAAGGGTGTAAGAAGAGAAGACAGAGCTATTTGCTTGGGGCTCTCATTCTTGGTGGTGTGTTGATGTGGACACTCCTGGGCAGCTGTAGCTAAGAGCCCTCCAGCTCGTAAACCCAGATGCTGTTGTTAAACTCTGGTAGCTATGTATTGGGATTTGAATCAGACAAGGTCTGTCTGTCAATGTTTGTAATTTGTTTGTAATTTGCTCTGAAGTTCAGGATGCTGGCTTTTTCCCCTGAACTAAGTGAATGGTATTTGTGTGCTGAATTAAAAGTAAACTTGTTAACCCCTTGACGTTGCTTTCCTTAGTAAAGCAGATCAAAAATAACTTGGGCTTTGGCAGCATTCTTGTTGTTGGACTTGTGTTGGTTTTTCACCCCCTATAGCAGCTGCTAGCCGGATTGTTGAAACAAAGTGATGCTTCAGTGCTTTTTGTAGAGGGGCCAGAATGACTACATATAATATATGCACCTATGTCCTTGTGTAGCAATAAATGATAGTAGCTCACATTTATATGGAGCCTTAAGGTTTACAAAATATTTTCCTCACAGAACCTCGTGAAGTGGGTATGGTATGCCAACATTATTATTCCCGTCTTCTAGATGAGGAAACTGAGTCGGAAAAGTTCAGTGAAGGCAGTATTTGCATCAAAGCATTCTAGTCTAGCGTTCTATGCCCTGTATCACACTACCTTTCTTACTTTTCTTAACTGGTAAATTTGTTCCTTATGGTACCACAGATATATGTCTGTGTATGTGTGTATATATAAACACACACATACACTACTGTGAACTTCATGTGAAACCATCTTATTTAAACTGTGCATCTCCCTTCTCACAGTGCTCTACACAATTCAGTCATTCATTCAACAAGTATTTATTAAACTATATGCTTGTTAAATGAATGAATACATGAATGAACTCGGACCATTCCGGGGATATAAAAAAAAAAAGAAAAATATAGTCCTTACCCTAAGGAGAATACATTCTATTGGAGTGAATACAAAATATGCAAAGATAATTAAGGACATCTGATCATTTGAAGGGGGATACACCGTCGCAGCAAGTGAATCTATCCTATGACTAGATCTCTAGCAAACAGGAATTCTTATCCCATTCACTCTCCAGAATGGCTGAGGTGGCCCCTGAGTTTAGCCTTGAAAGAAGCCAAGTTTCATGAGCAGCAGAGGTGAAAGTGGGGATGTTCTGAGCGTCAGGGAAAACTTTTGGAAAGGCACAAATGTAGGAGATTGAATGCTGAGTTTAGGAAACAACAAGTAGGTTAAATAAGTTGGCTGAAATGTTTAATATATGGAGATGGGTAATATGAAATACATATGGAAATATAGGCTGGAGCCAGGTTATGAAAGGGCTTTAAGAGACATACTAGGATATGTGTATTTTGTCCTTGAGGCAATAGGCAGCCACCAAAGACTTTTGAGTCGTGTAGTGATGTGATCAGATTGATGGTTTAGGGAATCTCTCTTTGGTAGCTATGACAAGGGTGGATTGGAGAGGGAAAAGACTGGAATTCGGAAGACCAATTTAGCACAGTAGGTGCCCAACCAATGTTTGCTTAATTGGTGAATGTGATTCTGTTGATACTGCCTGCTAATTCCTTTCTTTTGTCTGGTACTTTGCATGGGGTTTGTTTCTCTCTGCTCACCCCCAAATGTGCATTCATGTAGGATATAAGATTGGGGGAGCTGGAAACAGCTCACAAATCAGTTGGTACTCTTTTCTTTCCTGTTAGTTTTTTTCTTTTTTGCCAGCCTGCTGAGAGCTTTGAGGTAGGTGTGTTGTATAATAGATACAGGATACACTTTTGATCAATATACTCCACACCATTTTATTTTGGGGATATAAATAGGAAGAACATAAAAGTGGAAACAAGTCATGTCCACTTCTTTTTGGAAAGTATGGACTAATAGAGTACAGGAGGCCAAGTGACCATGGCTGTGCCGAGAAAAGTCTAATTCCTACACACACACACACACACACACACACACACACACACACACACACACACACACACACCCTCCACCCACCTCACAATGTAAGAGGAAGATAATTCTGCCTGTCCAGGTTACCAATGAGTATAAACATATACTGAGAGCATCCGTGATTTTGTCAGTGTGAGAGGAATTCCAGGTGTGGAATACCCTGTAAGGGCTCAGAATAATGAGGGCAGGTGACTCAGTAAACAACTCCAAGGGAGTTACCATAGGCATACAGAGGTTATGACTTGCCCAGGATCACCTAGTAGGTAAATGTTAGGGACAGGATCTGAACTCAGATCTGTTTTCAAACCCAGTACTTTATCTACTAGTAAGGCCATCTCTTATCCGTGAGTATAGATGAGACCATTTTCATAAAGTATTTCAAAACGAGGAAATGTATTATAAATGAAATCTACTCGTGACCTAGCCACTGTGGTCCTCCAATGTATGGGAAGGAAAACAGTTCATTTTGGAATCTCCACAGCGTTGCCCAAAGGGAAATTATCCCGAAATCTCCATGGGGTTGTCCTTTTAAAGCAGCAATATTATTTCTAAGAGTATGCAGGACCCAGAATTGGTGGAGGGGAGGGTGGGGGGCTTGGGATGAAGCTTCGGTTCTCCACTATCAGTTTCTGATTGCTCCCTTCAAATGGCAGAGCCCCCTCTCTCTTGGCAACAAATAACTCAGTGGCTGATTTGCTGACAAACCAGGGCTCCCTTGGTGCTTCTCACACATCTATAGAGAAGTTGTCAGCCTCACCCTGCTCACGTTCATATCTGCCTGGGCTGCTGAAATATTTAAGCCTCCCTGATAGCTTCAGATGGCATTTCAGCTGCTGAAAACACCGCCCTGTTGTGTCTCCTTCCAGAGACACCGTAGGCAGCAGTGCCCTATGTCCATTATTCTTCTGTGTTTATCCTAAAAATGACACTTTCCCCTAATGGTGTTTTAATCAAAAGCATCTTACCACCATCATTTATTTAGAATAATAATACTGATGAATCCATTCCTCGTAGGCTTGGCTCATCCGGGCAAGTGCATGCAATTAGTAAGACCCTTTGGAGGAAGGAATTCACAGGAAAATATTCTATTCACTGACTTTCAATTAAAACAATAAGGGTAACATATTTGATGAGAGGAAGCTTGGTGCCATTTTGCTGCCCCTGTGGCCAGCATGTGATGGCAGAGCAGTCTCCTCTTGACAAGCCCAGGTGGGCAGGTCACTTTCAAGGTCACTTTTGCAACCAAACTAATTGAGCAGTGAAGGCATTTTCATTTTGACCTGTTCCAGAAGGAAATAGACCTACCAACCAGAAGCACCTGTCAAAGATCTCTGCCCATGCAGGTAGGGTTAATAGGTGTGAGGAACTAGACTTTTTCTTAATTTTAATAAAAATAATTTAAATGTTATCACAATGCCCTGATTTGGATGGTTGAAAAAAAAAGCACATTCACTTCCCTTCAGTACAGTTAATGGGGTCAGTCTGTGAGTCGGTTGGAGCTTGGTTGCCATGCCTTCAGTCATGTGGAATCCTAAAAACCCCTCATCGTTTGTTTCTAAACAGATCGAGAGCTATTTACCATCTCAGTGTTGTGCACACAGCTGGGTGTCTGGCAAATGTCCAATATCCATTAACATTTAAAAATTAGTCCCATAATGCATCTTTTCGGGGGCTTGAGAAGTAGACACATTGACACACGTTGGGAACCAATTACATTTGCTCCACCATCAGTCTGGCTGCATTCAACATCCCCTGTAAATGAAGGCTCATTTAGTTTCCAGAATGGTGTGTCTAAATTCAGGCAATGACCTTAGAGAAAGCAGAGTATTTGAAGATGTAGGGTGGAGCCCAGAGCTCAGAAATACTGCTTCATGTTCAAGGATGTGTCCCTGAACCCTGATGTACCAAACTCTGAAAAACTTCCATCCTTTTAATGCATCATTTCTAAGTTTCCCAAGAAGGGTTAGTTGTAGTCTAAAACCAGACTGATAAGAGTCTAGAAACCTTTTGTCTTCCTTTGATCAGCATAGCTAACATCGTGGTGCCCACTAGTAAACAACCAACCTGAAGTGCCCTTTTGTCCCCTCTCAACTTCCTGGCTAATGGTTTTCCGTTGGTTCTTCCTATGGGCTGAAAACGAACCAATCCTGCTTGTATAACAGCAAGCAAATGCCTTAGGAAACGTATCATCCAACCATACTGGAGGAGCCAAGGGAAGTCTATAATTGGTGGTCTGGTAAAAGGTTGAAAACAGAGCAGTACAAAAATACTTTCTGAAAAGCATTATTCCCCAAACCTCCACTGTCTTGAAAAATTCCTGTAATAATATCAGGAGTGAAATGGGGAGTCTAGCCTGCCTGGGGAAGCAGCCACAAGAGGGTTTTTTTCTTCCTGTGTGTCAGCTCAGCTCTCAGTAATCAGGATCAAGACTGATTGGCTTCGGCGGCTGATGGCTGCTCCACACACCATACCCAGCTCATCTTAGCTCACTTAGTCTATGTCACGCTGTTTAATAAAGCTAAATTGCTCTCACAAACAGAATCCTGGGCCACGGGCTTTTAGGATTCAGAGGTGGTTTAAAAATATAATTTTTCACTAACATTCAACAGGACAATTTAGCGAGAGCGTACAGAAAATTGCAGGAAAGCAGTAATTTTCCAAATGGGTACAAACTGATTCAGCAATTTCCAAATTAGAGACTTTGGGGGTGGTTAGTGATGTGCACTGTGAGAGTAGAGTTGTCCTCTCAGAGGTGAGAAGACTTCCAATGCTGAACCATAAGCTTGAATGTGGCACCCAGCTTGAGAATGGGTGAGAACAGGAGAGGGAAAAAATTCCCTTCTCTAGGTTCGGTTATTCCCCATTAAAAACTATTGGTATCTTTTTTTTTTTTTTAAAAAAAAAACAACACAGTTGTTCTTCCACATAGCCCTCCACCTCAACTGAATCCTTTGTCGGAACAAAGAGAAGCAGGGAGGCAGTGTGGTACAGGGGAAAGAACACTGATATTGGAGTCAAAGAACTCGTGTGCAAATTTTCCCCTAGCATTTACTACTGGTTGACCTTAGGTAAATCACTAAGTATCTATAAGCCTCAGTTTCCTTATCTGTAAATGGAAGAGGCTGACCTCAATGATCCCTGAGGTCCTTCTTAGGTCTTTAGCAATGGCCCTGTGATCTTATAGTGTAAGTCAAACATTACAGACCAATATCAAATCTGGCAGTATCTGTTCTATCTTTACTTGTAGTCCCCTACCTTTCTGTGAAAAAGGGGGTCATATATTACATCTCACTGTTTCCTAAAAACAAGATTGTTCATTGCAACGAATTTGAGTTTTATGCCTTTGACATCATTGAAGTATATATCGTCCTTTTGTTTCAGCTGTCTTTGCAGGAAGATTTTGTATCTGTATTACCAGCTCTTAGCACAATACAAGAAATATTTTAGAGACGTTTTTATCATGAAGCCAAGATGGCAGAGTAGAGAAAGAACTCAGTTGAGGCCTCCTAACGTTCCCCTCCAAACAATTCTAAAATAATGCCTCACATCAAATTCTGGAGTGGCAAAACCAGCAAAAGGTCAGAATGGGACATTCTTCCAACCCTAGGCAACTTAGGAGTTTGGAAGAAGAGAGCTGTGACATGGGTGTGGAGGCTGGCTGGGAGTCCATGTGGATGAAATACCAGTGGTGGGAGTAGGTGGTGGCAACAGAATCAGCAGGAGTCTTTGGAGTTCTCAAGTGAGAGATGGGAAGGGGACCTAGCAACTTGTCAGAAAGAGACTACAGGGAATCCCTGTGTTAGCACTGGATGCAGAACCAGATGCTGTATAGCAACTCCACTTCTGGGTCATAGTTCAAGGACAGGGAGGAACACTTTCACTCAAGAGAGAGTGGAAGCCTTGAGGGGCAGTATCACTTCCTATCCCAAGAGATCAGGGACCCTAAGGAGTAGTATATATTGCAATCCCGAGGGATCAGGAGCCCTTCCTAGGTAAGGACCAGAGTGCAGAGGAGGAGAGCATTGACCACACTTCTCCCCAGATCATACCACCTTGGAAGCACTGGAAACTATCCAGAAATACCTTTGGAAATAGCAGTGCTTTTTTTCCTTAATAGTATTTTATTTTTTCTGCCAATTACATATAAAGATAGTTTCCAACATTTATTTTGTTGAACTCAAAAAAATTTTGAGTTCCAAATTTTTCTCCTTCCCTACCTCCCCTCCCCCTTCCTCAAGACAGCAAGCAATCTGATATAGGTTATAGATATACAATCATGTTAAACCTATTTCCATATCAGTCATGTTGTGAAAAAAGAATCAGAGCAAAAAGAAAAAAAACCATGAGAAAGAAAAAACAAAAAAAAAAGTGAAAATAGTATGCTTCATGTGCATTCAGACTCCATAGGTCTTTCTCTGGACATGATTAGCATTTTCCAACACAAGTCTTTTGGAATTGTCTTGGATTGTTGTATTGCTGAGAAGAACTAAATCTATCTTGATTAATCAACGCACAATGTTGCTGTGTACAACGTTCTCCTGGTTGTGCTCACTTCACTCAGCATTGGTTCATGTAAGTCTTTCCAAGTTTTTCTGAGAGCATCCTGCTCATCATTTCTTTTAGCACAATAGTTATTCCATCACATTCATACACCACAACTTGTTCAGCCATTTCCCAATTGATGGGCATCCCCTCAATTTCCAGTTCTTTGCCACCACAAAAAGAGCTGCTATAAATATTTTTCATACGTGTGGGCCCTTTTGCCTTTTTTTTTATGATCTCTTTGGGTTCTAGACCTAGAAGTGGTATTGCTGGATCAAAGGGTATGCACAGTTTTATAGCCCTTTGGGCATAGTTCCAAATTGCTCTCCAGAATGGTTGGATCAGTTCAGAATTCCAGCAACAATGCATTTGTCTTCCAATTTCCCCCATATCTCCAAAATTTATAATTTTCCTTTTCTGTCATATTAGCCAATCTGATAGATATGAGGTGGTACCTCAGAGTTGTTTTGATTTGCATTTCTTTAAATCAGTAGTGATTTAGAAAAAAAAAAGGCCTTCAGCATGAGACAATGCTCCTCTACCTCCCGCTGCCCCATTCGAGAAACAGAATGTTTCCACAATCCAGCTAGCAGCTTCTGTGGGGGTGAAAGATCCACCCACAGTCAGCACCCAGAAAGCTGCCAATGGCACAAGTTCTTTTGATCTGCTTAACTAAGGAAAGCAAGGTGAAGGGGTTTGACAAGCTTACTTTAATTCAGCATGCAAATATCATTCATTTAGTTCAGGGGAAGAGACCAGCACACTGAACTTCAGAGCAAATTACAAACAAATTACAAACATCAACAGACAGACCCAATACAGATTCATAGTTACCAACATCTCGGTTCAGCCTGGGAGCTCAGAACAAGGGCTGGCCCAGAGTCACGTGTGCCACCACTGCTGCAGGAATGAGCTCCAAGGAAGAGAAGGCCAACCTCTAGTTTTTACTTCTTTTTCAGCGTCAGGACTCACCCACGTGACCTAAAATCATCACAAAGAGGTGGACTTAAACCCACATGGCCTAAGAGCCTCTGCTGTCCCAGACCTGTAAACTAGGCCCTCCCTGGAGTTAGCCCCATCTTGGGCCCCACCTTAGTTGCCAATCCACACCCACATAGGATTTACACCTAATAGGGGTTTGGGCCTGGGGCTTAGCACCTAGTAAGACTCAATGAAATACACTGAATTACTCAAACAAAACAAAGGCCATTTTGCTTACCAACACACAGAGTCTAACACTAACATAAAGTTCCAAATCAAGAAATAGGGTAGAAAAATGAGCAAACAGCAGCAAAAAAACTGACTATAAAAAGCTACTATGGTTACAGGAAAGATCAAGAAACAAAATCAGAGGGGCAGCTGGGTGGTGCATTGAGTAGAGCACCAGCCCTGGAGTCAGGAGGACCTGAGTTCAAATCCAGCATCAGACACCTGACATACTTACTAGCTGTATGACCTTGGGCAAGTCACTTAACCCCAATTGCCCTGTCTTCCCTTCTCCAAAAAAAAAGCAAAAACAACCCCCAAAAAAACTATGACAAGAACAAAAACAAAACAAAAAAACAAAATCAGAAGAAGGCAAATCAAAATCCCTAAAGCAAAGCCTCAAAGAAAAATGTGAATTGGACAAAAGCCAAATAAGAATTCCTGGAAGAGCTAAAAATATTTATTTTCAAAATTAAGTAAAATGATGGAAGAAAAATTAGGCAAATAAATGAAAGAAAGGGAAGAAAATTGTGAAAAGATAACACCTTGGTAAAAGAGGCACCAAAAATGTTGAAGAAATTAAGACCTTAAAAAAACAGAATTGGCCAAATGGACAAAGAGGTACAAAAATGCTCTGATGAAAAGAGTCCCTTAACAAGTAGAATTGGGATTGAGAGAAATCTGGGAAGAAGGCAGAGTAGGTCCGAAAATTCTAAGCTCCCTGGATTTCCTGCACAAGCAATACAAAATAGCACCTCAGGATGAATGTATAGTGGCAAAAATAAGCATTGGGAAAGAACAGTGGTCTTCCTGGGACAATAGAAGATCTAAAGAAAAATCCTAGGGCCAAAGTTTGGTCCTGGTAGAGTGTAAACACCTCCAGGATAGTTCTGCTGAAACAGCAAGCAGTAAGCCCTGGGGCTAGCTGGGTTAGAGGGTAACCTCTCGAAGGAATTTTTACCTCCCAAACAGTGTGGGGAGAAGAGTGTCTGACCGAGGGGAAGATTAAGGGATGCTGATAAGGGATGCCAGACAAGTTGTGCTGCCAAGACATGATCCTGGGCAAAAAGGAACCAGCATAAGCCTGGTGAGTGCAGAAACAGTGAGGTGGGGATGCCACTTGCTGTGGGCACTAACAGGAGGATGGAGTTCCTGGTTTTGGTTCCAGGCCAGAGGGGAAAACTGAAGGAAGATCTGAGGCCAGAGGCACCATCCTCCATACCGTAGGACTAGAGGTGGTTACAATATTAAGCTTCTAAAACCTAAAAAAAAAAAAATGAACAGGCAAATGAGAAAGAACCCAACCATAGAAAGTTACTATGGGAATAGAGAAGCCTTGGGTTCATCTTCAGAGGAGGATACTGAAGCAAAGAAAAAGCTTCTGCTACTCCAAATAGTAATGTGAAATGATCACCTGCCCCAAAAGAATTCATAGAAGAGCTTTAAAAAGACTTTAAAAATCAAATGATAGAGATTGAGGAAAAGTTCAAAAAATAAGAACGATCCAAAAAAAAATCAAGAAGATTATGAAAAAGAAGGTCAACCAATTGGAAAAGGAGACCCAGAATATTTGTTTTTTGCAGGAGGGAAGGCAGGGCAATTGGGGTTAAGTGACTTGCCCAAGGTCACACAGCTAGTAAGTGTGTCAAGTTTCTGAGGCTGGATTTGAACACAGGTCCTCCTGACTCTAGGGCCAGTGCTCTACTCACTGCTCCACCTAGCTGCCCCGAGATCCAAATCTTAAAGAAGAAAATGACTTCTTGAAAATTAGAATTGGGCAAACTCATTTAAGACCAAGAAATAATAAAACAAAATATAAAGAATGAAGTTAATAGAAGAGAATATGAAATATCTCATAAGAAGAACAATTGATCTAGAAAACAGATCAGGAAAAGAAAACATAAGAATAAACAGACTATCTGAAAGCTACAATCAAAAGAAGAGTCTTGATATAATAATACAAGAAATGATTAAAGAAAATTGAACAAGAGGGGAAGGTAGAAATAGAAAAAAATCCATCAACCACTGCCTGAAAGAGATCTTATGAGGAAAACCTACAGGAATTTTACAGTCAAATTCCAAAACCTCCAGCTGAAGGATAAAATATTATGAGCAACAAGAAAAAGACAAATATGACAGAGTCACAATTAGAATCACACAACACCTAACAGCAATGACACTAAAAGACCGCAGGTCTTAGAAGACGATATATCAAAGAGCAAAAGAACTGGGGTTGTGGCTGAAAATATCAAACCCATCAAAGTTAAGCATAATCCTAAATGGAAAAAGGATATTCGATGAATTGCTAGACTTTCAGAATTTTGTTTCTGAACTCCACGGAAAATTTGACATACAAGATAAATATAAGGTACACATCAAAGATTAATTACAAGGGACTCAATAAGGACAGACTGTTTACTTTTCATATGAAGAAATATAAAATATATGTCTAAGATTGTTAATAGTAATTGGTAGTTTGGAAGAAAAATTGGGGTAGATCTGAGCATGATGTGATTCTAAAAAGTAAAACTGTTTAGGAAAAGGTAAAAAGAGTAATTATACAAACGAAGTATGAGAGGAAGAACTGACACAGAGGAACTACATGGGAGAGGAAAGCTGGTAGTTCTTGAACCCTACTCTTATTGGTAATGAGTTAAAGAGGGAAGAATATATATCTAGAAGGGTATAAAAGTTTTACATGAGGAAATAGGGTAAGGGGGAGATATAGAAGGGTATCTAGATTAACAGGAATGGGATAAAGAGGGAATAGTATATATATTTGGAAGGCTTTAAAAGTCTTCTAAATTCAGATAGAAACAAGAGGGTAAGGGGAAAGGGTAGGGGGAGAGGATAAGGGTGGGGCCTTAGGAGAGGGGTAGGTTAAGTAACAGGAGGGCAAGGTAGCAGGTAGAAGTAAAGCAGAGGAGTCAGGAGAAATAGGAAATAAGAAATACACAGTAATATAAAATAAAGATCAAGAATTTATTAGGAAAAAAGCAAGGGTAGTAATCATGATCTCAGACAAAGTTAAAGCTAAAAGATTTAATCAAAAGAGAAAAATAGTAAAATTATACGATGTGTCAGCCATATTAATATTCTTTTAGACTATTTAAAATAACTAGACAGTATAAGATTGGAATATTGCTGTGGTGTAGGAAATGACGAGTGGGTGGATTTAGAAAAATATGGAAAGACTTAGACTTATGAAGGAAGAAATTATTGACCCTCAGAAAAACAGAGGACCAATAAGTATAGTACAGTCTTACATAGATGCATATGAATGCATATGTCTATATATGAGTATGATTATAGATATCTAAGTATGTGTATGCTTATGTAAGTGCATGTATGTATGTGTATATGTATGTTCATGTTTATAAGTAGGTAAATATAAATACACACACATAAGAAAGAAATAATTCAAATATCATGGTGGCAAAGTCAAAATCACATAATATTTAGTAGCTACCACATTAAAGGAGCAGAGGGCTTGGATTATGGTATTCTAGAAGGCAAAAGAGCTGGGATTACAACCAAGAATAACCTACCCAGCAAAATGGAATATAATTCTTCAAGGAGGAAAATGGAATTTAATGAAATAGAGGACTTTCAAGCATTCCTGATGAAAGGTCAAGAGCTCAAAAGAAAATTTGACTTTCAAATACAAGACTCAAGAGAAGTATAAAAAGGTAGACATGAAAGAGAAACCATAAAGGACTCAATAAAGTTAAACTGTTTACTCCTCTACATGGGAAGAAGATACATGTATCTTCTAAGAAATTTATCATTGTTAGGGCAGTTAGAAGGATTCTACATAGAAAAGGGTAGAGGAATGAGTTAATTATGTTAGGATGGGGTAAAAAAATGGAGATCACTTAGGAGAAGGGGGAAAGGAGAGGAAGAATGAGGAAAATAATCTCACATAAAAGAGGTATGTAAGGAAGAGCTGTTACAGTAGAGGATAAAATAATATCTTATCCAACAGGGAAGTAGGAGGAAAAGGAGAAAAGAGAAAGGAAGGGCATAATAAAAGAGAGGGCAGATAAAAGAAAGCAGTGGTCAGAAGCAGAATAGACTGTAGGGGAAGGACAGGATGAAAAAAATTGTTAAAAGGATAAAAGAAAAAAATAGCATGAAGGGAAATGTGTAATTAGTAATCATAATTCTGAATATGAATGGGATGAACTCACCCATAAAACAGAAGCAGAAAGCAGAATGGATTAGAAACTAGAATCCAACAATATGTTGTTTACAATAAACAGACTTGAAACAGAGAGACACAGAGTTAAAATAAGAGACTGGAGCAGAATTTATTGTACTTCAGCTGCAGTTAAAAAGGCAGGGGTAGTATAATCTCAGACAAAGCAAAACCAAAAACAGACGTAATGAAAAGAGTTAAACAGGGAAATTATATCTTGCTAAAAGAAACCATAGACAATGAAGTAGTATCAATACTAAACATATATGCACCAAATGACATAGCATCCAAATTCTTACAGGAAAAGTTAAATGAATTAAAGGAGGAAATTGACAGTAAAATTATACTAGTGGAAGATCTCAACTGTCCCCTCTCAAAGATAGTTAAATCTAACCATAAAATAAATAAGAAAGAAGTCAATAGAGTAATAGAATAGAACCTTAGAAAAGTTAGATGACAGAACTTTGGAGAAAACTGAATGGGAATAGAAAGGAGTATATCTTTTTCACAGCTATATATTGCACCTTCATAAAACTTGACCATATATTATAGCATAAAAACCTCACAACCAAATGCAGAAAAGCAGAAAAATTAAATATACCCTTTTCAGACCATAATGCAAAAAAAATTTCATGTAATAAACATTCATGGAAACATAGTTTAAAAGTTAATTGGAAACTAGATCTAATCCTAAAGCAAGAGTGGGTCAAAGAAAAAAGTATAGAAACAATTATTTCATTAAAGAGAATGATAACAATGAGACAACATTCCAAAATTCATGAGATACAGCCAAAGCAGTACTTAGGTGAAAATTTATATCTCTTAATGCATATATCAATGAAAGAGAAAAGAGGACAACTCAATGAATTGGGCATGGAACTAAAAAAAAAACCTAGAAAAAGAACAAATTTAAAATCCTCAATTAAACACCAAAATGGAAATTTTGAAACTCAAAGGTGAGATTAATAAAATTGCAAGTAAGAAAACCATTGAACTAATAAAACAAACTAGGAGTTGATTTTATGAAAAAAAACAGTAAAACAGATAAACCATTTGTTAATTTTATTTTAAAAAAGAAAGAAGAAAACCAAATTATTAGTATCAAAAATGAAAAGAGTGACTGCAGCACTAATGAAAATGAAATTAAAGCAATTATTAGGAATTTCTGCCCCATTATATGCCAGAAAAATGGATAATCTAAGTGAAATAGATATTTGCAAAAATGTGAACTGCCCAGACTAACAGAAGAAATCAAATACTTAAATAATCCAGTCTTATAAAAGAAATTAAACAAGCCATCAATGAGCTCCCTAAATAAAAATCCCCAAGATCGGATGGATTTACAAGTAACTTCTACCAAACATTTAAGAAACAATTAATCCCAATACCATATAAACTATTTGAAAAATAGATAAAGAAGGAGTCCTACCAACTTCCTTTGATAGCATAAATATGGTTTTGATATCTAAACCAGGAAGACCAAAAACAGAGAAAGAAAACTATAGGCTGATTTCCTTGATGAATATTGATGCAAAAATTTTAAATAAAATACTAGCAAGGAGATTATGGCAATATATCACAAAGATCATACACTATGGCCAGGTGGGCTTTATATCAGGAATGCAGGACTGGTTCAATATTAGAAAAATTATGAGCACAATTGACTGTTTCAATAACAAAATCAACAAAAAATCTTATGACAATGGATGCAGAAAAACCCTTGACAGAATACAATACCCTTTCCTATTAAAAATACAATAGAAAACAGAGGAGTCAATGGATCCTTTTCCTAAAATAATGAGTAGTGTCTCTCTAAAACCAAGAGCAAGCATTGTCTGTAATGGGAACAAACTTCAAGCTTTCCCAATAAGATCAGGAATGAAACAAAGATGTCCATTATTACCACTATTATTCAATATTGTACTAGAATTGCTAGGTATAACAATAAGATGAGAAAAAGAAATCAAAGGAATACAAATAGGCAATGAGGAAACAAAACTATCACTCTTTGCAGATGATATGATGGTATACGTAGAGAACCTCAGAGAATCGACTGAACAAAAAAAAACAGTTAGTTGAAACAGTTAACTTCAGCAAAGCTGTGGAATGTAAAATAAACCCAAATAAATAATCAGCATTTCTATATATTACTAAGGAAACCCCGTAGCAAGAGATAGAAAAAGAAAATTAATTTAAAATAATTGTAGACAATATAAAATACTTGGGAGACTATCTGCCAAGAAAAACCCAGGGATTATATGAACGCAATTACAAAACACTTTTCACACAAATACAGATCCAAACTATTGGAGCAATGTCAATTACTCATGGAGGGGCCAAGCCAGTAAAATAAAATTTATAATTCTACCTAAGTTAATTTACTTATTCGTACCAATCATACTACTAAAGAATTATTTTATAGAGCTAGAAAAAACTGTAACAAAATTTATCTGGAAGAAAAAAAGGTCGAGATATCAAGGGAATCAAAAAAAAAAAAGGTTAAGGAAGGTGGCCTAAAAGTTCCAGATTTCAAACAATATTACAAAAGGGTAATCATCAAACAATCTGGTTCTGGCTAAGAAATAGAGCAATGGATCAGTAGAGTAGATTTAATATACAATGCATAGTAGTAGTAAACAACCATAGTAATCTAGTGCTTAAAGACCCAAAGATCCAAGCTTTTGGAGTAAGAACTTAACATTTGACAAAAACTGCTGTGAAAACTGGAGAACAGTTTGGCAGAAACTAGGCCCAAACCAACATGTCACACTGTATACCAAGACAGGGTCAAAATGGATAAATGATTTAGACTAGGGTTGGGGAATCTGTGGCCTTGAGGCCACACGTGGCCCTTTAGATCCTCAAGTGAGGCCCTTTGAGTCCAAGTTTTACAGGACAAATCCTTTTATTAAGGGGATTTGTCCTGTGAAGTGTATTTCAGTCAAAGGGCCTCACTTGAGGACCTAAAGGGCCACATGTGACCTTGAGGTTGCAGGTTCCCCACCCCTGATTTAGACATAGAGTGATATAAGTAAATTAGGGTATCTGACAGATCTATAGATAAGAGAAGAATTTATGACCAAACAGATAGAGAGTATTATGGGAAGTAAAATAGATAATTTTGCTTACATGACATTAAAAGACTTCTGCACAAATTAGTGCAGCCAAAATTAGTTTCACAGCAAGTTTTTCTGATAAAGGCCTCATTTCTCAAATATATAGAGAACCAAGTCAAATTTATAAGAATAAAATCCATTTCCCAGTTGACAAATGGTCAAAGGATATGAACAGGGAGTTTGTAGAAGAAGAAATCAAAGCTGTCAATAGTCAAATAGAAAAATGTTCTAAATCACTACTGATTAGAGAAATGCAAATTAATACAACTCAGAAATACTACCTCATACCTAGAGATTGGCTCACATGACAGAAAAAGAAAATGACAAGTGTTGGAGAGGATATGAAAAAAGAAGGACACTAATTCACTGTATGTGGAGTTGTGAGCTAGTACAGCCATTCTGAACAATTTGGAACTACTTCCAAAAGGATATAAAAATTGTGCATACCCTTTGACCCACAATACCACTACTAGTTCTATATCCCAAAAAGATCAAGGGAAAGGGAAAAGGACCTATTCATAGAAAAATATTTATAGCAGCTCTTTTTGTGGTGGTAAAGAATTGGAAATTGAGGAGATGCCCATTAGTTGGGGAATGACTGAACAAGTTGTGGTACATAATTGTGATGGCATATTAATGGCATATTATTGTGTTCTAAGAAATGATGGGCATGGTGATTTCAGAAAAACCTGGAAAAACTTATGTGAACTCATGCAAAATAAAATGAGAGGAAGCAGAACATCATGCACGGTAACAGCAATGTTGTAAAGGTGACAAATTGTGAAAAACTTAACTACTCTGATGAAGACAGTGATCCAAGACAATTCCAAAAGACCCATGATGAAAGATGCTCTGAATGCAGAATGAAGCACACTTTTATTTTCACTTTATTTTTATTGTTTTATTTCATTTGTTTTCTTTCACAACATGCCCAATATGGAAATAAGTTTTGCATTAATTTTCATGCATAATCAATATAAAATTGTTTGCCTTCTCAAAGAAGGAAGAAGGGTGGGAGGGAGAGAATTTGGAACTCAAAATTTTTAAAAATGAGTGTTAAAGGTTTTTTTACACTTAATTGGGAAATTAATGAAATAAATAAAAATATATTTTTAAAAAAGAAATGCTTTTAATTCATTCACTCTAGAAAAGTCTTTCCATATACTTTTTGTAGTTTTTAGATTTATAATTTCTTATAGGGTAAAAATATTCCATTCCATTCAGATGCCACAATTTGTTTAGCCATTGCCCTACTGATGGGTACCCTCTTTGTTTATAGTTTTTTGCTCCCATGAAGAACTCTGTTCTGAATGGCTCTGAATATTTTGGTTCATAAGAGATTTTTCTTTCTCCCTTTGCTCTACTCATGGATTATATGGTCACTATTGGGGATTACTGGGTCAAAGGGTATGTATAGTTTAGTGACATTTCTCACATAATTCTAAAATATTTTCCAGAAGAGTTGGAATGATTTTTAGCTTCCCTGACTGCAAACTCACCTGTCTGTTTTCCCACACTGGCTACAATTTTGATTAAAGAACTTCACGGAATCTATTAGTTGAAATTGGGAGATTTTTATGGGCTCTGTGATAAAGGGAGTTGGGTATTCCCTCAACCCCCAATAATTAGGATGCGTGTCTGAGCATCTTTCTGTTTGCTTTTTGCAAAGCTACTATCTAATACAAGCCCCCGGGTCTGGAGTCTTTGCAGGGATGATAGGCTTTCAAGCATCACTGGAAAGGCAATTGCTTCATCGAGGGTATTGATTAACACTCTCACTGCATTAGGACTTTTTGGGTAACTCATCCTTTTTTATTGTTTGGGGAATGTGAATAGTCACTACTGCAAATTTATATTATAGGCAATTAGGCTTAAATAGATTAAAATCATACAGAAGAGGGGGCTGGCCAATTGGGGAGCTAACACAAACCTATCATTTGACAAAGCTGCCTATAGTAGGTGGCTCCAAGCTATTATTTCAATTTGAGAGTTAATCCTATTGATGGGAGGGGACAAAGCTTCAATGGATAGATGGGGAAGGTCCCAATGTGGTCATGAATGTTTCATTTTAATCTTTCAGAAGAGAAAGATTTCCCCCTCATTCCAAAACTTGACTATCTCTCTGCCCTGGTTAAATAAACTGTTATAAAATAGAGGAGGGAAAAATATAGAATTTCTTTTTAGTACAGAATGTATATGGCTATATTAATCTCAACTTTGCACACACATACACACACACATGCACACACACACACATGCACACACACACACACAAACATCCCATAATCTGAATCACGAACAAGAAATGTATTTTCTTTCAACTTAATTATTTAGTTTCCTACTAAGAAGTTGCTCTGTAGAGGTCAATTATCCATCAGGGATATCTTGGAAGAAATGAACAATTAACTTGATTTTCTGTTGAATTTGGAGCTTGTGGCTCAGTATGTGATCTATTAAAAAAAGGAGATAATTCCTCTTAAACCATGTCCTAATCTACATGGGAGTCTTACACTGCAGGTAAGAAATCAGCAAAGTAATCCAATCCACCACCATGGGGCCTAGACTGAAGGTCTTGATACAAAACAATCATGGCTTTCAAAACATTAAAAGAAAAATTTCTCGTGGGGAGAAAGTAGAGGTAACAGAATTTACTGTTTCTATAGAGTACAGAACCTTATGAAAGAAGAATGCCATTTGATTTTTTTAAAGAAAAGAAATAGAATGGCACAAATCTTATTAAAGTAGGGTCGTGGCAAACACTGTAATTTGGGGAGGGGGGAGGTAATCAGGAGTGTAGAGCTTCATGGCTGCATCAAAGGCAAGGACAAGTCTTTCACAAGCTTCAGGCTAGCCAGGAGACTGACTATTACTTGGCACAGGTCTAAAAAAAGCTTTCTTTGCCCCTGAAAAGCAGAATTTAAAGTAGGGACTAAATTGAGTTAAAAAGCATCGTGTACGGTGCTTTTTAGAAAAGGCAGTGAATTCGCCTAAGTAGTGCAATGTCTAGGAAAAAAAATTATTTTCTCTCCCAAAATGTCTTACTCTCTCTTTTGAGTTATTTTTACTCAGGAGTTGTAAACACGCCATTCTTTTTTGTTGGAGGATGGGTGTTTCAGATGGCTCTATTTTCTAGGAAGTCTGTGGTTTAAGCTTAATAGTATCAGATGCCCCTCAAGACCTTTTAAATCACCTCCGTGTCACTGATATAGCATTTCCCCTGAGGATGCATTCATTTTGTCTGTCCTGCAGCCCATAGGATCTGGCTAAGAAAAGAAAAGAAAAGAAAAGAAAAGAAAAGAAAAGAAAAGAAAAGAAAAGAAAAGAAAAGAAAAGAAAATTACGAAAAACTAACAACCCTGGAATTTAGAAATTTGTACAGTATTAAGCAGGGGAGAACTCAAGTGGATTATGAGGTGGGTGCTTGCTGGGGACAGGTGGGACTAAACACAGTCTCCAAACAAACAGTTTTAATCCTAGTTGCCTGCTGTTTTTGAAAGAGGGGAAAGGGTTGCAGCAAAGATACCTTGGTCGGTAGAAGGGGAAAAAGTTCCCCTGAGCACACTGGAATAGAGATTTCCCAAACGGTTATCTATGCTACTTATGATTTTTATTTTTGGACTGGGCCCGTTATTTCATGCATAGAGAGCTCCTCTACCAATACAGATCAGCCCCTTCTTTGCTGTTGAGAGTCTTAGAGAATTGGCTAGGACACTTAGAGGTTAAATGACTTGCCCAGTGGCTCACAATCAGAACACAAAGCCAGGTCTTCCAACTAAAGAGTCCAGCTCTCTATCTCTCTCACCCCAGAGGTGCCAAACAGGCCAGCTGCAACACTCCTGCTTGTGGCCAGAACCAGATTAAAACAGAATTAAGAAGTGTTTTATAAGATATAATACAACATAGACAATTTTAATTTGTGGTTTTCTGATTCACCGTGTGGCCCATAGAGATCTGTTTCTATTTGAATTTGATACCATTGCACTATAGCCTTCCACAATTTAGGATATCAATGATAGTTTGTCATAACAGATCTATCTTTGTATATACCCAGTGCTTAGTACAGTCCCCATTACATAGCCAGCACTTAAGGTTTGCTGAACTGCAATGAATAAGAATACTTCGAATCTACTAAATGACTATTTTACAGGCAGCTAGGAATAACGGATAGAGTTGACTTTTGTGTAGGTTCATATCCTGCCTCTGAGACATATTGTCTGTGTGATCCTAAGCCATTCACTGAATCACTTCACGGCTCCCAGGTAATTCTTGAAGACTACAAAGGGCAGAGCAGGCACTCTTCGCTGAGAGAGGGACTATCAGCTCCCTATCCCCATGCCAATTAACAAGTATGACCCCCCAAAATTTTTTTAAAACATTTAGGATCATTGATTTAGAACTGGGGGGAACCCTCAGGCGTCATCTAGTCTAACTCCTACATTTTTAATTCAATTCAGCTCAATAAACATTTGTTAAGCATCTACTATGTTCCAGGCACTGTTCTAAGAGCTGAGGATACCAAATAAGAAAAAGAGAGACAGTCCCTGACGAATATGGGAAGACAACGCATAGAAGGAAGCTGAAAAGGGAGGTGAGCAGTCACCAGAGAGTACCCAGTCCGTGAAGTCTAAGCCAAGCAAGAGGTGATAATGGAAATGCCTATTTGTTTCCTTCTTTATCTACCTTCTTTTTGTCTTCTCTCTCCCTCCCTTCCTTCTTCCCTCCTCCCTCTTTCCCTTCCTTTTTTCTTTCTTCTTTCCTGCCTCTCTCTCTTCCTTCCTTCTTCCCTCCCTCTCTTTCCTACTTTCCATCCTCCCTCCCTCCCTCGTGTCCTCCCTCCCTCCCTTCTTTCCTTCCTTTCTTCCTTCTTTCTTTCCTTCTCTCTCTCATTCCCTCCCTCTTTTGCTTTCTTCCTCTTTTCCTTCTCTCCCTCCCTCCCTTCCTTCTCTCCCTCTCTTCCTTCCTTCTCTCTCTCTCTTCCTTCCTTATCTCTCTCCGTCTCTCCCTCCCTCCCTCTTTCCTTCCTTCTCTCTCTCCCTCTCTCCCTCTTTCTTTCTTTCCTTCCTTCCTTCCTTCCTTCCTTCTTCCTTCCCTCCCTTCCTCCCAAATTGGTCTCTCTAATTCAAATCTCTCTCAGCTTCAATTTATCCTCCACATAGCTGCTAAAGCTATTTTTAAATTTTATTTAATAGCTATTCTTATTATTTATTAAATAATTATTCTTAAAGCATAGGTTTGACTATATAGCCCTGTGACTACCCAAAAAAGAAATTTCTGGGCTTGGCATTTAAATCCCTTCACATTTTGGAGCCATCCAACCTTTCCAGCTTTATTGCATGTTATTCTACTTCATACATACTGTGGTCCAACAAAACTGGCTTTCTTCTTCTCCACACGCAACATTGTTCCTCATGCCTAGAATGCCCTCTCTCCTCACCTCTGACTGAAAATCTTTAGCTACCTTCAAGGCTCAGATTAAATATGATGTTCCACATGAAACCTTTTAACAACCCCCTACCCCCACCCCCAGCCTTTCCCATCTAGTTATCTTGTATCTATTTTGCACATGCTAGTGTAAGTACATTTTGTTTCCTCTGCCTAGACTGTAAGCCTCTCGAAGGCAGGAACTGTTTACTTCTGTCCTTGTATCAGACGCATACTAGGACTTAAAAATGCCTGATGATTGTTTGAAAAATGAGGTGAGTCATAAATATCTATGTACTACTTTGTTTTGCTGCTAGTAATTACTGATTCATTGAATTTTAGAGCTGGAAGGGATTTTTGAGATCATCCAATCTTTTGTTCAATTTTTTCCAGTCATGTCTGATTCTTTGTGACCCCCGTTGAGGGTTTTCTTAGCAAAGATACTGCAGTGGTTTGCCATTTCCTTCTCCAACTCATTTTACAGATGAGGAAACTGAGGCAAGCAGGATTGAGCGACTTGCCCTGGGTCACATAACTAGGAAGTGTCTGAGGCCAGTTTTGAACTGAGGGAGATGAGCCTTTCTGACTGCAGGACCAGTGTTCTATGCATTACGTCACCTAGCTGCCCCTCATCTAATCTAGACCCCTTGTTTTTACAGGTGAAGAAGCTAAGGCTTTGGTTTGTTCAAGTTCACACGGCTGAGTGGTTACAGGTGCTCAGGCTTCCTAGCGCTCCAGCACTCTAACACAGGGAACAAAGTCGTATCTACATGCTGAGAAAACCAGTCAATTCAAGCAATTGATTCGGAGGCATGCATGGTTTGACTGAAGCCTTCCTCTATACTGGCTCCTTTCTTGCCCTCTACAAATATGCTCAGTTCTCACTCATCCCAAAACAAAAACAAAACTCTTGTCTTGACACTGCCACCCCTCTTCTCTGAAGTTATCATCTTATGTCTCTCCACATTCATTGGCAAACTAGAGAAAAAAAAGTTTTCTGTTCTAATTGACTCTACTACCTTCACCCCCCATTCAGAACCTTGTGATCAGTTCTCTTCCCCCTTGAATCCCTCTACTGAAACCGTTCTCTCCAAGGTTACCAGTGACCTCGTAATTGTTTAATCCAATGGACTTTTTATGGTTTTTCCCAGCTGTCATCGTCCCTGGTTTATCTATGTATGATACTGGATTGTTGACCAATCCATCCTTCCAGAAATTATTTCTTTGTTCAGTTTCCAAGGCACTGTTACCTTCTGATTTTCTTTCCTTACATTTGATTTCTCCTACACTTCTACACAATCACTCACTTCCTGTGTTTTGCTGGCTTGTCATTGTTCTCCAGCTTTCTAAGCGAAGGTATCCCCCAGGCTCTGTCCTCGGCCCTGTTACCTTCTTTTCCCATACTCTCTTCCTTATGGAATTTCAATCACTGCCCCAACTTCAATGATCCTTAGGTTTCTAAGCTGGTAATTTCCCAGTCTCTAATTCCCAGTTCAGTCCAAATGGGTATCATAGCTGCCACCTTGATTCAGGTTGCTGGATGAAAATTGATTCTAGTTTTTTTAGGCTTCTCTAATTGTTATGACTATCACATCCACTAGACAGTGGTATCCATAGGAAGGAAGGAGACGCCCGGAAAGAGCAAACTTGATTTGAAATACAATTGCTTGGTAAATAATTGTTCATTAGGACATCTAGGAAGCATTATGTTTGCTGGGTGACAATCTTGCCTTTTTGGAGAAATGGGTAGTTTGGGCTCAGCAGTGGCCACTTTGAAAAAGAGGTCTAACGAGCACGTCTATATGGATTTTTTTTAAACTAGTGGTTTATTTTAACCAGTCATGCCAGAATATGGATGCAGCTAGGTGGCACAGTGGATAGAGTGCTAGGGTCAGGAAGACTCATCTTCATGAGCTCAGATCTGGCCTCAGATACTTACTGTGTGACCTTAGGCAAGTCACTTGACTTTGCCTCAGTTTCCTTATCTGTAAAATGAGTTGGAGAAGGAAATGGCAAACCACTGCAGTATCTCTGCCAAGAAAACCTCAAAGGGGGTTATGAAGAGTCAGACCCAACTGAAACTATGGACAACAACAACCCACAGCAATAAGTTTGGCAATTAAAATGTTCTCCCCTCTAGGTTTAAGCTAAGGAGCCAGAATAATAATTGACTTTCACACAATACTTTTAAAGTTTACCAAACATTTTACATGCATTGTCTCATTTGAGCTTTACCCCTAACCCTGTGAGGTAGTTACTAGGGGTGTCATTAGCCCTATTTTCACAGATGAAGGCATTGAGGCTCAGACAGGTTAAACAACGTCCCCATAGCCACACTGCTAACAATCATTAGAGTCAGGAACAGACCCTTTTCTGACGCCAGGCCCAACACTCAATCTGCAATTCTACACTTCTCCAAAATGACAGATGAAATCCTATCAATATAGAATAGGTCATGAAGCATAGCTTTAATTCTTCTTCCCCCATTACTGATGGAAATCTGGACTTTTTCACAGTAAAATGCTAGAAAAAAAAATCCGCATTGCCTGAATTGATGAGACTCTGCTTTTCACTAGTAACTTTTTAAATGTTCCAGACATGTAGGGTTCCATTGCTTACTTGCCATTTAATTTTTTTTTTCTGACTTATCCCTGGAAGTCTTTTCCTTTAAAAAACAGTTTGTTCCCATGTGGTTCTGAGAGTTAGAAATCAGACATATTCCCAAAGATTATGGTATTTATTTTGTATAAAATGCCTACCTCTCCCTACTCCCATACTTTTCCTACTCATCTATTATATAGACAATAGAAGCAAGAATTCTAAGCCTAATGCCTCCCCTCACTCTTTCCACCTCTCTTCCTGCCCCCTTCTCCTTCTACCTCCTCAGCCCTTTTCCCTCTGTCTAAATTGCAAAATTGCAATTGGTTCTGGTATAATCTAAATAAATCCATTGTCCCCCACCTTTTTTTTCTTGAAGATGAGTTCCTTTTCCTTATTCTGAAGACTTCATACACAGTAGAAGCCAGCCATTCTTCTTAACACATTACACTCTTACTTTCATTTTGTACTTTGTGCATGTAATAAACTGAGGGAATGTTCTTCTCTACACATCTGATGTCTTACTGTAAACAGACAGGAGAGGCAGCCTAGTGTACTGAATCTCAAACATTTTGGCCTCAGGACCTTTTTAGACTTTTAAAAATGATTCAGGACCCCCTCAAGAGCTTTTGTTTAGGTGGATATCTATCCACATTTAGTATTATTATAAAAATAACTGACTTTGGGGACTCCCTGAAAGAGTCTTTAGGGATCACACTTTGAGAACCACTGTGTAGTAAAATGATGTCCTGCCTCAGGGTCAGAACAACCTGGCTTCAGGTTCTTCTTCTGACGTATACTGGCTTTGTGAACCCAGAGCAAGTCACGTAGGACCTCAGACAAATTAGTAAGTTTCAGAACGGTTTCTGACCTTTGCAGGTGCTGAGAGTTTACTCACTAGGAGCTCTCCACCCTAAATGAAATCACACGTCTGGGCCTATATGCATACATGTATACACACATATACACAAATATAAGGCGATTTCATACCCTTTACTCAATTGATCAATGTAAGAACATGATGACATTTCAAATGTGAAAACAAGATTATTTGCACCCTGTGATCTCTCTTCATCTGAACTTCTTTGATGAGCCAAGAAAGGCAAAGATGATCGGCTAATCAAATGAGGTAACTCCAACTCTGAGGGCTTTAAATAGCTGAGGGGAAGTTCAGAAGGCCAGTCAAATGGTGAACCAGAGGGGTTGGAGAGTTTCCAGTTTGAAGAATCCTCTTGAGAGTAAATCACTCTAGAGGAAGAGGAGAGGAGAGAGTTTCTATTTTATCTCATCCCTATCTCCCCAGGGACCATTTCACTGTAGAGACCAGCCCAGCTGGCTCCTCAACTGGGATCAGAAGAGACTGGCCAAGGAGGAGGCAAACACCTCCAGCCAGGAGCAATGTAGAGTCACTCAAGGAAAGGCAGCTTCAAGGAGTGTGACCTCTCCCAGTGGTGAAAAGTATCAGAGAGAGATTCAGTAGAGGCATGGAGCCTCAGGGCTCAGGGGAGAGCTACACCCATGGGGAATTTTAGGAAGGAAGAAAAAGACTTCTAGGAACAAGGAATTGTAAGTTACCCCTTTGCCACCTTGGTTCTCTACCTGTGTGTCTCATTACCTTTGCATTTCAAGTTTGTGCCTACTCTCCCTGCAGACGCTATGTGTATTTGTAGAAGAGTGTTCCCCAGATTTTTCAAGGAAATTTTTTTTGGTGTCTATTGTTCTTGCCAATGATACCTTAGTAACTGCTAACCAATTAATTAAGTCCTGCTGATTGTCAATGAGAAGTACCCTCACGTGGGTGAGGGCTCATGAGCTACAGTACTAGAAACCTACTCATTCAAAGTTGCCTCTAGAACCCAGAAAGAATTCTTCATTGGCCCTATGGTGACTCCAACCCGTGGGTACGAGTGAAAGTTGAGAGAGACGGCCCAGAAGGGGTGTTTCACATACATCAAACATTTTTTGTTGTTTAGTCAGACTATGACCCCATTTGGAGTTTTCCTTGGCAGAGATACTTGAATGGTTTGCCATTTCCCTCTCTAGTCCATTTTACAGATGAGGAAACTGAGGCAAACAGAGTTAAGTGACTTTCCCAGGGTCACACAGCCAGTAAGTGTCTGAGGCCATACAGACTTAGAAATATATGCTGCCTTCTCTCTAACCTCTTCCCCTTCCCCTTCAGTCCTGGGTTTTGATTTTCTATCTTTTCAACTTATCTTGCCCAGTCTACCAACCAGCTTCACTCAGTCCCAGGAGAGACCTTACTGAATTTGCCCTTTTCATAATATTCACATTGATGTAACCTCATCTCCCCTTCCATTTTCCAGCTCTAGCTCAGAGAACAGTAATAAAGTCAACACGACTGTTTCTAGAAAGGACATCTTACTCATTTAACTAATTCTCTGATTATCACCTCTGACATCCCTCTCCAAAGCACTCCTCCACGGGCCTCCACTGTTATACCAATTACCTTGCTCTACTAGAATATGAGCTTCTTTAGGCCGATGGTCACTTTCCTTGCTTGTAGGCAGCTAGGTGATGCAGTGGATAGAGAGCTGGGCCTGGAGTCAGTTAGACCTGAGTTCAAATTCAGCCTCAGTCACTTGATACCAGTGTGACTCTAAGCAAGCCATTTAATCTCTGTCTGCCTCAGTTTCCTCAACTGTAAAATGGAGATAATAGAACCTACCTTCGATGGTTATGGTGAGGATTGATTGAGATACTATTTGTAAAGCAGTCTGTAAACCTTAAAGTGCTATCTAAATGCTAGTTATTTTCATTTGTTAAATAATGTATAATGTTGCAATATAATATAGTTATTTTTATTTTAGTATTTATGTTCTCTGTGCTCTGCGTAGAATAAGCATTTCATAAATATTTTTCCCTACCAGCCTTCTTTCTGGATAGACAGATGAGTTTCAGCCAGGACGACAAATTCCAGTTGTGCCTCTGACTTGTTTAAGTTATTAAACCTCTTGGTAACTCCAGAAAAGTTATGAAATGTGTATGTGTGTGTGTGTGTGTGTGTGTGTGTGTGTGTGTGTGTGTAGTATCTCTCCTCTCTGTCTCTATCGTGTGCGCACGCACATGTATGTGTATGTATGGCTTTATCACTATGACAGGCATTGGATGTGTGATTTCATTGATATAGGTGTAACCTGAGCATCAAGCATAGGACACTTGCATTGATTGAAAGAATGATGACTTTCTGTGTGCCTGAGTGAGGGGCAGAGTTGGCATGAGAGCTTGGGAGAAGAAAACATTTTGCTGGATTTCTGATTTGAGAGAAGACACAGATGGTTCTAAATGCTCTTTCAGAAGAAACTAGGAGAGAAGGAGACCAGACTTTGGAAGGCAGACATGCAGGGGAAAGTCTCCCCTAAACACATACCTGCTTTTCGGCTTGCCTCCCTAAAGCCTTTGGAGCATTTTCCCTTAGGTGAGATCAAGAACTCTTATCAGTTGGGCAGGACTCATCAGTGGGAATCCTTATTCCTTCTGTATATTGTCTAGTAACTTCTAATCTGTATGGCTTCTCTGATTTGTATTCTGGATAAATGGATTTATTCCCTACTCATTATGTGTTGGTCTTTGATGCAACTAGCATTTGGCAGAAAGGGATTAAGCCTCAGTATATAAGCTTAGGCTACTCCTTGCCTTCTAAGAGACAGCGACTGGGAAAGCAGCTGGAACCTCAGAACAAACTTATTTCCTTTAGACTAGCAATATTTAGGAGGTTAGAAGAATATAATTCCAGTCTGTTATCCTCTCTCTAAGGAGACTAGAGTATTCAGCTCAATGGCCTTAATCTCTTACTCTGTTCACAGAAAGAATCGAAATCTTTCTTGGAAATGCGGTCTGGGATTCCAGAGCTATCTACTCACCTTCTCTTCAAGCAGCATTTAGATAAGCCAATGTGGACATACACATTTCCTGCATGGGGAACATATACACTACACAGGGGACTTCCAGATGAATAAACTCCCCCTATGAAAGCAGACTGATAGCCCCTCTGCAACTGGTGTTCTTAGCTGAGAGCAGTTCACACCAGAGGTGTCAAAGATTGGCTGCCTATTGAGTCAGCAACACCCAGTGTGCAGACTGAACTGGATTAAAATGGAATTGTGAAGTATTTAACAAAAGAAATAACAATATGACATATAAATATATGTTTTTCTAAATCAATATGCAGCCTATAGGTGTTCTCATGCACATGGTTTAGCACCTCCCCCCATCCTTCTGTTCAAGTATGACATCTCTAGCTTAGACTATTGAGAATTTAAGTGAATTGCCTAGTATCCCATAGCCAGGATGTGACATAGACAGGCTATTAAGCCATGTCTACTTGGTTTGGAGGATTGTTTTCTTTATACCAGGCCTGCACGACTTACACATGCCACTTGCCACTGGCCAAAGGATTTCCAGGGGTTGGCGAAAAATGTAGGCTTGCCACTGTGTGTTCTCTGGCAGCAACCAACCATCCTCAGTCTCCATACTCTCCATACTCTACCCTATCTGTGGCCTGAAGAAGTTTACAAGTTTTGCAGGTCTGCTTTGTATTGTGCCAGGCTCCCTTTTCTATGTGCCTGTGTATATGTGTAATGCTTTTATACACACATTATCAATAGAGTGTATGTGTATATACGTGTGTGTAATGCATTTATACACACATTATCTATAGCCTGTATGTATATATGTATATGTATGTGTATGTGTGTATATATATATGTATACACACATACCATATGGATATAATGTATGTTTTTACAATGAAAAAGTGTTTTGAGACATAAATTTTCATTTTAATAACTGTGAAGTATGGAGAATGTTGTTTTCCTCACTTTGCAGATAAAGAAAGTGAGGATTCAAGAGATTAATTGAATTTTCCGTGGTTATGAAGTTAATAATTGGTAGAACTAGTATGCAAACCCAGGTGTTCTGATTCCAAGTCAATCATTCAACTAACAAGCATTTATTAAGTCCTAACTGTGTTCCAAGGAGACAGCCAAGTGGCTTACTGGATAGAGTTCTGGGCCTGGAGTCAGGAAGATCTGAGTTCAAATTTGGTCTTGGACACTTACTAAGCTGTGTGACTTTGGGTAAGTCACTTAACCTCTGCTTTAATCTTGTCATTTGTCCTTCCTTCTCAAAGAGGACCAATATGATATCACAAGCATGATGAATCTATTGGAGAAGTAAATGCCAAACCATCCCAGTTTCTTTGCCAAGGAAATCCCTTGGACAATATGGTCCACTGGGTCATGAAGAGTCAGACATGACTGAACAACAACAACTGTGTGTTAAGTGCTGTGTTATGAATTGGGGATTCAAAGACAAAAACTAAAACATTTTAGCCCTCAAGGAGCTTTTATTTTATTAGGGGAAGCCACAAGAACACACATAAATCGTTGCAGATTACATATATAGAAAATACAATGTAATTTTGGAGGGAGAAATTAGAAGCTTAGCTGGGAAAGGGTGGTGGTGGGAATCAGGAAAGGCTTCTTGTAGGAGGTGACATGAGCTGAGCTTTGGGAAGGAAGCCAGTGCTCCCTTATAGTGAATGTTAGGATTCGAAAAGTGCCATTTTCTACAGAATGTTGAGGTGGGCCATTTTTTTTCCTTTCTAAATATATCTTCAAAACTATAATAGATGTCAGTGAAAAATATTACTCCGTATACAAATGTTTACTTTACAGACAATTTTTCAGGAGAAGATTTAAAATAAAGCAATGTCAACTCGGATATAGATTTGCCTTTGGGGGAAGGTATCTCTCCTGTAGGTGGTAATGATTTTCTGCTACCCGTGGACCCTTTCTAGGGAGTTCACCATGTCCTCTAACAGGTTCCCAATTCTCTTTGACAATATATCTCTCAGGACCTTTTTGCCTTTGACTTTGACCCTTTATAAAGGAAATGTGTACAGAGAAGGTTTGAAAATGGTCTTAGAATATGTGACAATGTTTAACTTTGATTCCTTTTCTTTAAGCATCCTGGGGAAAGGTTTGTTAAAAGAAAAAGAGAAAGGTTTAAATTTTCCTTCTGTTTTTGAACTATTTTTGTAGAGAGATGGAAAATAAGACAATATACAGGTTACCATACTGTATGGGGCAAGGAGGCCAACACAACTGAACATCATCTTGTACTGAATTAAGGGAAGCAAAGCTACCAAGAAAAAGGGGTTGATGGCTCCAACGC
Source organism: Phalanger gymnotis (assembly GCA_028646595.1). Lineage (NCBI taxonomy): Eukaryota > Metazoa > Chordata > Mammalia > Diprotodontia > Phalangeridae > Phalanger > Phalanger gymnotis. Next base: position 68,881,663 of record CM053627.1, on the reverse strand, counting down.
ACTCCACTGTATCTTGGTCAGACAACATCTGGAGTACTGGGTTCATTTCTAATCATCAGAGCTTAAGAAGGGTATTGAGAAGCTGCTAAGCATCCAGCAGTGGGCTTCTAGGATGGCAGAGAGCCCCAAATTTATGCCATATAGGAATCAGGTGAAAGAACTGTGGGTGTTTATTCAGAGAAGGGGGGAAGGGAAGGTGACAGCTATCTTTAAGGATTGGAAAGGCAATCTGAGGATTTTATATTTAATGATAATAGCTGACATTTATATAGCACTCACTGTGTACCTAACACAATGCCAAATGCTTGCCTAATACCGTCTCATTAGCTCTTCACAACAACCCCATCATTATCCCCATTTAACAGTAGGGGAAACTGAGACAAACTGAGATTAAGTGACTCGCCCTAGGTCACATGCTGGTAAGTATCTGAGGCTGGATTTGAACTCAAGTCTTTTGTACCCTAGACTCAGGGTCTATCCACTGTGCCACCTAGAATCCCCCATTTGGCATTCAAAACCCTTTGTAACCTATGTCCCTTCCTCCTTCAAGTTTTCTTGCACTACACCATGAGCCCTACAATCCATTGACACTGCATCTCCTGACTCGAGGGTTTGCAATGGCAGCTCCCCATTCCTGGAATGTTCTCTCTCCTCATATATACTTCCTGACTTCCTTTAACTAAAGTTCCGCCTTCTGCAAAAAGCCTTTTTTACTCCTTTAATTTCCTCTAAGACTACCTCCAATTTATTTTCTCTGTATCTTGTTTATACATAGTGGTTTGCATGTTGTCTTCACCATTAGATACTGAACTCTAGGTACACAGTAGGCCCTTAATAAATGTTAGGTGACTACATGAAAGAGGGATGGACTTATTGCACTTGTCCCAAGGGGGTGGGGAACTTAAGAGCAATGGAAGTTGTAAGGATGCAAATTTCAGCTTGTAAGGTAAAATTTTCTCCCCAATTCAAGCTATTCGAAAGCAAAAATGGACCAGTTCAGAGAGCAGTATATCCCCCTTCAGTTGGTGTCTACAGGTGAAGAGTGGAAGACCGTGCATCAGGTGTGTCAAGAGGATTCTTTTTCGGGCATGTATTGGATTAGGTGGCTATTGGGGTTTCTTCTGAATTGAGGCTTAGTTCAGTGTCTGGTACCCAGAAGGTGCCTAATCAGTGCTTCTTGGCTTGACTTAAAGTGTAATTAGTGCTTGAGCCAAGACTTTAGTAGTCAGAAGTGGAGTCTGTCTCACAAAATTGCAGTTTTGCAGAGTTTGGAGGGGCATGAGCAGCCACAGAGTCCAACTCAAACCTGAAGGAAAAATCCCTTCCAATCACAACCAAGAATATATTCAATTTTGGTTTGAAAATCTCCCACCAAGGGGAACTTACTACCTCTCAACATCACTTTGCCATTTTTAGGCTAATTGAACATGTGATTGGTATGAGTTACTTTTCTTTGCCTCAATTTACCCAACAGTTACATAGGGATAAAACCTGGATTTTGTGAGCCTGAAGAGAGATAAAAAAAAAATAAGGTATTACAAACCACAGCAAAAAAAGGAATTAAAAGATGTCTGTAGGCTATGAAAAGTACAGAGGGGTTTTGTGAATATAAAGCAACATTTCCTGTGAGAATATTGTAGTAAATGACAAGAAAATCCACTTTGTAGTCCTTAAATAGGAACCTAACTAGTCAATGTGCTTGAGGCAGCAAGGCACAGTGGAAGAGTGCTGGATTTGCAGGGGAGACCTAGCTTCTGATGTTTACTCTCAGTGTGAGGTTTAAGAAGGGTAGTTAGGAGGCTCAAATGAGTTACTTTAAGGCTCGGGTCTCCAGAAGGAGCCCAGCTCTATCTATTGTAATCTCCTTGAGGGCAGGGACTGTCTTTTGCCTTTTTGTATCCCCAGTGTTAAGCATAATGCCTGGATTGGAGTAGGTACTTAACAAAAGTTTGTCCATTGATTGACTGCTTGACTTTAGAAATCTAGGGGCACCCCTGAGGGGTAGGACTTGGTCTTTCTCCGATGATATCAGCTTAAGAATCCATTCTGCTTTGTTTCTCACCTCATTTCCCCGGGTTAGCCATCAGTGATTAGCACCTCAGTTCCAAGGAATCAATTACCACTAATTAGTTTTTAACAAAGGGAAAATTATTACTGCTGGGTGGCAGAGTGGATAGTGTAATAGATTCAAAATTAGGAAGACCAGAATTCAAATCCAGCTTCCTACACTAACTAGCTGTGTGACCTTGGCCAGGTCATTTAATCTGACTGGTTTAGTTTCATCATCTGTAGTATGGGAATAAGAATATTACCTACACCCCCCAGTGCTGTTGTGAGGATAAAATTAAGTAATAATCGTGGAACGCTTTGTAAACCATAAAGTGTTATGTAAATGCTAGCTGTTAAGATATAGCTAGAATAAAAGCTATAAGCATTTTCCCCCAACACCTGGGGTCACCATCTTCCCTATAGAATTAACACATTTTTTCCATAGCAATTGCCTCAAAGAAGTGTTGAAACACTTGGTAAAATTTAAAGAATGACTTAAATTTGAATTATTTTTTTTTGATACTGGAGTGCAATATAGTAGAGTTTTAGAATCAACAGCCTGGATTCAAATCATGTCTCATATATTTACCATCCGTATTACCTTAGGCATGTCACTTCTCTCTTTGAAATCTTGTTTTTCTCATGTCAAAGGGAAGCAATAATATTACCACTACCTCTCATGAATGTTAAGAAAATACTTTGTCTATTATACAGAATTCTATAAAAAAAGGGGACTATTAAAAAGAATAACTAAAATCGGTAGCATCCAGAGTACAATGGAGGATGCATGGTAGGTGCGAGCCAACATAACCAATAAAAACAAAGAACTGGAGTAAAAAGGGTTATTAAGAAAATGCACGTTAAAAAAAAAAAGATGAGTAGGTCTCCTGGTGAGATTGAGACCAAAGGGATAACCAGACCCAAAGCATGGGACAGCAAGGTGGGCAGTATGTGAGCTCTCCTGAAGTCCTCTCAAAGTTGAGAGGGGCTGAGGAAGGCCTCAGGACATTGGGGGACCCCATGGAGAATGTACAAGAGGACAGGGACAGCAGGGCACAGAGAGAGTGGTTAGGGTAGATTATGTTCTGTGTCATTTGATAAAACATTTATATTGATGACATCACAGATCTATTTGAGTATTAATAAGAGAGTAGGCACGATATGATTCTCTTGTGAATTTTTGTTGTGATTTTCTTAATCTGGTGTGTTTTATTTATTGAGCTAGGTTGGCTCAATCCCCAAGAATAGAGAAAAGGTACCAACAATTAAATGTCTAGAAGTCACTGACCCAGGCAAGAACAGCCAGTGTGAAACATTCTGCCTTTGGCCACGCAGGGCCCTGCTGAAAAGTGGGAATGGAGAGTGCTAGGGGAATTGGATTTCCTTGTTCTTGAATCCCTGTGAACAGTACAAAGTTACCGATGACTTTCTAGTGCCATAGTTGTCTGATACATGCCTCAGGAAGGCCCCAGGAAAGCCCTGATGCCACACTGACAGTTGTGAGGGGGTACCACACAAGGGGGCCGTAGTTTAATGAGGTTGCCCCTTTCATTCACTGCATCCAGGTAACCTTAGGTGGGGGGGGAAGCCCAGTGATGTGGCAGCAGGTCCCCCAGTACACGCTTGCTACCCACAATGAAAGGTGACCCGGCTTCACGTGCTACAGAGAATCAGCTACGTAAAGTTGCTGTATTTTTAGATCCCAGGTTCAAAGCCACCGTGGATGCTCTTCTCGCGCAGTGTGAGGCTGACCTAGAACAATACAGGCCGATTCTCGGGGATAAGATAGCTTTCACTGCGTGTCAGAGATGATTAGGAACAGAGGAAAAGGTAACTTACACTGCTTGACTCTAAGTGACAGAACAATGCGACAAAGGCTAAAAACACACCAGCCCTCAAGACGAGAGGCCGATCCCCAGTAGTATCCTGGGCCATTCTTTTGATTACCTCTTCTTTCCTGCGCATAATAATTTCTACCCTCCTAGGACTGTCTTAGCTGGTCTCCAAGATTGTGGCCTGGTGACCTCAGAAGAACAATTTGTACAAGTAAAGGAACCTGACCAGCATTTGATTTTTGTTTTTTTCTCTCTCTCTGAAAAGTCAGAAGGCTTGCGAAGGAAAGATTGATAAGTGGAGAGAATCAAGTCATCTACTTGTAAAACAGCTATTGCTGGGACATCTCTTTAGTTTTTAAATAGATTTCAGGGAATGTTTTGCAGACCTTTTAAGTGGTTCAGACTTCTAACAGGGTTATTAGTGGGGGAGTGTGGAATCCTGCAGGGCAAAGACTGTCTTTTGCCACTTTTTGTATCCTTGGTGCTTGGCATAGGGCCTAGAACATAATAGGTAATTAATAAATGTGTGTTGATTGACTTTAGGGAATTAAGGGTGCCCCGGGGGGGTAGGAGATGTGCTATCTGTTTATCATTATACAAAACTCAGGCATTTTAGAATTATGTGCTATGTCTGTAGTGCACTATACTAGGCATCTGGAGAGAAATAAAGTTTAAATGCAAACCTCTCCCCTAAAGGAGCTTTAAATCTTGTCAGTCTAAAAAAACATCAGCAAATACTGTGGAGAACCTACTATGTGGAAAGCACTGAGCTGTACACACACACACACACACACACACAGTTTGATTGTTTAGTCATATCTGACTCTGTGACCCCATTTGGGGTTTTCTTGGTGAAGATACTGGAGGGGTTTGCCATTTCCTTCTCCATCTCATTTTCCAAATAAGGAACTAAGGCAAACAAGGTTAAGTGACTTGTCCAGGGTCACACAGCTAGTAAGTGTCTGAGGCCAGATTTGAAATCAGAAAGTTAAGTCTTCCTGACTCTAGGCATGGCACTCTATACACTGTGTCACCTAGCTGCCAATTCTGTCTCTATTAGACTATAATAATATCCTGGCTTTAAATCTCTATGGTGAGAGGGAGGGAAGTTTGTAGATAATTTAGTAGTTGTTTATAAGGCTGGCCCTGGGTAAAATTGCTTTGACCACTTTGTCTTTAACAAACTCTTATCTCCCCTTTCAGCACCTTTGGCCTCATGCCTGGCCTCCTTCCCTCCTCTTCCTCCCATGCCCTGTTCACCAGTCCCTGCTAGCAGTTATTTTATCTCTAATAAGGTCTTAGAGGATGATAGCATGAGGTGTTAGACTTCCTCTCCATATTTACACAGCATGAGTGTAATGAATCCAGCAACAGAATTTCAGATACCTTGCCCTGGCTTTAAGGAAGATATTTTGGCCTGGGGGCACCATTCAAAATGTTCCAAATTTTATCAGGTTGGCAATGGCCTATTCTTCATAATCTTAAGGAAAACCACGATACTTTTATAGATGTGGGAGCACAGGCAAATCCATATAGATACGCTGCTACTGCCAATAATCACGATAATAATTGTGGCAGCTAGGTGTAGTAGATGGAATGCTGGGCCTGGAGTCAAGAAGAACTGAGTTTCAAATCCAGCCTCAGACACTTGCTAGCTAGACTTGCTTGCTGGGCAAGTCACTTAACCCAGGTTGTCTCAGTTTCTTCATCTGCAAAGTGATCTAGAGCAGTGTAATAAGAAGGCCAAATTTATGATCTCAAGAAGGATCATATAAATATCTGAATGGTTCGAAATCGTTGGGTATATAGAATTGTCTAAGCAGAAGGCATCAAAAAATTTATTCAGGGCCCACAGTGACAAATTAGCGAACCAACCTCCCCATTCCAATATTGTGATCACAAGCCTCCAGGCCCAGTAGGCCCGCCTCACAAGAGTAACCAGGAGGCCACAGAAAAATAAGATGGCATAAATCATATTCACTGGCCTCAAGTCCTCGATGGAACTCCTGGGTCCACACACAGGTCGGTTCTGCTTTGGCTTTTTTTCAGCTGTAGTTTCTCGCCTTTCCTCACAGCCGAGCCTCTGGCAGTTCTCAAGCCCCGCCTCAACTACCAAAGACCCATTGGTTCCCGAGTTGGCCCCTCTTAAGTCATCAGTCTACGCCCACACAGGTTTCACACCCAATAGGGCTTTGGGCCTGGGGCTTAGCACTTAACAGGTGAAAGTACTTTCAAGGTGAACAAAAGCCAAACTCCTCAAGGGCACCCCCAAACTAAGTACTAAGGAGCCCATTTTGCCTTAAGGACACAAGCAGGAAATGGCAGACTGCTCTACTATCTTTGTCAAGAGAAAACCCCAAAAGGGGTCATGAAGAGTCAGACATGCCTGAAAAGACTGAACAGCAACAAAACCAACAGAAACATCTATATAACACTTTAAGGTTTACAAGGCACTATTCTCTCATTGGTTACTCACAACCATCCTGTGAGACAGGTGCTGTTACTGTGATCTTCATTTTACAGATGAGGACACTGAGGCAAACAGACCAAAGGTCATTCAGCTAGTAAGTGTTTTGCCTGGGTTTGAGCTCCCTGATCCAACACTTATCCACTGTACCACCCATTGGTCAATAATCTACATTAATACAGCACTTTAAAATGTGCAAAGCACAACATATATTATCTAATTTGGTTATCTCACAACTAGCGTGAGTGCCTAAATGCTACATTTATTGTATTGTCATACCTCTTTTGTTATTCAGCCATGTCTGGCTCCTCATGACCCCATATTTTGGGGTTTTCTTGGCAGAGATTGAGGAGTAGTTTGCCATTTCCTTCTCCAGCTCACTTTACAGATGAGGAAACTGAGGCAAACAGGGTTAAATGACTTGCCAAGGGTCACACAACTAGTGTCTGAGGCTAGATTTGAACTCGGGTCTTTCTGACTCCAGGTCCGGTGCTCTATCCACTGAGTCACCTAGCTGCCCCTTTTATGGACGAGGAGACTAAAGCTGAGCTAGGTTACATGGAAAAAAGTAGTTATTGGAGCTAAAATTTGAATCCAGGTGTTCCTGAATCCAAGTCCAGTCCTGTATTCATGTTACTGCCTCACTCCTGCTGCTGAGACAACTACCAACTTACCTTTATATATTAACTTTATATTGCAAAAATATATTTCTTACAATATGCCTGTGGGATAGGCTCTGCAGACATAATTATTCCATTAAAAATTCTTCATTTTTGAAAAGATGAGAAACTGAGGCTCAGGGTCACTTACCCAGTGTCACACAGCTAATAAACAACACAACTCAAACACTTATCTCCAGATTCTAAAGCCAGCGCTCTTGACACTGCTATCTCGCATTATAACAATTCATATTCAGATACCCTTTTAAGGCTTGTAAAGCATTCCTCCATGATAACCCTGTGAAGCAGGCACCAGATGTATCATCTTTGTTTACAGCTGAGGAGACCGAGACTTGGGTAAGGTGACTAGCCTAAGGTCACACAGCTAGCAAGTACTACAGGGAAGACGACAGAGAAAGATCAAGAGCCTACGTATGCCAGGCACTCTGCTAATGTGTTACACTGCTCATTTCATCCTCACTGCAATCTATGAGTATTTCCTGTTATTGTTAGTAATTCCTGCCCCATTATCCCCATTTCAGAGAAGGGAACTGAGGCATTTCTCAAGGTCATACAGTTAATAAATGTCTGGGATGGTATTTGAAATTGAGTCTTTCTGATGCCAGGCCCCCATTCTAGCCATTACACCACCTAGCCATCTCTTAGGTTATAGCCATAATATAGGCTCAGCTATTCTGATTAATTCTTGTACTTTTCCTACTAATCACCTAGCATTTATTAAACCTCTGTGTGTGCACTGAAGATGTAAAAAATAAAACAGTCCTAGCCCTGAAGGAGTTGGCATTCTACATATATTCATATAAGTACATAGTATATGGGGCTAAACATGCAACCAGGGAATAATATATACTACTGGAAGAACTCTAATCAAAAAAGGAGTAGTTGTACAGTTTAGTAGCTTTTTTTTGATCCAGCAATAGAATTATTAGGCCTACTATACCCCAAAGAGATGAAAGAAAGAGGAAAAGAATTCATGTACACAAAGCTATTTATAGCAGCTCTTTTTTGTGTGCTTGCTAGCAAAGAGTTGGAAATTAAGTGGATGCTCATCAATTTGGGAATGGCTGAACAAGTTGTGGTATATGAACGGGATGGAATACTATTGTGTCAGAGAAACCTGGGAAGACTTGTATGAACTGATGCAGAATGAAGAGAGCAGAACCAAGAGAACAAATTATACAATAATAGCAATACTATAAAAAAATAAACAACTTTGAAGAACTTAAGGACTCTGATCCATGAAATAATCAACTATGATTCTAGAGGATTAGCTAATGAACATTGCCCCATGACCTCACAGATGGTGGATTAAATATATAAAATAAGATAACTTTTTGCACATGACTAATATGGAAATTTGTTAATCCCTTTTTTTTCTTCATCAATGGGAGAGAGGAAAGAAAATAAAGGTTTGTTAACTGAAAAAATATTAATTAAAAAACACCCTAACCACACAAAAAAGGTATAGATGAGGTTTTAGATACTGCTCATTTAATCTCTTCTGATTTTTAGAATTGAATATATTGCCACAAACTAGAGACCCTTTAAAAAAATTACCTAGTTCTAGGGTGTGTGTGCGCGTGCACACATATTCATAGCACAGTAGTCTTTTAGTACACCTTTGCAATTTTCTTGTTTTCCCCAGTTCATTGGGTTCATGCAAATGATACATTAGGTTGTGGTTCCTCTAAATGGTGTGGAGAAAGGACTTTCACATTTAGTTACTTGGATGTTAGTACAATGGGGTTCATTTATTAGCTCCCAAGGGTTCAATTGACATCTCTACACAGGTTCCTCCCAAAGGTAAATATCTAGTCCTAATTGTGTCCCCCCACCCCAAACTCCAATTCCACATATCACAACTGCCTGCTCAATTTCTTAACCTGGATGTCTTGTAGGCAAACTCACGTCCAAAGTGGAATTCATTATCTTCCCTGCTTTTGCAAACTTTTCTATTTTTGGTAATGGTACTACCATTCTTCTAGTCACCCAGGTATACAACCTCAGAGTTATCCTGTATTCTTCAATTTCTCTGTAGCATCATCCAAGTCTTGTCAACTTGACTTCTACAACTTCTGCAACATCCATCTCCTTCCTTCCATTCATCCATCCATTCATCCACTTGTGTGGCTACCATACTAGTTCAGACTCTCATCAAACTCTTGTCTGGACTAGTAAGATAACCTTCTAATTTCTCCTTGTTTACAAACTTTCTCCTATATATCTCCTGCCTGGCTATAAAAATCATCTTCCTTAATCACATTGTCCCAGGGCAGCTAGAAGGCACTGCGGATAGTGCTAGGCCTGGGAGTCAGGAAGACCTGCATTCAAATCTGTCCTCAGACACTTACTAGTTATGTGACCCTGGGTAAGTCACTTAACCCTGTTTGCATCAGTTCTTCATCTGTTAAAAAAAAAGCTGGGGAAGGAAATGGCAAACCACTTTAGTATCTTTGCCAAGAAAACCCCAAATGGGGTCACAATGAGTCAGACACAACTGAAAAACATCAACAAAGCACATTATATCCCCAAAAGGAATCTTCAGTAGTTCCGTATTACCAGTAAGATCATATATAAACTCCTTAGACTTCACAATCTGGCTTTCCTCATACCTTTCCAGATTTCTTTCATGTTACTTCCCTTCACACATACTTCATATTCTTGGCAAACTGTCCCCCATGCTTTTCTTCAAACTCAACATTGCATCTCCTTCTCCTGTGATTTTTCACAGGCTGTTCACCATGCCTAGAATTCTCTTCCTTCCCAACTCGTTAGACTTCCTAGCTTGCCACCTCCATTTGGAAGCCTTTCATGATCATCCCAGTTATTGTCTTCCTTTCTTATTTATCTAGAAATCAAGCCTTATACTCAGTAGAATGCTTGAGGAATTTTTTTGAGGACTGTTTTGTTTTTCATCTTTATATAAAAAACAGTCACTGCCCTCAGGTAGTTCACAATCTAACAACAGAGACAACATGCATTTGTAACTGGGTATAAAGAAACTATATCCAGGATAAATGGAAGATTATCAGTAGAGAAAAGACCCAAGAATTAAGATTGGGAAAGGTTTACTCTAGAAGATGGGATTTTGTCTGTTATTTGAAGGAAGCCATGAGATGGAGATGAGGGAGAACGTCCCATGTATTTGGGGATAGTTAGTAAAAATGCACAAAGCTCAAAGATGGAATGGCAAGGCGGCCAGTGCCATTGGATCACAGAGTTTGTGATGGTAATAGCAGTGGTGGAGTAAATATAGCCTAAGAAAACTGGAAAGCTAGGGAGTGACAGATTGTAAAGGGCTTTGAATGCCAATAACAGGATTTTATATTTGATCCTTAGTAAATATTTGCTGAACCAAATGGAATTTAATTGAAATCAGCAAATAGTTACCGAATAGACAGGTAGATTAATTGAAACAGCATTTATTAAGAGCTTATTGTGTGCCAGGTACTATACTAAGAAGATACAAATACAATTAAGCAAGACAGTCCTTATTTTCAAGGAGCTTACATTCTAATAGGGAGAGATAACACATAAAGGGGAAGCAGGAAGTGGAGAGGAGGATATTCTGAGGAAGCAAGGTTTTGAGTTGGCAGCTGGGAAGTAAAGTGAAAACTTGGTTTTGGTTAAGATAAAGCAAGAGAAAGCTCACCTCTCAGAGCTCAGGAGTTGAGTTCAAGTTTCTACTTGGGAGGATATATACCTGGCACTCTGCAATGGAAGACAGTCTCTTCACAGTCCAACCCTTTCTAAACTGTTACTCAGCGTGAATCACAGAATATCTCCGATGGCTCCCCATTGCCTCTGGAATACAGTCCAAACTCCACGGTCTCAAGCATCCTACAATACGACCCCTACCATCCTCTTACAGCTGTTACTGATATCTCTCTTAAACAATTCCCCCATTCCATTTTTAAAAATTATAGAGAATACAAATTCAACCTAACCCCTTCATGAATTATTGTTGTTCAGTCATTTCAGTCATATCTGAATCTTTGGAACCCCATTTGGGGTTTTCTTGGCAAAGGTACTGGAGTGGTTTGCCATATCCTTCTCCAGCTCATTTAACAGATAAGGAAACTGAGTCAAACAGGGTTAACACAGCTAGTCCAGGGTCACAGAGTAAGCTTCTGAGGCTGAATTTGAACTCAGGTCTTCCAGACTCCAGGCCTAGTGCTCCGCCCACTGCACCACCTAATCACCCCATTCCAATCAGTGTTTTCTACTCAATGCTCTTTAAACACTCCATATGAATTTCCATCTCAAAGTCCTTGCTCAAGCTGTTTCTCCAGCCTAGAATTACTTTTGCCTGCTTTCCTCTTATCTAAGGAGTTAGAGGAGCTCTGTCCATCTGTACCACTAAGTGTTTGTGCTGAACCCAGTAAGTCAACTTCCCTAAGTTTGTTTCCTCATCTGTAAAATGAAATCATTGGATTAGATGACCTTTGCAAAATATTTACGAAAATGATCTATTCACACAGAGGGCATCCTTGATGAAAGCACCAAAATGGAACAGGCAGGCTTTCCCAAATGATATTCCACTGCAGAATTTAGCTTTATAGTCATACTGTTCACTGAAAAGCATAGAAAATACAAACTATAACTTGATTGTTTTTAAAAACATTTGGAGAGCAAAGGACTGCTTTTCATGAATTGGAGATATCTTGTTTGAAAGGATTTTGTTTTCTAGACTCAAGTAGCCCAATACTTTAAAGAAATAATCAGTACAGTTATATCTTGTATTCTCTATACTCTGTGATTATAAAGATGCATTCTCTTGTGAATGAAGCCTGACTGTTTGCTTCTTTTTTGGCAGGGGGAGGGTTAATAAATAAATTTATTTTTTGTTTATAACACTCAGTTCCACAAGTTTTGGGGTTCCAAATTTTCTTTCCCTCCCTCTCTTACCTCCTCCCCCCAAGATGGCATGTAATCCAATGTAAGTTCTACATATACCTTCTCATTGAACTTATTTACATAATAGTCCAATTGTAAAGAAGAATTATAACCAATGGAATGAATCATGACAAAGAAGAAACAAAACCAAAAAAGAAGGAAAAAACCCGACTGTTTGCTTTTTATACGTTCATCAGAGACATCCTTTACATATGTGTAGATCAATCTGGTGCAGATTTTGTAGAATCTGGGAAGTAGACATATGGGTTACTTGTTCTTGCCCTTAAAGTTTTAAATAGATTGAAAGAACTTACAGTGCCCTTGCCAAACTCTGACTGAGGGCAAAGTGTTTATATCATCTTATTAGATTACACACTTTCCAAAACTATTGACATTGGGAATATAGTAGGGGAACTATGTCCATTCACAGCTGGATTTCCTTCCTGGTATTTCATAGGCTGAGGACATAGTCTTTCTTTTGACTCACTCTTCCAATGTCACCTTGCCATTTTTATGAGCTGGTCACAGAAAGCTTCCATTCTTCATTCTTATTTCCTTGCTCTTTTAAAAAGAGCTCATTAATGGAACGGGTAAAACTGAACCTGGCAAACTATGTGTTGTTTTAGTCCTCATATCAATCGCCAAAGTAAAGGAGACAGGGAAGGCAAATATCTGTATAATATAGGCAGAACCTATCAGGCCCTGGGGACCCTTTCTTTCTTCAGTTTTTGCCTGGGTTATCTGGGGAACTGCCTAATCTATTTTCTGCTTGTGCAGGGCTAGTCTATGTCTTTAACCATAGAACATTGTCACTCAGGCACATGTATTTTACCAGTCACAAACACCAATAAGGGAGCTGCTCTAATTTCATATCTTGACACGTTTTATTTCCATGTGGACCATTCTGCGAGGCAGCTAGAAAGAAAGATCTAAAGCATGAGGGATAAATGAATGTGGACAAATAGTAACAGACCATGAGATTGGAAAGGGGATCCAGGTCAGTAAAAGTGATCACATGACCCTGAAAAGAGACTTTCTGAAAACACTGCTATAGATGCTATTTCAGGATAGCAGAATATTATTAATAATTAACATAAAGGCATAGTGGATAGAGAACTGACCTTGGAGCTGGGAAGACTTGGGTTCAAGTTCCACCTCTGACACTGGCTGTGTGACCCTGGGCAAGTCACTTAGTGTTCTAGGCAGCTTTCTAAGACTAAATGTTGTACAGGAGGTGCAAAACTGCATGAGTAGAGGGAGTTTCCTCTTCTATGCCAATGAAATCACAGATCTATTTCTTAGACCTATCCTAATAATGATAATGATAGTAATAACACACTAACAATAATAAAGCAGATCATTTTCACTCATATCACATAAATATTCAAGGATATGTTGCTTCACCCTTACTTTCCTAACAAAAAAGTATGTATTATTCTTCATTCCCATTTGCTCCCCTTTCTCTCTGTCTGTGTCTCACTCTCTTTCTCTATGTCTCTCTCTCTCATAATTTTTAATGGAAATGCATGAAAAACCACATTTCATTAAATCTCCAAATAGGTTTAAATAACGGAAATAAGTAACCACTTCAGATCGAAGAGGCACCCCCACCGCCCACCCTGGTGCAATGAGACTGAATGTCAATCCACAGGGTTTATGGTTGTGCCCAAATAGAGAGAGTCTGACCAGTTCTGATTTAGCATTGACTGGGCCTATCAGACAGATCTCTTCTTAATGAGGTTCAGATCTGAGGACTGGAGAGGAACAAAACAGAGCTGTGTGATAAGGTACCCAGTGTAGTAATTGGACCAAGCTAAGGCAGTTGTGGTCCTTAATGGCTGCTACAAGTACAAATGAAAGGGCTATCATTGCAAATAGTCTGCTGCGTTTTAGTTTTCCCTTGTATCCAAAGAGGTATATGGTAGAAATAATAGTGATGCCTAGGGTGTTTGCCTACTCCCTGGAAACTCCACAGCCACTTTTCATTAAACCTAAAAATACGATCATTTTTTCTACAGCTGAAAATCTTCTCTCTACAACATTTGTTTTTCCCATTTTTAACTTTTTGTTTTTATGTATGTGTGTGTGCACACGCAGTTATATATTTAATTGTATATGTGTATATGTATATATACATACATTCCAGAAATTTTATTTAAACTTTACTTTTTACAATGTGCACTGGTCCTAGGTGTTTGATAAATTATTTATTATTTCTTATGATGAAGGATAATAAAGTGAAGTTACTAATGGACATTGTCTCTTCCTCTTTGGGCCTCAGTTTCCTCAAATAAAAAGATTGTCTCTATGGTCATTTCTTACCCCATCAAATCTCATGATGGAACAATAAGTCTTCATTAGAAACACAATCACACAGACAGAGATCCTTGTATATAGAGTTCAAATAACATCTTGGATTTAGATCTGAGATCCAATTTCCTTTTGTAACATGTCTTAAAAATCATCTAATCTAGCTCCTTCATTTTAGAGCTGAGGAAAATGAGTGCCAGAGAGGTGAAGGGCCTTGGTCAAATAGGTGTTAAATGGTAGAGCTGGGATTCACGTGTAGGTCTTCTGTCTCCAAATACATCCCTCTTTCCCACTGCAACTGTGCTATCTTGCAGTTAATTAATATATGACTTTTTGGGGTAGAGGGATGGAGAGCTAATATCTTCAAAGTGCCTGTTGGATTGGTGCCCTGGATACAAAAAAGCAGTATTATCAAAATGTCTTCATGAGAGGCACTTTTGTCATGTTGATAATCTACTCTTTTTTTTTTTGTTTTGTTTTTATTTTGGTAACATATTGTATTTGAGGCAGTGTTAGTGGAATGAACAGTGGACTTGGAAAAAAAGACCCAGTTTCAGGTTCTGGCTCTATCATTCATCATCTATGTGATCTCAGGTCACAGAAGTGCTTGCAGACTCAGATTCCCCATCTATGAAATGGATTAAGACAATGAATAGAAAAGTGCCTTCTTCGCTGTGAAATACTCTCTATATAAGATACCATTAGAATATTTTTTAAAAAATAATTTTTTCCCTCAGTTACTTGTACATCTCCACTCTGTGCCTCTCAGTGCTCTAGGGAGCTCTCCAAGACTAAAATTTTCAGAGAATGTGCTGGTCTGCATCAGTAGAAAGAGTTTCCTTCTCTGGCAGTCTCCTATTCTAATGAAATTAAAAATCCAGTCCCTATGCCTACTTGGGTCAGAGGCAGAAGGAAGTCTATTAACCAATCAGCCTCCATCCGAGGTGACCTAGAATTATAGGCAGCAGAATTACATTTCTGCCACCATTAGAAGGATATTCAGGGCTTATGGGTGGCAGAAGGGTCAGGGAGTGGGAGCAACACATTTTCCCCACTGGTAGTTTGAAACCAAGTCCTACCTGAAAGCTTTATTGTTGCTTCAGTGGATTAGGAAAATGATTACCACTGTTGTGAGCCACAGAGAACCGGGAAAGGAAGAAGTCAAATTGCCAAAATGCCCGGGTGACTTGTCCCCATAAATGTGCTCCTGTATGAGACTGAGGCCAGCCTAGGTTTCTCACTGTCTCCCACTACCTCTCACTGCTAGAGTTCGCCGTTCGAGCTCATTTCCCATTCATACTGTAGATAATCTTGTATAGACAAAGTTATTGGTATGTTGTTTCTCTTATTAGAAGGTGAGATCCTTGAAGGCAGCAAAGCCTTCATATTCACAGAGGTTGGCATGGTGCGTGGCACATAGTAAATGCTTAATAAATGCTTTCAGATGAATTGGTTGGGAGAGAGGCCCGTGGAGCCGTGTGATATCAATACTGCTTTACTCATGCCTCCCTATTCCCAAGGCATCTTCTATGCTGCAGCTACATTTGGGAGCACTCCTTTACATGGCACCAATGTTATGATAAGGTGCAGTCTGTGGTGACAACTTTTCTGAGACAGAGAAGGGCTCTGTATCTGACACAGCTTTGTTATAATGCTACCACCCTAGCAACCATGGGGGAAATAATGGAGCCCCTGGGGTATCCTATTTCCACTATTTTATGCTATTAACATGAAATTAAAAGAAACATATATTGATTTATTAATTTAATTTATACTTTTCTGTTAGTCTTCAGGAAAGTATAAAATGGAAAGTTTGATATGTTTTCCCCATTTTCATGGTTCTAACTACTCTTGCTATAGCTATTATGATATTAAATGTTAGCAGAAATATTATTTATCAAGTAAGGATATAAAATTGGAGCAAATCCCCTGCTATCTCATTTTTTTCCCTTGTCTAATTCCTTTACCACCCTACAAAACACCAAGGGAGTATGAATCAATGGAATCAACATTGTATTCCTTTTGTTCACTTTATAAGAATTTCCTGATTCTAACACTTGTGAGACTTGGTCTAGATTTCTGAGGGAGATGTGGAATCTCAGTCTTAGGTGAGGTATTTTCCTGTATGATCCTCTGGAAAAGAACTACTCTGATACCTTTCTGCTCTTTGTATGGGGGAAGTGTCCCTAGAATCTTGAAAGTTATGATAAGTGTGGCAACAGATTGTGTCTGCTTGTAAGAGGACCATTCTGTTTGGGATGGGAGTTGGTAACCACCAAAAAGTTGGCCACTCGATGATAAGAAAATGACAATATGAAAAAACAGGCTAAATGCAAAATTTCCATTAGAAGTTGATAAAAAATAAAGATGTCATCCAAGGTAATTCAAAATCACCAAGAGATGAACTTAACCAAAGGGCTCATAGATCTATTTCCATGGACCCCTTGATTGAGAAACCTTGATTTGAAGGATAGTTAAAGGATAATACATAGTTGGATGGTAAATATAGTAGCTGAGTCAAGTGGTTCTGGATGTTATGCCCCCAGCTGGTAAGACCCCAGTCATTATGAGAGTAGAAACCTAATAGAGATTCAAGAATACCATGTTTATCAGGGGTGTCTAGGAAAGGAGGAGAAAGCAAGAGAAGGAGGAACTGAATCCAATGGGCCAGGCAGGATTGTGATTAGGATAGAATGGCATGCAGTATATTGAAAAGAATACTGGACTTGGACTAAAGTGGTAAATCTTAAAAACATAATATAAATGTCATTTATACCACTCATAGTGCTGATAAGAAGTAGACCTAGCTAAGGCAAACAAACCAAGTAAGTGAACCAGTATGTATTCCAGAGCCATGATATCTAAGTTAAAATGTCAAAGGACTTGTGGAACTGAGTGTTGTAAACTAAAAATAAAAAATAAATTAAAAAAGGTCAAAAGAAAATGGCAGAAGAAGGGTTCAAGATCTAACGTGAATTGTCCACTGATGATGGAATTTCTGTGCATACCTAATCCTTTGACTTGGGAATGCAAGATGATTTAGTCTCACCTTGGTGTCTTAAATTTCTTGCACCCTTAGTGAACTCTGGGTTTGACTTCTTAAAGTATCAGTGTGATAAGTATGGCCTCTGCTCTTCAGTAGGAAAGAAGTTGTACCAAAGGAACAGAGCCCACCTAGATGCGATGTTTCCTTATGATAGTTCCTTGATGTCTGTGATCTAAACAGCATGAAACATTCCCTCGAATCAACTTTTCAAGAGAAATTTGGTGGGGACAGATATCCCAGAACACCACATAATTGGTGGGGAGACAGATCTTAGGAAATCTTGAGATTTCTTCTGGGGAGACTTTGTGGAGGAAGTAGCAAGGTAAAGCAAGGCTAGGAAAGAACTTACCTGAGGTGTGGTTGTGAGGAATTGGTAGAGTTGGAGGAGTAAGGAAAATTTGGTATCTTTCTAATTTAACTTTTTATTTTTCATAATAATATGCAAATCTCCATTTCTTAAAACATTGCCGAAGTAGCACCACTAATAAGTGGTATAAAGACTCTAAATTTCAGTGCCCTGAAGCAAAGCCCTACTTTTACCACTCTAGTTACATCTCTGGGTAGTTGAAAATATATGACGAATGTAGCTTCTTTCTAACTGCCACCTTGTAGCTGGAGCAGGATTCTGGGAAAGATTTTTATGAAGGATGTATCATGCTGAAAGCAAACTGTTTTCATGGACATAATCTAGGGCAGGGCTATCCAGCTGTAGGTTTTCATTGCAACAATAGACAACATATTTTGATTTGCCATTTTAGTGAGAGCTCTGGGGTAGCTCAGCTGCATTTACTAAAGCATTTATGTAAATTTCTATGCTTGTAGGCGGGCCACATTAATCGCACTGCGGGCCACATTTTGGACAGTCCTGATCTAGGACAAAGGGATAACCAAGAGTTGGCAGACATATTCAGTCTACCGAACCTGGGAATTAGGCATTAGTAATATTTGTGTGCGGCACTGATCTTCTACTCAGGGTCCCTGTGTGGCTCAGCTATTATCTTCCTTAAACCTACCCACAATCAAGGTATCACTTAATTATTTATCTAGCAAGGAAGTTTAATTAGATGATTGCGAAGTCTGAATTGCCCACCAGGTGGCCTTGTCAGTTACTCTGTGACACATGCACCAAGGGGTTAGCCTTTTTCTAAGATGCCACATAACCCTTTTGCTTACTAGAGGATACTCAGGCTTCTACTTGACTCAGTTTCCTCAAATGTAAAATGAGGACAACAATAGCACCTACCTACTAGTGTGGAAAGAATCTAATGAGATAATATTTGTAAAATGCTCAGGTCCTGGCACATAGTAGGCTCTCAATAAATACTTCTTTTCTTCCTCAAAAATGAGGGAGGTAGAAAAAATGACTTCTAAGTCTGATCCCATGTTAAATTTAACAAGGTAGCAGCAAATATGTATATTTTTTGTTTTCTTCTGTATTGCTTTATGTTTTGTCTTTTGCATTTTTTTTAAAACTGAGGTGCCAGAAGCTAAAAGATTTGTCTAGGGTCACACAGCTAGTGAGTGTTTAAAGATGGATTTGAATTAATTTCTCTGGCTCCAGTTCCAGCACTCTATCCACTGCACAAGGCCCAGAGAGATTAAGTGATTTTGACCAAACATACACAAGTATATAGGTTGTAAATAAATAAATAAATAAATAAATAAATAAATAAATAAATAAATAAATAAATAAATAAATAAATAAATAAATAAATAACCCACATCTTCCAGAAGGGCATGGGCTTTTTGGGTAAATATTCTTTATATATTGAAATGTTCGCTGAAGATTAATTTCATATTAAGAAAAAATTAATAAGATCATACCAAAGATAATAAAGATAACTTGATAACATTTAACATCTGGGTGATCTTGTTTCTAACTTGAAACCTTTATCAAATCTTAAATCTCTTTGGATATTATATTTTTTATTCTGAACTTAAACATCAAAAATGAATATTTTCCATATATACAAAAAACACAAGCAGATTGTACTATGAAACTGAGTTTCCATTCCATGCCATTTATTTAAAAACAGAATAAATTCCACATGTTATTTTCAAGATTGTTTTGCTTCTTTATGCTTCTGGTTGTTCTTTCTTCCCATTAAAAAGTATATTTCAATGGTCTTTATTTTTTACATTACTATAACTAACCACACCTTCTCCTCAATCACACTCTTTCACATTTAAAAATAGGGGGAAAAAGCCTTATAACACATAAGCATAATGAAACAGAATAGATCCACACAGAAACCACATCCGAAAAGGTATGTCTCTATCTGCATCTTGAATGCATCGCCTCTCTGTCATGAGGTGGGCAACTTGTTTCACCATAAGTCCTCTGTCAGTGTGATTGATTATTACTCTGATCAAAGTTCTTTGTTCCTTCAGAGTTGTTTTTTCTTTATCATGCTTTTGTCTTGTTTAAATTTTTCTCTTGGTACTGTTCACTTCATTTTTATCAGTTCATACTTCCCAGGATTCTCTGAAATCTTTCAACATTTTTAAAGGCACAGTAATATTCCCATTCCATATGGTAGATTGCACATGCCATTATTTGTTCAGTTATTCTCCCTTATATTCCAGTTTTTTGCTTTTATTTTTTTTGTTCTGTATTTGTTTAGCTTGTGACTATTCTGTCACCAGCTTTCTTTCCTTCTGATCCCTCCTCCTTGCCCCTAATTGTTTCTATTTCGAGTTTGTTAAGTTTCAATACCAAATTGTATGTGTGTTCAACTCTTTTTTCAGTCAGATAAGAGTAGGGTTTATCTGTTATCGATATCTCCCAACTCCTTTCTATATTTGTATACTCTTCTTCTTGCAATCTCCAATTATGGTAAATATCAAGACCCATCCTCTTCCATCTTCCCTCCTCCTCCCTTTCATCCACCCATCCTTCCTCCTTTGTACATCACTCTATTCCTTTTACTGTCCCTTTATTTTAAAAATCTGCACAAAAGACAAGTATATAGTCAAGTCCTCTGTTTTTTCCTTATTTAACTCCCTTCAAAGACATTAAGGTTCTAAAAGTATTCTTAGTTCTTCTCCATTAGGTTGCTAACACTACATCATCATATAGCCCCTTCTAATGGCTCAAAATAAATTTGCCTTTCTAGGTTTCTCTTTACTCTTTTGTTCACATTTCAAAGCTCCTACTCTACTCTGGGATTTTCATTAGAAATACAGGACTCCCTATTCCTATATTTATTTTTTGCCTTTATATGATTATAGCCCAGATTTCTACCAGGCTATTCTTGGTTGTTACCTCATATCATTTGACTTGTAATATTATAGACCAAGTTATCATTCATTGTCTCTCTGCCTGCCTGTCTCTCTGCCTTGTATTTGTCTCTCTGTCTCTCTGCCTCTCTGCCTCTCTCTGTCTCCCCCTCTCTCTCCTCCTGTCTCCCTCTCCCTTCCCCCACCCTTCCCTCCAGGTCTTATGTGATCTTTACTGTGGTTCCCTGGTACTTGAGTTTTTTTCACCTTTTTCTTTCTGGATGCTTGCAGCATTTTTTTTTTGATGTAGAAGCTTTGGATTTTAGCTATAAAATTCCTAGGACTTTTCCTTTGGGATTTCTTTCAGGAGGTGAATTCTTTGTCTTTACTTTGCCCTCTGGTTCTAATAGATCACAGTTTTTGTTAATAATTTCTTGAAATACTGTCCAGGCTTTTTTTTTTAAATCATGGTTTTCAGGGAGTCCAAAGATTCTTTACTGATCTCTCCTCTAGCTTTTTCTAAGTCAGTTGTTTTTTTTTATATCAGATATGTTACATTTTCTTCTATTCATCAGCATTTTGATTTTATTCCACACTTTCTTCTTGTCTCATTGAGTCATTGATGTCTGTTTGGTCTTTTGCAGTTTTCAAGGAGTCGGTTACTTGGGTAAGATTTAATAATTTCTGTTCTTTTTTTCTTCACAGTCTTTCCTCCAGAGCTTTTCATTCTTTGTTTTAAAAAAGTTCTTGCTTCATTTCTTCTAGGTATTCATATAGTTTTGGTGGAAAATCCATTTTTGACTTTAGGTCTCTGCTTGAAGTTGTCAGGGCTATACTTTTTTTTAGGCTTAATTTTTTAGTATCTCTGTAGCTGCAGCCATTTTTATAGTGACTGGTGCCTTCTTTTCTTGCTCATCTCTCCAGCCTGAGTTCCTAAACTAGGTCTTTGTGCAAGGACCAGGCTTGTGCTAGACTTTTGGGTAGAATTTTCAGACTTACTTAATTCTAGCACTGATCTCCACTTTGTGAAGTCAGTCCTGATATTTAGGGACCTCTATAGCATTTCAGTGCAGAGTGTTGAGGACCTCAAAGCCCTAAGCTATCACGGTCTGAGTACTGCTCTCTTGCAATGGTCACACTTCTTTCTTATACTGGTGAGTGCTACCTTTGTTGGGTTCCAAGGCTCCTTACTGTGAGTTTTTCTGGCTTTGTGCAGGAGCCCTTCATTCTTTCCACTTGTGGAAGAACTACACTTATCTTTGGCCTGTCCCTGATCATTCTGGGAAACTACTGACTTGTTTCCTTGATGTGATGCTGGTTTTGCTAGTGGCCTGTCTTCTTTACCTTTATGCTTCTGGGTGACTTTCTGTATAGTTTGGGTATAGAAGAAGTCAGTTATTGTAGTTTCTGATTAGATTTCTTGATTGTTATTTGGTGTGGTGTGAGTTTTGCCTGCCTAGTGCCCATTTTTTGCTGGAGTAGATGTGGGGGAATTGATCTGCCTGCCTTCATTCAAATGGTCATCTTGGCTGGAAGTCTCACTGAATATCCTCAACCAACATCCCGATTGGTTTAGAACCTGATGGGTAGTAGCCAATCTAATAATACAATAACTAGGAATTTAAGAGGACCTGGGCTGATAACACAAATTGTGATGAAGGCATGTAGCATAAAGGGATTATAGAGAACAGGGAAGGGTAAAGAAAGAGAACACGCCATTTCACCAACGAGCAGCTTCAAACACAAATGACATTCTTGCTAACTAGGTGCTATGTTCTATTGGTATTCTCCTGAAGGACTGTGCATTCTATTGAGGTCCTCTCTGTTTGGTGCCTTATAAATTTAATGCCTAGGGGCAAATCACCGGTCTCTCACCCTAGTTGCAGCTTTATTACATTCCATGTATTTCACGATCCCGTGCTGTCCTGTGTCAAACTCCACAAATCCTATAAAATTATATTTTCCCTCACCTTTACTCCCTGATAGGTTAGTTGTACGTAGTTAGAACACACAGAAAAATGCTGCATAGTTATCTGGGGCATTCAGGACATCTGCCTCCATGATATGATGTATTAGTACCTGGTTTTTCTAAACTATACCTCCCTCTAAACTATATCACCTCCCTTCTCCTATGAGTTCTCATGGCTCCCTATTTATTCCAGGATCAGATGTAAACTCTCTTTGGTCTTTAAAATGCTTTACTACCTGGACCCTTCCTCTCTTTCCAGTATGCTCACTCTTTATTTGCTTTTATAAAATCTATGATCCAGCTATGTTGGCTGACTGGAAATTTCTCACATATCATTCTAGCCCTCAACTCAATACCTTTTGGATTAGTGGTCTTCCGTACCCTCTCACCTCCGCCTTTCAAATTATCTATATTCCTTCAAGACTCAACTCAACTCAAGTCCCACCTTCTGTAAGAGACCTTTCCCAGTCTCCCCAAGATGCTAAAACCTTTCCCTCTCTTGGAAGGCTAATAGCCTTCTACCTTCTCTCTCTGTCTCTCTGTCTCTCTGTCTCTCTCTCTCTCTGTACGTACGTACGTACGTACGTATGTATGTATGTATGTATTGTTGTTGTTTGCTCATAAAGGTACTGGACGGGTTTGCCATTTCCTTCTCCAGCTCATTCTACAGATGAGAAAACTGAGACAAACAGGGTTAAGTGACTTTCTCAGGGTCACTTAGTCAGTAAATGTCTGAGACTAGATTTGAACTCAGGAAGATGAGTCTTCCTGACTTTGGTTCTGGCACTCTATCCACTGTACCAACAAGATGCCCAGTATATAACTTGTAGGTACATAATTATTTGTTTGTCATCTCTTCCACTAGAACGTAATCTCCTGGAGGTCAGGGAATGCTTTTGCCTTTCTCTGCCTCTCCGTTGCTTAGTCCAATGTCTGGCACTTAATAAATGTTTATTAAACCTTTGTTGATAGGCTGACACACTGTGTTGGTCAGCTTTGACTTAAGCACTGGCTACTCTTTCAGAATGCTTACAGAATGTGCACATACTAGTGCCTAATAATGTCTGCATCATCTGGGAGGAAAGGAAAAGCACCAAGAAGTAGACATTATAAGCTCCCAATGTATTTTTTCCTGTCTTTATTTTTCTTTTTTCCTAATGTTGACAACCACCCACATCATATTCATTCGTTATCCTCCTAACCCTCAGAAATGCCAGTTGGCTGCATGCCAATGTCAGGAAGATAAGATTGTTGAGAGCTCCCTCATAGCAAAACCTTGTCAAAGGCAACAATTGTTTCTGACTTTGAAAAGGAAAAAAAGTTTTTTTTCCTTTCCTCTTCTGTCCCTTTGGTTTCTCTTCCCACCTGGGACTAAGATCCAGAAATGTGTTGCTAATTATAGTGGTGTCGATGTGATTCTTAACAACACGACTTCTCATATTTATGCAGAATCACTCACTTAGCTGCAACAGCTAATAAGTCGAGATTGAATGAGGCTGTCAGCATCCACATAGAAAATCATAGGCAAACTCATTGTGCCTTCCTGTAGTTACATTCCGGTTTCTCTAATATGATTTGTTTTCTCCAAACCTGTCCAATGCACAACACACAGGCAGTAAAAACAGGAAAACTGCCACCTACCCATTTTTGTCAATTATTACCATCTTTGGCTTAATTCAAGAGAACTCCTTCAATTTCTGTTTGGGATGACCAAAACTCCAGAAGATACTTTTCAAAACCTCTCTGAACCCTAATAATCAATTATTCACTATGGTGGCCAATGGGTCAGGTTTGAGAAAAATAGATTTTCAGTAGCAAATTAGATCTAGGTTCACTGATGTTTTAAGAAATATTTCATCATTTGGAACCATAGACCCTGTCACATGCTGAAGAACTGACTGGAACCATAAGTGAGGGAAGTTTTCAGGGAGCTCACGAATAAAAACGTCCTTACGAGAATAAAAACAAGTCACCTTTTGTCAACAGACTTAATACTTGGTCCATGCTGATTTCAGGGCATTTATATACTGCCTACACAGTCTTCTACCTGCAACTGAAAGAATTCTGTAGTGTAGTGTAGGAAGTGTTGTAGATGTAGTGTAGATGACGTGTTCTCAAATCACATGAAATGGGTGCTCACACAACAACTTCATATATTTCTCTGCTTGTTGATCAAGAAAGTACAGTAGAAAGAACAAAATACAAAGAGCGGCACCCACCAAGGTGAGAAGTGTCTCCTCAGAAAGATGTAAGCTTTCCTACTATAGGATCATAGACGATGTCTTCAGGACTGAAGGGGAGCTGAAAAGTCACCTAGTCCAATCCCCTCATTTGGCAGATGAGGAAACTGAAGCCCAGCTAGGTTAAAAGACTTGCCCAAGGTCACATAGATAGCAAAATGAGTCAGGATTTGAACTCAAGTGCTCAGGCTTACCAATGTTCTTTCCCACCCTGGTCCTTAAAAGTGACTTGGCTTCCGGCCCATATTGACAGTGTGCTGACCACGGATGAGATTATTGTAAGAAGAAAGGGCCCTGGGAGCTTCAGCTTTAGTTCTAAGTTCCCTTCTCACTCCCCAGGGTAAGGAGGTGGCTCTGGACTTCGGCAGACTGTTATTCGATGATGCCTGTGGGATGTACACAGTAGTGAATCTCAATTCAATTTCATTCAATTGCATAAGCATTTGTCGAGTGCCAGGTGGGCACTCAACAAATATGAAACAGTTCTTGTCTTCAAGGGTGTTACATTCTTCTTGTCACCTTGGGAAACCTGAGACTTCCTCCCTTATGTGACTCCTAACCAAAGTCCACATTATAATTTTTCACAAAAAAAGTTTCATGTGAAAAGCCTGACTTTTTGTATTCCCTCTAAATACAGACTACCTGTCTTTGATGAAGCAGCTGATATGATTTATCCAGAAGACATGAAGTGAAAGGATTTTATGAAGTTGCCATAGCCCAGGAGGGATATAGGAAGCCTCCTCTGATGAAGCCTCACTTCCCACTTCATTACAGGCATGTTTTAGGACAGTCCCTATGGACTCTATGATTGTTGCACTGGCAACCAGCTGGCCCTTTGCATTTAACACAGTTAAACCAGGCTAGTGATGAACTTTCCCCAAGGTGATTTTTTCTGCCATCAGGCTCCTACGAACCACACAATCAGTTTGAGAATGATTCAACTTCTCCTCAACATTGGGAGGGAGGATATAGAACAGAATGTTGTGAGGAAGCAGAAAGGATGTCCTGTCCTTTTTCTTAACCTCGTCTGGCTTCTTCCTACTCCCATGTGGTCAGCTTGAGGTCTGTATTATGATGGCCTTGCCTTTAAGATGGTCCTGAGTGTCTGGGATGCCAAGAGTATCCCACGTTCATTTGGTACCAGGATGAATGTCCATTTTTCAAGGACAGGTGGTTCTTCACCTAAAGACAAATAGAGAATGGATTTAATGGATTTAAAAGACAAATTGAGAATTTCTCTTGTTATTTTTCATTTCATATTGGGTCAACCATGCCAGAATAGTAAGAGAGGAAAAAACCAATTATTCCATTATCTGTAATTCCTTTGGTCAAGAATTTCACCAAAAATATCACTTCATCCATTGTCTAAGGGAGGAATTTGGTGAACTTCAGAGTGTTCACTCAATTCGTTGGAGTCCACAATGTCTTTACCAGTATTGGTGCACCATTCGATTCAGTTTATTTCAACAAGCATTTCAAGAGCCTACTATGTTCTAGACGCTGTGCAAGGTGAAGTGAAAGCAAAAACAAAGATAAAAAACAGGTGTTTTTACCCTCAAAGTACTTACGTTCTACCCCATTTACTTGCTTGCTTCCCATGCTGTTAAAATCCTAGAGAGGGTTATGACAATCAAAGGAGTTCTGAGTAAAGACTTCATGTTTGCTAGTATAATTTGGTAATAAATGGCTGCACTGTTAATTTGATTTTGCTGCCGATCAGAGATAGGAACAAAATTGTAATTGAAATGCATTGCAACAGTTTTGTAAATGTTGGTACACATTATCTGTCATTGTTATGCTATTATGCCATTAACATAAATTATCACGTAGAGATAATTTTAAAATATGAACTAACCCAGGGATGTCTCATTCCTTCATGATAAATGCTCCTAGAAGGAGGTCAGGCTAAACATTGCATAGGCTTATTGCACAGGTGTATCAGAAGCCCCTCTATAGAGAGTGATGGTGAGTAACTTTACCATTCCAAGATCACTTTGTTCATGGCACATCTATTAATATTTTTTTAGTTATTTGCAAATTTCAAAAAGAAAATCAACTGTAAGGGAAGAGTAGATATTTGGTAAAAAGCTATTCAGTATTGATTTTTAACTTGTTTAGATCTAGCTTTTATATGATTTTACGATTCTAGGTTTTCCAGTTTTAGTTTGTGATGTATACAGGTTTATTATTATCATTAAGAAAATCTAGGGGAAAGTGCTCTCTTCTTGTGTAACAACAGCCATTGAATTTTTATTTCACTTCATGAAAGATTCACTCTTTTTTATGTGAGGAGCTACGCTTGTACATTCTTAGACAAATTATAACGGGAACTCAGTGGTTGTGTTTGTCTCCAGTATCTGTATTCTTATTCTGACCAGGAGAACCAGAAGCTGTGGGTAACTTAAGCTCTTAACCTAATGTGATGACTGAATGAATTCAGCTCTTATGAAGGGAATGAATGCTTTACATTCTTATATTGGAGCCTATAATAACCCTTGCCTTAGGAAGGAAGAGAAGAAAGAAGGAAGGAAGGAAATACATTTATTAATCACCTACTATGTGTTAGAAACTATGCTAAACATTTTTACAAATATTTTCTCATGTTACCACAGCAACCATGTCAAAGGAAAAATACGGGTGGGACTCATCATCCATTAATCAGTAAGCTTGAGTTAAAGACCTGCACTATGCCAGGCACTGCGCTGAGTACCAGGGTTAGAAAGATACTCTCTGCCTTTACGGAGTTTACATTCCAATGGTGGAGACATGTGGGTATTCATGTGGGTTTATACAGAATATGTACAAATCAGATGCAGAGTAATTTGCGGGGGGACTTCTAATACCTTTAGGGAACCAGAAAAGGCTTCATGAAGAATATTGTACTTGAGCTGAGTTTTGAAGGAAACCAGAATTTCCAGGAGATAGAGGTGAGGAGGGAGTAAATTCCTGGCAAGGGGGCAGCCAGTTTAAAGGAACCGAGACAGGATGTAGACCATAGTGCATGAAGAAGAGTGAATAAGATGGCATAGTTAGAATTTATAGTGTGTGTGTGGGGGGGGCAAGGAGTAAAGTAGCAGAAAACTATTAAAAGAGGAAAGGCCCAAGGTGCAAACAGAAAGCAGGAGGATTTATATTTGATCCTAGAGTTATATATCGATTCCTAGAGGAAGTAAGGAGCCATTTGCATTTGTTGAGTATGGGGATGATATGACCAGCTTGCACTTTAGGAAAACCACTTTGGCAGCTGAGTGGAGGCTGGGTTAGAGTGAGGAGAGATTTGAGGCAGGCAGAGAGACCAAAAAGGAAACTTGGGTAGTAGTGTTGGTGAGAAGTGACAAGATCTTGGACTTAGGAGGTGGCCGAGTGAGTGGAAAGGAGAGGTTATATGGAAGAGATGTGGAGAAAGTCGTGGAAAGACTTTACTGGATTTTTAATTTTAAAATTACAGATTACTGGATATGTAATGTGAATGAGAGGAATTCAAAGTGACACTGAGGGTGTAAATCTGTGAGATCAAAAAGATGATGGTGCCCTTAACAGTCAAAAAGAAAATTTGGAAGAGGGCTGAGTTTTGGGTGAAAGATAAGAGGCTCTGGAGCACGTTGAGTTTGAAATGTGTCCAGGATAGCCAGTTTGAAATCATCTCTGGGCTATTAGTGAGGCAAGACAGGTTCAGGAGAGAGATGAAGACTGGATATACAGATCTGAGAGTCATATACATAGACATGATACCTGATCCCATGAAAAGCTGATTCATGGGACAAGAGTTTATTAATAAGAACCTCCTTTATTGGGAAATGGATAGAGCACTGGGCTTGGAATCAGGAAAACTCATCATTAAAATCTGGTCTAAGATACTTATTAGCTCTGTGACCTTGGCAAGTCACTTAATTCTGTTTGCCTCAGTTTCCTCATCTGTAAAATGAGCTGGAGAAGGAAATGGCAAACAACTCTAGTATCTTTGCCAAGAAAACCCCAAATGGGGTCACAAAGAGTCAGACACAACTGAAAAAATGACTGAACAGAGACATGGTGTTTAAATAAGACACAACCTTCCATTTTCTTGAGTTTACAGTCAAGTAGTGAAGATAAGACACAAACACAGATGGACCCTAACATAAAAATGTTACATGGTAAGTGCATGTTAGACGAAGTGCTATTTGAAGTGTGAGGGGGAAGGTAGATTCAAATTTGGAGTAGCAGAGGTTTCATGGATGAAGCAGTATTTGAGTTGGGTTTTAAAAGATGGATAATAATTGAATAGGTAAAGTGGCGAGGGAATGGATTCCAGTATGGAGAATTATTTGCTTAAGGACACAGAGTCAGGAGAATGGAGAAGCCCTTAAGTGCCTGTTTCTTAGAGAAAATCTAATGAGGACCACTGGTGTCCTTCATATGCAGGTCTGAATATCTGAATCAGCTCAAAGCAGGAATATCAGAAGAAGTTCATCCAGAGGCAGTTCAACCGTGGATTAAGTTGTCAGTGAGATTTCCCAGGTATCACACATGAGAAGAGCTTGCTTTGAAATACTGTATTAGGATTTCCTGATGTAACCAGAAATTGTGGGTGAATGTTTACATGAGGTAGCTTTGAGAGAGCAAGGCTTTCTACCTCGAGAGGATCTATCTACTGGAACTTATGTTCCACTGTGTCTAGTTCTACTGAACATGGGGTATTTCCCTGCCATGATGAAGCACTAATCTAGTAAATTAGTAGAAGATAAAATAGAATTCTTTATTAAAATAACAAATGATATTTACTGATATTAACAGAATATTGTTTTAAAACATACGGATTAGAGCAAGATCAAATGACTCGCGTAGGTTGTTGCTTGACTTACTAATTAACCCTTGTGGTTTTTCAGTCATTTTTCAGTAACATTCAACTCTTTGTGACTCCATTTGGAGTTTTCTTGGTAAAGATATTGGAGCGGTTTGCCATTTCCCTCTCTAGCTCATCTTACAGATGAGGAAACTAAGGCAAACAGGGTTAAATGATTTGCCCAAGGTCACACAGCTAGTAAGTATCTGAGGCTAGATTTGAACTCAGGTCTTCTTGACTCCTGGTCCCATGCTCTAACCACTGCATCACCTAGCTGTTCTTCTTTACAATTGCTACTTAATTTCATTCTAATTCTATTTCTGAGATTGAATTGAAAAACTAATTGGGACTCTTCCCTGGTTTATCCAGGGCTTGTCCACAGCTCTTAACTCTCCAACTAACTTCAAGAGGTATCAAAACTGTGGCATCTTTCCTTATGTTATAGATTTTAACCAAGAATATTTCAATCACTTCAGACCTCATTCTGTCAGCTATTTCTCTTTCTACGTAGCTACTGAATTCCTTTCTCTTTGAACAAAGGAGAAAATAGTTTGTTTTTCCATGAAATTTGGCAAAACAGCTACAACCAACCCCCAAAGAACAAAACACAAAAACAGAATGGAAGAAAGAGAGATTCTATATAAACTCTTCCTACGTGAATTCCTAGTAGTCTTCTTCTTCTGGTGATAAATTAGTAATTTTCCAAGGGAAAACAAAAAGGATTTTCCCCCCTCCATCAGGTATTTGGTTGATAGTTTAATTACCTACATCTATATAACAACTGGGTTCCTTAATAACCCCCTCTAGTTGGTTTCCAACAGTTTTATACCTGGCTTCTGAAATAGCCTCCTTTTAAAAGGATTTAATAATAGGTCACATTTATTTAGCACTGTATAATTTACAAAGCTTTGTGCTCACAGCAACCCTGTAAAGTATTATAAATATTTCTGTCCTCATTATCCAAATGAAGAAACCAGGGCTCAAAAAGATTAAATAAATGACCCATTGCCACACAGCTAGTCAAATCTGATCTAGGATTCTAAGCAAGGTATTTGAATTCCAGTCCAGTTTTGAGCTTTTTTCCCCTCAAGCATATTACCTCTTATGTGTCTTTCCCAGAACATTTTAAAGCATGCCTGCATGGTACAGATGAAAACATTTTACCTTTTTTCTTTCTTTTTTGAAATTTGATTTTCCTCCCCATTTTTAAAAATTATATTGGCAAAGTGGATCAATTTTTTTCTAACTCATGGGAGGACATGGGCGAGAATCACCCACGATGGGGAGGCATAGAGGAAACTTCCAAAACAGTGAGACAACAGAATGGGGAATAGCCAATGTTAAAGCATGGAGGGAGAATATGGAGAACCAACATGGCAGAATATAGGTTGGGACCCAGCTGAATTCTTCTAACATTTCCCTCCAAACAACTTTAAAATAATATTTCAAATCAAATTTTGGAGTGGTAGAGTCAACAGAAGGTCAGAGGAAGATATTTTTTCAGTCTAAGATAACTTGGGAAGTCCTCAGGAAAGTCTGTGACAAGGGGTGGGTGTAGTCCTGGAACAGGCAGAAACACCAGTGGTGGGCCTTAGAGGCACAGCCACAATAGCAGCAATGGTTTCAGGAGAACTCAACCCAGAGACAGTAAGGGGGTTGGACAATTGGTCGGAAAGAGATTACAGGGGACCCTTTGTTGGCACTGGGTATAGCTGGCACTGATTGGCAATTCCATTGTCCATATGCAGTTCTGGCTCAGTTCCAGGGTGGAAAGGAGTGCTTGTGAGCAGTCACAAGGGAGCAGGGGTCTTGGTCACAGTTCCAGGGCCAAGAGGAGCACAAATACTTGTGGCTGTAGGGGCTCTTCCTGGGTAAAGATCAAAGAGCAGACCAGGAGAGCAGTAACAGTATTTCTCCTTGGATCACGCCACCTTAGAAGCACCAAAAACTTACAGACCTCAAGAACTAGCTCTGAAAATAACAGCATGAAGAAGTTTGAAGCTTGACACAATACTTTCCCACCCCAAAGTGAGCAGAGCCCAATTTTAACATAAAGTTCAAAATGAAGAAATAAGCTGGGAAAATGAGCAACAACAACAAAATAACTTAATCATTAAAAGCTACTATGTTGACACGGAAGACCAACACATAAACTTAGAAGATAGCAGTGTAAAAACAGTTACAAGCAAAGCCTCAAAGAAAAATGGATCCTAGACCAGCAAGAATTTTTGAAGAGTTAAAGAGATAAGCATGGTAGAGGAAAAAATTAGGAAAAGAAATGAGTGATGCAAGAAAATTATGAAAAAAGAATTAACAGCTTGATAAAAGAGGACCCAAAATACTGAAGAAAATATCACCTTAAAAAACAGAATTGGCCTACTGATAGAGGCACAAAAATTCACTGAAAAAAGGAATTTTTTTTAAAAAAAATGCACTCATATATGTCATAATATGAGATATACATATTTCTCTCACTGACATTGCTCCCCTTCTCCTCCACTTGCCATAACTAAATAACAAACAAACAACAACAACAAAAACCCCAAACCCTCACAGCAAATATACATAATGGAACAAAACAAATTTCCACACTGGCCACATGCAAAGATGTATATCTCATACTGTGAGAGGGAGAAGCACAGACTTGTGGCTTATTATTTCATGGGTCAGAGTTCTCAGGTCTTTCAAAATTATTTTTCTTTATGATTCTATTACATTCCAATACCATAATTTCTTTAGTCATTCCTCAATAGGTGGACACCCCTTTGGTTTCCAGTTTGTGGCTAATTTGAAAAAATCTGCTATAAAATATTTTGTATATATGGATCTTTTTCCTTTTCCTTTGATCTCTTTGAGTTGTAGGCCTAGTAATAGTTTGGTTCAGTCAAAAAATGTGCAGTTTTATGACTTTTTTCCCCTGAGGCCTAGAAATGCGAAGTGATTTGCTGAAGGTCACAAAGATAACAGGGGTGGCAGAGCCAGAATTGAAAACCAGTCCTTCTGACTCCAAATCTAGCACACTTTCCATACCATCATACTCATTCTCTTTTTCCTGATTTTTCTCTTCTTTCTAATTTCTTCAATTCTCTCTGATCTCACCTTTCTCCAAAACCCATATAAATGGGTTGGCAGAGAAGAATCTGATCTATAGATTGGTTTTCAGAGCTAGCTTAAACCTAATACGTCCCTTAGTATCATCAAAAATCCATGCAGGCACACCTGCCATCACTTCCAGTTACCCAGGTTTGCAACCTTAGTATCATTCTCATCTCATTAGATTGTAAGCTCCTTGAGGGCAAGGACCATCTTGTGCCTCCTTTTGTATCACTTAATAAATGTGTGATTGATCTTGTTCACCCCCTCTCCCGCAATATCTAATCAGGTGCCAAATTTTGTCATTTCTATTTTCATATCTCTTCTGTTTAACCCCTTCTTTCTAATCATGTAACCACCATCCTAGTACAGATAGTTATCTCTTCTCATTTGCACTCAGCTGCGCAATAGCCTTGTAATTGGTCCCCTTGCCTCAGTTCTCTCCCTACTCTGATCTACCCTCCACTTGGCTGCCCAAGTGATTTTCCTAAAACATGATTCTGACCATGTCCCACCCCAATTAATCAATTCTACTACTTCTGGATCAAATACAAACTTCTCTTTGTCATTTAAAGCTCTTTAGAGACTGAACTCAACCTACCTTTGCAATCTTATCATACTTTAACTTTCCTTCATACATACTTCAGGGCAGCAAAACTAGACTTCTTACTGTTCCTCATATATAGCATTCCATGTCCTGTCTTTCAACAGGCTGGCTTTCCCCTAGGACTAGAATGCTTCCCCATCTTCCTCTTGCCTCTTAGAATCTGCAGTCTCCTAAAAGGTTCAGCTGAAGCACAGCCTTCCAGACGAAGCCTTTCTTGATCCCTATACCTGGTCCCAGCCCTCAATTATCTTGTCTCTATTCAGTAGCTACCTGCATATATATGTATGCATATATGTATATGTATATATATATATGCACACACATATATGTGTGTATATATGTGTATACACACACATACATGCATAAATATATACATACATGCATATGTATACACACACACATAAATACATATATATATGGAGAGAGAGAGGGAGAGGAGGGAGGTTGTCTCCTGTATCTGCATTTTGAGTTCTTGGAAAGCAAGGATAGTCTCACTTTTTAAAAAATCCACAGTGCTTGGCACATAGTAGACAATTAATGCTTGGTGATTGTTTAATTGATTGGTCAGTATGTTTTGCCAAACATCTGGAAAATAAGAGAAACAAGTAATTTCATATATAAAGGAATGATGGAAGGGATGGGTTAGATGACCTCCCAGGGTTCCTTCCAAGTGTCCTCTAAACTTTGAGAACTCAAGGGCATAGCAGAAAGAAGTTGATCTAAGAGGGAGAAGACATGCTGCCAGTAATTCTTTACCTCCTGTACTTCCTGCTGAATGTGTTCCAGAAAACTCGTGCACGGAAAGCAGCCACCGGAGCCATACTTTTCCACTCATTTTCTACCCTTAAAAATTGCAAAGCTTTTGGTTGACACATGAAAGCACAAAAGGAAAGGAGGTGGAGAAATGGCATCGCTTTTTTAAAAAAATAAAAATGAGAATTAATATCTGTGTGAATGAATTAGACAGGGAAACAAAGCATAAGAAAAAGAGAAATATTAGGTATACTTTGAAAAATTTTACTGGCTAAGGGCAAAACATTGCCTATGAAATTTGGGGGAACAGTATAAAATTGCATGCTAAAGGAAATTTAGAAAATCATAGGATATAACATGCCACTTATATATTACTGGTTATTGCTTTTATTCTCACCAGGCAGCAACCTGCACTCAGAGGAATGTGTCAGCTTTCTCATCTCAATCCATGCACAAATTTGTTAGGAAGAAAAAAAAATCCCTAATTTGGCAATGACTAAAGAAAAATTTGGGGGATAGCAGAATGAGTTAGTGTGAGACAGTGGATAGAGTGCTAAGCTTAGACTTATAATGGCCTGAGTTTGAGTCCTAATTCAGACATTTACTCTCTGTGTGACCCTGAAGAAGCTTTTTTTAAAAAGTAGGTTTTTATTACTATTTTTATTTTAATAAATTGGCATGGATACTTCCTATTTCTTATATCACCATAGTATCTCACATATCTTTCCTCCTCCCAGAGAGCCATTCCACATGATAAACAGTATTTTTTTAGAAACTGTAAAAAAAAAGTCAGCACAACTGATCAATACATTGAAAAGTCCAAATACATGTGCAATATAAGCACCTGTGGACCTCCCACCTCCACAAAGGAGTAGTTTGAAGGTTTCTTGTTATGTATCTTTGAGTTCCATTTGAGCTATATAATTTCGTTGTGTTTACTTTTGATTTTTTTGGTGTGTCATTCTTTCTGTTTATATTGTTGTAATTATTATGTATATTGTCTTCTTGGCTCTGCTTACTTGACCCTATACCAGTTTAGGTACATCTTTCCATATTTCTCTGTATTCATCCACATACATAATTTCTTATAGTATAGCAATATTCTATTACATTTATGTACCACAATTTGTTTCACCACATCCCAGTTGATGGGCATATACTTTGTTTACAATTCTTAGCTATTACTCAGTGTTGCTGTACATATTTTGGATTACACAAGAACTTTTTTCCTTATTGATTTTATCCTTGGAGGATAAACCCAGTAATGGAGTGTCTGGTTCAAACAGTATGGACACTTTAGTTACTTTATCGATATAATTCCAAATTGCTTTCCAAAATGGTTATACCATTTCAGTTTCACCAAAGTATTAGTGTGCCTATCTTTCCGTGACCCCTCCAACATTGACCATTACATTTCATGTCATTTTTCCCAATTTGCAGAATGTGAGGTAAAACTTTAAGTCATTTTGATTTGCATTTCTGTTAATATTAGTGATTTGGAGCATTTTATGTGTGGTTATTAATACTTTGCAGTTATTCTTTTGAGAACTGTTTATTCATATCCTTTGACCATTTATTTACTCAGAAATGGCTATTAATTATATAGAGGAAGATATACACATATATATGTGTGCATATATGTACATATTTTTATATACCTTGGATATTAAATCCTTATCAGAGAAAGTTGATATGAAGATTTTTTTTCTTAATTGACCACTTCCCTTCTTATCCTAGACACATTGTAAAAGCTTTCCAGTTTCAAGTAGTCAAAGTTATCTATTTTATCTTTTTGTAATTGCCTCTGTGTCTTGTTTGGCTAAGAATACATCTCTTATCCATAGCTATGAGAGGTATATGTTTTGTTTCTCTTCTAATCGTCTTTAGTACTATGTTCTTTAATATTAAGGCCATGTATTATTTAGAATATATTGTGGAGTGTGGTTTAATGTGTTGGTCTAAATCTAGTTTCTGCCTATATCATTAAAATTATAAATTAGTTTTGGCAGAATTATCATTTTTATTATAGTTTTAGCATTTCCAGAGGTATATCAAATAACAGTGGAGAGAGCGGGCACTCTTGCTTTACTATTGCATTTATTGGAAAAAGTTCTATATATGCCTATCACATGTGATGCTTGCTTTTAGATAGAGACTTTTATGACACTTTCAAATACTATGCCTAAACTTTGTAGGGTTTTTAGAATAAAAGAGTATTATATTTTGTCCAAGGCTTTT
This sequence comes from Phalanger gymnotis, assembly GCA_028646595.1. NCBI lineage: Eukaryota > Metazoa > Chordata > Mammalia > Diprotodontia > Phalangeridae > Phalanger > Phalanger gymnotis. Next base: position 68,845,439 of record CM053627.1, on the reverse strand, counting down.
TCTGCAGCTGTGGAGATGATCATATGGTTTTGGATGATTTGGTTTTTAATATGATTAATTGTGTTTATTGTTTTCCTAATGTTGAACCATCATTTTATCCTGGCTATAATTCCCACTTGATTATAATTAATGATTTCTTGGATGAATTGCTATAATCTGTTTGATAGGATTTTGTTTAAAATTTTCGAGTCAATGTTCATTAATGATATTAATTATATATTTGTCTTTCTGTGTTTTAACTTTACCTGATTTGGGTGTTAGAACTATATTTGTCTCATAAGAGGATTTTGGTAAGGTTCTTACTTTCTCCATTTTTTTTTGAGAATAACTTGTGAAGTATGGCACTAACTGTTCCTTAAAAGTTTGATAGAATTCTCTTGTGAACATGTCAGGTCCAGGAGTTTTTTTGGGGGGTAGTTCCTTTACAGCTAGCTATATTTCTTTTTTGAAATTGGGTTATTTAAGATCTTTCTCTGGTCTTCTGATAGTTTGGGCATTATATATTTTTGAAGATATTCCTCTGTTTCTTTTGTATTTTCAGTTTTGTTGGCATAGAACTGTGCATAATGTGTTCTGATTATTCTTTTTATGTCTTCTGGTTTTGCTATGATTTTACCATACTCATTTGCTATTTTATTGGTTTGATTTTCTGTTCTCTTTGTTTTCATCAGGTCAGTTAAAGGTTTATCAATTTTATTGTCTTTTCAAAGATCATTATTTTGTTGATCATTTTTGTGGTTTTTGTTTCTAATTTATCTCTTTTAAAACATTTTTAATATCTCCTCTTTTATGTTTATTTTATGTTTGTTTTGTTTGTTGATTTCCTAATTTTTAAACATGCTAATATTGCTCTTACATCAATTACATTTCTTCTCATATTCTTCTACTCCATCTTCCAGGCACCAATCTATTTTAACAAAGAATTATATAAAAAATACAATGAGAGAAAAAAAACCCAGCAAAATCAATCAACGCATTAAAAAAATCTGACATACAATGTTCCATGCATGTAGATCCCATACCTATGCAAAGGAATTGGAGGTATGTTCTCCTATCTTTTCTTTGGTATTAAATTTTTGCAATTGATATCACAGGTTCACACATACATATATATATAATATATATATAATGTGTATATACATATGTGTATAGATATATGTATATATGTATATATACATATATATATATGTATTATATACACACACATATGTCCTAGAACTCCTGGACACAGAAAAAGCTCTTTGGAGGACTTGCAGTGTTTAGAAGAATGGGAGATTTCTAATTGCTTTGGAGATACTACATTTTATATTATTCACTTTGTCACTAGTTTTTAAGTACAGTTTACTGATCCTATTCTAAGAGTAAAAAATGCTGAATGCAGTATTACACCATACATTACTACTTACATGGGGAACTACCCATAATGCTAAGGTCATATAGTCAGTATTAATTGAAATATAACAGCTTCAAAAGGCAGTAGAATCAGCCAGTAGAGGGGGGCGGGGCTCTCAGCTAAGTTCTCACTTGTAGATCCAAAATTCCACACAAAATCTTAGACAAAGAATGGCTCTGCCTCAGAGAATAGAAGAGATGAGGGATAGAAGATTATTGGCTGTCTGATAATCATAGAGAGTTCATCACTTCTTGAGAACTTTCACCACAGTAATGTAAAATACAAACTGTCAGTATTTGTGTGTAGGACTACACAATGACTATTACAATAGATTCCTAATTGACCTTCCTGCCTCAATTCTCTCTTCTAATTCATCCTTCAAATAACTGCCCAAGTAGTATTTCTAAAGCAGAGGTTTAATCATGTCCCTTCCATGTTCAAAAAAGATCCAATTGCTGCCTATTTCCTCTAGGATCAAGGACAACTGCCCTGTATCATTCACAGCCCTTCAAAAACTGGTTTCTAGCCTATTATTCAGGCTTATTACACATTATTCACCTTTACATACATCAGATATCAGCCTATTTTACATACTTTCTGATCTTCATATGCAAGATTCTCTTTGCACGGACCATCCTGAATTTACTCTCTCCTCACATCTACTTCTTAGACCTTCTAGCTACCTTCAGAGTTCAGGTCCTACATGAGACCTTTTCATCTATTGTTGCTCCCCCCAAATTATTTTCTAAATGCATTATATACTTAATATTATGTACAAATGTGTTGATGTTTCCCCAAAGAATATAAGTTCCCTGAGGGCAAGAATTGTTTTAGTTTTGTCTTTACTTGGTATATAATATAGTATCTGACACATAGTAGGTACTCAATAAATGCCTGTTGACAATGATTGGAAGAGTTCCCCAAATATCAGTAATTATTACCAAATAACCTTCTCTGGTTCTCAGTTTTCTCATTTGTAAAAGGAAGGCATTGTTTTGGAACCAAGTCTCCTTCTATTTCTAAAAGCTTTGATTCTATCTAGTCTTGGCCACTTATCCCTCCTATATCTTTCCCGTCCCAAGCTCCTTATTCACTCTGTTTCAGTCACATGCTCTCCTTGAGTTAGTTTCAGCTCAAATGGAAGATCAATGCATGGCAATAGTGTATGCATTCATGAGAAGGACTGCTGATGTCTCTTTCCAGCATAGTGTAATGGATAGGGTGTCAAGAAGACAAGTCAGGAAGAGCTGGGTCAAATCTCACCTCCAATACTTAATAGTTATGTGATCATGGATGAGTCCCTTAACATCTCCAAGCCTCAGTTTGCTTATCTCTAAAGTATTGATAATGATAATCATAGAACCTACCCAGTGGGAAATGGGCATAAAGTACTTTGCCAATTTTAAAATATAAAAATGTCAGGTGTTATTGCCCATACTTCTCTACAATTTTTATTCCATTCCTTCATTTCTGCACTCGAATTTTTGTTGTTGACTTGCTGGTGTTCTGTGTTCAGCAAGAGGCTCTCTTGATAATCAATACTCCAAATCATAGCCTATTTCCCAGCACCCAGCAGTATTCTGATGATCTTGATTGAGCATCTGCTTTTCAGTTAGTTCTATTGTGCCTTCTGAGGTAGTTGTGAACCACAAATGTGACTGTTTTGTCCCCACTTATTAAAGTATTTGGGCCTTTAATGTCATCATTGTGACAAAAATCCTTTCTGAATTTTTTAGCTTGCCAACAGACCATTCTATATGTACCCTTCACTGAACCATGAATTGCAAGCTAAATTATACACAGAAGTGAGCTGGCTCGTGCCAAATCTTGTTTTTAATAATTTAGTATTATTGGTTATTGAAGAGCTGTGGCCCATTAGGCGGCTGTTCCTTGGCATCTGTATAGTATTTTGGTTTTTTGCAAAGTGCTCTATAAGAATTGCTGTCATTTACCACAACCATCTTACTAGGCAGGTCACTAATGTTTTCAGGAGGTTACAAGCAAAGAAAGCAAGGCTTAGATAATTCATTTGGCATGTTCAACCTTTGACATTTACTCTGGCGAGTTCTATTATCCAGGATAAAGTTAATAAGGCAAATTTGCTATGAATTTCTGTTTTAGGTCTAGACAACCTCTTCTATTCTTGAATATGTCTAATTCAGGGGGTCTTGACCCTTTTAATGCCAATTGACACCTTTGGCAAACTGGTAAAGCCTACAGACCCATTTTATGAATAATTTTTAATACATAAAACACATTAAGATTACAAAGGAAACCAATTATGTTGAAATATAGTTACAAAACTATATATTATTTTAAAAATTCATGGACCTTGGGTTAAGAATTTCTGCTATTAATAGTTAGGTTTTCCCTATATTGGACTGAAATCTGTTTTTCTGCAGTGCAACCCATACTTGGCGAAATGGTAAACAAATTGTGATATGAGAATGTAATGTTATATTATTGTTCCATAGGAAACAGCAAATATGAGAAAATCAGATACATGGAAAGACCTGTATGAGCTGATGCAGAGTGAAGTAAGCAGAACCAGGGAACAATATAACAAAAAGCAAACCAAAAGAGGCCCACAAATTGTGTCTAGTACTGCTAAGCAGAACAAGTCTACTCTGGCCTAGGTAGTCATCTACCTTATATTATAGACATGTTCTAGCTGACCTCTCTCATCCAAAAAGAGCTGTTGTTGCTTTCTACAGAACTTTATGTGAACTTTGGATGCCCTTAGGAATGGATAATACATGTAAAAAGGCAGCCTGAAAAGAAGTTGATGATTTAAATAAATGAGCACCGTTTCTTTCAAAACCCAGGAAGGATAAAGAGCCCCACTCAGTTCATTAACCAGTTACTAAATGGTGTTTGTGTTATCCCCATGAATACTAAATGAATTCACTATGATCTGTGCTATTACAGTGAATAGCAAATGAATTCATAATGATGGGCTACATAAAAATATTCCTAATGGAGAAGTTAATACATTGTCAAGCTGGTTTCTAGAGGAACTGGGGCTTATTTTTTGAAATGGGGGAAATAAATAATACTAGGCTCTGTATCAGTTACTTGGAGTTATTCATTAGTCGGGTAGGTCCTTTGGAACTGAGAAGTTCTGACAGTGTTATCACAGCTCCTGGCATCTGGTTTGCTTCCTTCATTATTGATGGCCAACAAACACATTTGTCTTTGGAAACCAGACCTGAATGTGTTGCTTATGAATTCTGAATTGCTCGAGGGTAGCACTATAACCTTTAGCGTGGAGTTGGATTCAAAAAAAATTGATGCTGTTTCTCCATTTCTGTTTAGAAGGCAACTGATACAGCAACCATCAAAAACTTTTAGCATAAGAACCATTTTATCCAGATAAAAGGTCACATAGACCAACTCTGCAGGCCCTTGCAGCTGCCATGTATATGGCTAAAACTGTTTTACCAGAAAAACTTAATTGGCATTCCAAGACCATAGGTTGAGATCTAGAAGGGATCTAAAAGGTGACCCATTCTCACTTCCTCATTTGACTAATGAGGAAACTGAGATACAGAGGCATACAGACTTTTTCAAGATCATACAGATAGAAAATGGCAATGTTGGGATATGAACCTAGGTTCTCTTTAAATCTTAGGATTTGCCATTCACAACTGCAATGTTTCCATTTTAGATGATATGCTAATGAGTTAACATTTAAGATGTATTACTTATTTTGGTGTTTTATAATAATATAAAAATATAAAAATGACCTGAGATTTTTATCATACACCCCTTCCTCCCCAAAGTATGGCAACCTGTTTTTGACTTAGTTGACATGTCCTAGGGAATTGCCTGAGGGGTGTGTGTGTGTGTGTGTGTGTGTGTGTATACACATACATTTACATACATACATGCCTAAGGAATACATATACACACATGTAATATGTATATAAGTCATCTATATATGTGTATATTTGTATATATTTCTGTAAATGACTTCCCCAGAACAGATGTGGGATTTGAACCCAAATTTTCATGATTCCTCCATGTTGACTCTGCCCACTATGCCAACCTGTCCATATCCATAGCAACAGTAATAGCAGCAATACAAAATAATGCCTTGGAGTGTTTTCTAAAGTAAATTACCAATTTATATCAGAAACAAAAGGACAGCATCATATTATAAATGTGAATAATTGCTCACATTTGTGTGACACTTCATACTTTACAAAATATTTGCCTCCAATAACTCTGTAAGATAGTGCACATGTCCCTGTAAGGCAGTTGGGTGGTGTAGAGGCTAGACTGCTAGGCCTAGAGTCAGGAAGATCTTAGTTCAAATTTGACCTCAAATGCTCACTAACTATATGGCTCTGGGTAAGTCACTTACCCTCTGTTGCCTCAGTTTCCCCAACTGGAAAATGAGAATCATAATAGCACCTACCTCACAGGGTCGCTGTGAGGATAAAATGAGATAATATTTAAGTGTTTAGTTTAGTGCTTGATAAATGATTGTCCCTTTTCCTTCTTCCTGTTCACAGTTAAAGAAACTGAGGCTCAGGGACATTGAATGATACATTGTGACCCAGCTAAAAGATGGAGACCTGTGACTTGCTGCTGGATCTTCTGTTTTTGAGACCTGGGCTCTTTCCACTGGCAGCATCATATGAGAGCCTAGCTTCACCGATCACCTACTAGAGCCCGGCGATCGCTAGCGGTCTCACAGAAAAGTCATTAAGAGACAACCTGGCATCGTGAATAGAGAACTAGACTCAGCATCAGGGAGACACGCACTCAAATCTAGCCTCGGCTACCCGCTAACTGGGTAACATGGAGCATCTCATCTTTAAAATGAGGGGTTGAAATTTTAAACCACTTCCCAAGTCCCTCTCAGCTCTAAGTCTCTGATCCTGTGATTTTGATACCCAAAGGAAAGGCAAGGAGTGGAACTCCCTTGATTTCAGCGGGAAAAGAAGAAATCAGACAATTCTGTGTCTGTCAAATGAAATTCAGAAAATTCCCAATAGAGCAAGGGGTTAATCCATCTGTTATTCCTCACTCTCACCATGTGACTACCCCATCTTCTTGTGCTGGCATACATTTGTGGATGATATCCTTTACTTAGCTTCTCCTTAGCTCTCTGGAGTAAGCAAGGTCTGAGTTCAAGCTCTGCTTGTGACACTTCCTAGCTTTGTGACTATGAGCAACTACTCAGAAATTCCCTATCAGTCATGGGTTGCAACCTGTTCCTGTCTACTGCATATTTCTACTGCCCTTTGGGTAACACTCATTTTCATGACTCTAGAGACCGTGATGTCGTATGCAACACAGTTACAATGGCAATACCAATAGAGTATTGGTCTTGAAAATGTGGCCCAAAATCAAACAAACAATTAAAAACAGTTTCACTGAGAAGTTTGGGACATTTTCAAATTCCCAAAGCCTTTCATATGGTAAACTGGTAACTTTCCCATCTTTGGGCCATTTATATTATCAGGCAATTGAAGATTGTAATAGGTGTTGAGGGAGAAATGAACCCCAGGGATGTAGGAATCCTAAATCAAAGTTCCCAGGTCACTTGGAATGAATTTGTGGACTCAAGCATTTTTTAAGTCGAGGAGGCAAAGATTTATTACGCTTTACATGAATAAAGAGAGCAAGAGTTCTTAGCGAACCTGCAACCATACAAGGCTACAGGGAAAGTTTAAGTACAAGATTTAGGGGTGAAATCTGTCAATTAGGTGATTTGGGGTGAGATTAGGGAGTGGTTAAGGCGTGACTAAGCGTTGGTCAGTTCTTAAAGGAACATGCACTTTTTGTATCTACTGCGCAGGTATCTTACCCAGAGTTCACTGGGAAATAGCCCAAGGCAGGGCTAGGAGGTGTGTTTTGACTGTGAAACATCACTAAGTCACCAAAAGTTCACAGCTGACTGGGAACATCCAGGTGGACTCCATCACGTGTCTTGTTAGACAAGATTAATGTAAGGGAGTATACATTTGACTATGTCTAGGATGTGTGTTAGACTCAGCATATCATCCAGAATCAATCTATCATTGGGCATAACTGCTTACGGAGGAAGAAGCAGAGATAATTTTGGGGCACTCTGCCCTTTAGCTAGAGAGAGAGACTGCCTGGGCCAATGCTTTGAAGCTAGGGAGAGATGTGATTTTTAGAACTGGAGTTCAAGCACAAGCACCCCCTCAATAGGGACCTGACCTGTGACTGGATTGGAATAAGGAGCTCCCAGTGAGGAAATTCTTTACAAATGGAGATTTAGTCTAGAGCACCAAATGATTAAGTGAGTTGCTTAGGATCACACAGTCAGTATATGCCAGTATTGGGATTTGAACCCAGGTTTTCCAGGCACCAAGACTGGCTCTCTGTCTATAACTCCAAGTTGTCTTCTATTATTTCTTATGCACCTCATCCTCTTCTAAGATCTTTTTTCTACCTCTCTTGCCTGGCATGCTGTTCAATCTATTGTAGGGACTTGGGGAAATGCTTACTTAATAGTTAATACTACTGACCAACCGGAATATAGATGAAGATGATACTTTCAGTGAGGTTTACTGATCTTTGTTGAATGGCGTATTTACATAAGGGATTGTTTGAATTCTTTGGAAGATTTTATATCCCGGGTCTCAGGATGATCTGCTAAGCCCATGTTTTTACTTTATTTTATAGCTGTAGGGCATAAGAATAAATGTAGCAGTTTCTAATGGGTGGCCGCTTGAGTTCTGATATCTTGAACTTTTACAAAAGCTTGTGGCCGAGTTGTTTTAGCTTTCAAAATTCTTTGTCTAAAAAATTAGTTTTGCAACTTTTGTTTTCACATCTCAGTAATTCTGGATAGATCCCTGCCCTTAGCATTGAGCCTCCCTTGGAATAGCAAAACCAAGCAAACAAAAACAGTAGTTAAGCAAAGCCTCTGGTTACTGATAAATCTCACTTCCCAATAACAAAGTTTCATCATTTTTGGTGTGGCGGTTTTTATGCCATCAGAGTACAGTGACCCACTGTGGCTTTTACTCCAGCAGATAAAGCAGTTCTTAGCACTTTGAAATTGGCAGTCACATGCTACTGGCCAAACTAAGCCTACTGCCCCCTTTTTAAATCCATTATTCATAAACAAAGGAGTCATCCAAATAGACTAGGCTCTACTTATGGAGGAGGATGCTATTACCAGCTCTGATGTTCAGCAGGCTCTTATGTTGACAATTGACCAGATGAATTGCTATGGAGCCAATGATACTCAACGGGATGCACCACTTGTGCAGGCAATCAGTGATAAATTCCGTATCAGCCTTCAGCATCTTTTCCATTTCTATTATGTTTATTTCTTAAGCTGTCATAGCGACAAGATTGGATGTGCATATACATGTCTCTATTTGTACATACATCATATATGTATATATGTAGAGGGTTCCAAGGCTATTTGGTATGGTGGATAGAGAGCTGGATTTAGAGTCAGGAAGACCTAGATGCAAGCTCCATCTCTGACATGTGTTGGTATTGCAACACCGGGCCAATTCCATGACCTCTCAGAGCCCCAGGCAGCCTCTACATTGTAGAGTCGTTGCAAATCTGCATCAATGGTGGGAGTTTTCACATGCAGAGGCATTCTCTACACCAGTGAAATCGTAGGACCAGACCAGAGTAAGAAATGCACTGGAATGAACAGAGGCCTGGCCCTGGTCAAGTCCAGAAGATTTGCTTGCAATCCTGTCTCTGACACACAGACCATGGGACAACATACAAGTCAATTAACCTTTCAGGGATCCAGGCAGCTTGCTAAGATCACAAGGGAAAGACAAGTTTTTCATCTGCTTCAATAGAGGGAGTTTCAATACTGGGAACTCCTTTCGCTGAGGAAATTTTGGAGCTTAAATAGATCTATCTCCATCTGTCTCTGTGTCTCTGTATCTCTCTTTCTCTATCCCTCTAAACACACATCTATACACAACACGTGTAAGATTACATGCTGAAAATCTGACATGAATTCACAGAAAAATATTGATATTAATGACAATCTTAATAGATGTATAGTGCTCAAAACCTGACTAACTCCCAAAGCACTCAACCCTGGTGTGAAGGATGAACTCAAGAAATATGTGATTGGATGACTAATTGTCCTGTGATTCCATTTTTTAAAAGTAAAAACACCTTTCTCTCCTCATGACAATAATGAGGCCAACCTCAGAATCAGCAAGGCCAGACTTCAAGTTCTGCTTGCGACGCATGATAGCTTGGTGGCCGTGGGCAACTTATATAACCTCTCAGTTTCTCAGGCACCTCTTTAGGACTATAAATGATGGGCAGTTGACAATCTACACTGCTCTCTGGGCTGATGAAATCACAGATCTGGACTAAAAATGAACCAAAGAAAAAGAAGACGATAATGATTTAAACATAGATAGAGGTAGGATGGAGGTAGAGTAAATAGGTTGTGGCTGTTGTCTGTCCTTCATTCTCGAAGCAGATCGTGACATCGGGAAGGTGATACCAGGATTTGAAAGCGAATTGGATTTAAGTGAGGGAGGGCTGTGCAAAGTCACCAGCCTCTCTTTCCCCTCTGGAGCCATCTGGGTCTAGTGGCAAGATATACATCAGGATGACTGGAGATGGCCTCCAAACAGGTTACAATAGAGAAGTAAGCACTGAAGTTGGAGCAGGAAGACCTAAATTTGAATTCTGACTCCTACATGCTAGAGTGACCTTAGGTCAGTTCCAGCTTCTATACTTGGACTGGGTAATTGATTACTGAAGTGCCTTCCAGAGCTACATCCAGGATCCTACAAAGTATAGTTTGTATTATATTTGTATGTATTTTGTGTATATTTATATATATATATATATGTATATTTGTACTCTACCTGCAGAGTAAAAGCTCTGAGAAGGCTGAGGTTGTTGGCACCTAGCACAGTGGCTGGCACATAGTAAGTACTTCCTAAGTGTTTGTTGATTGAGAAAGTATGTGGGTTATGGTTAGGTAACTCTGAACTCAGGGTGTAGATGGAGCCACTATCTGTCTGTACAGACACCACTGTCTGTACTTCATTTTATAGCCACTTTTTAATTAAAGTCATTTGACAGACTTTTTTAGGGAAAAAATGCCATCATATTCTTATCTCGATTTTTAATCATTAGAACCTTAAACTTTGGTTGGTTGGAGTAAACTGGTCCAGATGCTAGGTCTACTCCTTCCCTGAGAAACTTAGGGCTTTTGGGCAATAACTAGGTATCATTAAACTTTCTAGTAGGGGCACAAATGCCATATTTTGCTGCTCTATACAGATCCTCATTGGACTTCTGATCCCTGGTCATTCATCTTTCTTCTGGTTACACATATAGGGTTCCTTAGATTTAAAATGAGCCCCAACATGTTTCTGCTCTTAGTGAAGGCAAGAATAATTGGGCAAAGCTTGGTTTCCTCTACTGGATCATCTAATTGTTATACTATTCTGAGGAAGCAATGTGGAGACAGGGAGAACTAGGATAACCTCCCTTCTCTGAGGCTTACTACCTGGGTGACTTTTGATAATGTATAGCCCCCTGGGCCTCAGTTTCCCTTTTTTACAATGCTGAGGCTAAATTGGATGATCTCTAAGGTCCCTTTGAGTTGTAGATCTCTGACCTACGTGAGAATCCTAACTTTACTCTGTGCGACCTGTGGGATCTTAAGCAAGTCTATTAACCACTCTGGGCCTCATTTTCTCCATCTGTAAAATAAGAGCATTGGTAGAGAATTTTTAAGGTCATTGTCCACATTGCATCTTTTGCTATCTCTCTTAGAAGATTTTATCCTGAAAGAAAAAAAAGAGCAGACCCAGAAATAATATTTCATAATCCAGGGCTGATGTTTAAAAAGAAAAACAAAGAAAGTGGTATGGTTTCAAGAGAGAAGGCAACATTGCTATCTCCTCTAATGAGAATGTATGTTCCTTGAAAGAAAGACTGCCTTATTCTACTATTAATATCCTACTATTCGGCATGGTGCTTGGAACATAGGTTTGGGTATTTGAACATATGATTTCACTGGTATGGGAAATGCCTGGATGGGGAAACTCCATCTAGCAATACAAGTTGACATGTTCTCTGCATCTTTCAGTCTTAGAAAGTTGTCTGGCTTAATATGGCTTTAATAAATTAATTCATTTAGACAGTTAACAATGACTAATGAAATGAGATAACATATGTGGTGCTTTGCAAAGCCTAAAGTGATACGTAAATGCTAGCTTTTATTACATCATCTTCAATAAGCATTAAGTGCTTAGCATGTGCCAGGCACTGTACTAAGTGCTGAGGAAACAAAGAAAGGGAGAGGGGAAGACAGTTCCTGCCTTTTAGGGGCTTATATTTTAATGAGCAAGACAACAAACATGCGACTACCTACATATAAAATATATACACATTAATTCATTCCTTGTTCACTTATAACCAAGGGTAATCACTTGTATTGAATGGGATGAGGGGAAGTTTATTGCCATGAATCTGAATCAGTCTAGGGCACACCATTGCTCCCAAACTCCACCCAAAAAGCTACCTTGTTCTTCTGTAATCTAAAGATTCCATTATGCCTATGATTACCTGTTTCCATGAATGATGCAGAGCGAACCACAGATTTTGGAGACTTTAGAAAATTAACTTTGAAGATAGCAAGAGAACGTTTTTTTTATATGGAGTAGCTGCCTCTCCCCAAACGTCTCCCTTTGATGCTTCACTGTGGCAAATTGGGGGCCTTTGGTTCTCAATAACTATTCCAATGTGGCAATAAGCTCTGGCAGCCAGGTTTGACACAGTTTTAAATACTTAATGTATGGCCCTGGTGATGGAACATATGGACTGATTGAAGATTAATTTAGCTCAGCATGGTGAGGCTTAACACCAGAAAGTTGGCTACCAGGTAGTTCTTCACCTGTACCCTCTTCCCCCTAATTCATGAAAAAGACAAAATGGCCCTTAGTCCTATGTATGCAAAAAGGTGGTACTAAGAATTGCAAAATTCTTAGACCATCCACAAACAATTACACCCTCTCGTTATGTTATTTTTTATTTTATTTTATTTTTGGAGGTGGGAAGGCAAGGCAATTGGGGTTAAGTGACTTGCCCAAGGTCACATAGCTAGCGTGTCAAGTGTCTGAGGCTGGATTTGAACTGAGGTCCTCCTGACTCCAGGGCCAGTGCTCTATTCACTGTGCCACCTAGCTGTCCCCATTATGTTATTTTTTGTATGATTTGGTATGCCTTTATTTTTATTTTGTATACGTACTGGATATTAGTATTTTGTAGATACACATATAAACGTTGTCTCCCTTATCTCCCTGAAGGCAAAAGTATTTCATTTTTTTCTTTGTACCCCTGGTACTTAATACGGCAATTGGCATATAGTAGTTGCTTTAATAAATGCTTGTTAAGTTTAGTGACAAGAGCATTGGCTTAGACTCAGAGAATCTAGATTCAAATATTACCCATAACTTACCAGAAGTATGCCCTAGGGAAGTAATTTAACCTCTCCATGCCTCAGTTTCCTCATTAGTAAAATGACAGAGTCAGACTAGATGGCCTCTAACATCCTTCCTCTGATCCTATGGTTGTTGACTGGTCTCATGTAAAAACCAGTAAGTTGGTACATGACTGTAATCAATATTAATTCTGCTATAGTAGAATTAAACCAGCAGCTAGGTGGCTCAGTAGATAAAGTGCCAACCCTGGAGTCAGGAAGGACTGAGTTTAAATCTGGCCTCAGATGCTTACTAGCTGTGTGACTCTGGGCAAGTCACTTAACCCAGTCTGCCTCAGTTTTCTCATCTGTAAAATGAGCTGGAGAAGAAAATGGCAAACCACTCTAGTATCTTTGCCAACAGATATGACCGAAACGACTGAACAATGACAGCAGAATTAAACCATAGGTATACAGGCATCCTTGCTACAAATAAAACCAAAAGCTATATAGAAGTTGCAGCCAAATGGAATCTAGTACTTTTTTGTTCTGTCAGTGAAAGATTTATAGAAAGATAATAATAACAATAGAAGAATACAACCACGAATTCCATAGAATGAGATTGCTTCAAATACTTGCAATGTGCACCACCGGAGGGAGTACTCCATTGAAGAGGTCATCACTCCATCCAAGTATTAAAGTATGGAAGAACTCATTCCCTTCCAGATTTGATTTCTAGAGCTATTTTTTATTATAATTATACCGAGTAGAAATTGTGTCCTTAAGAGAGCTCCAAAATGAATTGGGAGGGAGAGATAAACAAAACCCTGATGGCCTTTTGTGAAGAATTCCCAAATGGCCAGTTTTTGTCTTGATTTAACTCAATAGCCCCACTTATTTTTCCAGTTGGTTTCTCTTTTTATTAAAAATTGAAGATCCAGCCAAGTTCAAGAAAAACAGTCATCATTTTTCCGTCTCTGAAAACCTAATGTGCTTGATACTGGATTTAAACCCCCATAGAGGAGGTGAAATGAGTATTGCATAACGTAATAAGCTTTTTGCAAAGGAAAAGATGGTTGAGGGTGGGGGGATCCAACACATTTTTATTACTACAGAGGGCTAACTGCAAAATAATGGGAGGAGCACAAAACCTAGAGTCCAAGGACCAGAGTTGAGGCATCATAGTGTGGTGGATGGGGTGCTTCACTTGAAGTCAGGAGAGTAAGGTTCAAATCTCGCCTTAGATTCTTAGAGCTATGGAACTCTGTGTAAATCTCTTAACCTCTCTGTGCCTCAGTTTCACCATCTGGAAAATGGGGTTGGTCTCAATGACCTCTTAGGTGCCTTTCAGCTCTGACTCTATGATTCTATACCTGCCATTGACTCATAATAGTTCTGTAATCCTGGGAAGGTCACAAAATCTCAGAAAACAGCCTCACTTTTCTCCTCTATCAAATGGAAATAAGAACAGTCATATTGCCTACTATTGTAATAATTATACTACCCCGCCTCATGGGTTAGTTGTGAGAAAAGCACTTTGTAGCATAGAAATCAGAGGTGTTACTTTAACACCGAATTCCTTTCGTTGATGGTTCATCATGGCATGGAAGTGACATTAGTTTCTTGAAGGTTACGCCAAAAAGGTCCTACAAGGTTAGAAGGATATTGAGTCTACATACAGGGATAGACTGCATGCCTATTGCCTGAGGAGAGTCTAGTTAAATTCAGAAAATTTTCGGAAAATTCTTTCAGAAAAACTCTTCATCAGAATGACTGGATGGGGATGGGTTCTTTGGGCCACAGTATCTCTTGGAGATTATCTATTAAATCATGGAAGGGTTGGGATATTATTAATACCCATAACTAGGGATTGTGTAGTACTATAAAGAAATACTAAATCACTATTACATAATGCTTTCCTCCTAGTAGTACTGGGAGATGGGAAGTTTATTTTACAGATGTCAGAAGGGCCCGCAGTAACACTGATGGGACATTAGCCTATATCTTCTGGTGTCAAATTTGAGTCTCTTTCCACTGACTAATGCCTCTCAACAACTCTGTGAAAATGATTATTCAAATATTTTAAACTACAGGGTGTCCCTAAAGTCTGGACACCTAGGCAAAAGTGCATATTTTGAAATATTTGTAATAATAATAGACCTTAGCCCCTTTGGCGTCTTTTTCTGGGGTATGCTAAAGGAGGCGTACTCAATGAAAATCACAGATGCAACACACTTGATTGAATGCATAAAGAGTGAATGTGCCAAAATTGACGGTAATGTGGAGTTATTGCATCAAGTTCATGTGAATCTTGCAAAGTACATCAACCTTTGCATCACAAATGATGGAAAACATATTGAAGATGTTATTTGTTAATATTCCAATTAAATAAAATGTTGAAAATTCCATTCATTTCATTTCTTGAAAATATGCATTTTTGCCTACGTGTCTAGACTTTAAGAATACCCTGCACATTTTAAAGAAGAGGAAACTAAGGTTTAGGGAATTCTGGGACTGTGTTGGTAAGCAAAATGGGCTCCTTAGCACTTAGTTCAACAAGTGCCCTTGAAGAGTTTGGCTTTTGTTTGCTTTGAGTAATTCAGTGTATTTCATTGAATCTTACTAAGTGCTAAGCCCCAGGCCCAAACCCTTATTAGGTGTAAAACCTATGTGGGAGTGGATTGGCAACTAAGGTGGGGCCCAAGGTGGGGCTACCTCCAGGGAGGGCCTAGTTTACATGTCTGGGACAGCAGAGGTTTTTAGACCACCTGGGTTTAAGTCAACTCTTTGTGATGATTTTAGGTCACGTGGGTGAGTTGCATGTGTGACTCACCCCTGACTCTGACAAAGATATAAAACTAGGGCTTGGCCTCTTCTTCTTTGGAGCTCTTTGCCGCAGCAGTGGTGGTGTGTGACTCTGGGCCAGCCCTTGTTCTGAGCTCC
>CM053627.1:68806057-68829584 GCA_028646595.1 Phalanger gymnotis | reverse complement strand
CTGAATTAAAGTAAGCTTGTCAAACCCCTTCACCTTGCTTTCCTTAGTTAAGCAGATCAAAAGAACCTGTGCTGTTGGCAGCTTTCTGGGTGCTGGCCGTGGGTGGATCTTTCACCCCCACAGAAGCTGCTAGCCGGATTGTTGAAACAGGGGCTTGTCTTGTATTCTACTTAACCTGTGTATGTGTGTATCTTTTCAATGAAAGGTAAGGTCTTTTGGGACAGGACCTACCTCATTTTTTGCCTTTTTGTCTCTAGAACCTATCACAGAACCTTTCCTAATAATTGTTGACTTCAACAGAATTTGGTTCACTTGGATAGACACAACAATAAGTGTGAATTCTTGAAATTTCTAGCTTATTAGCTTTGTTATCCTTATTACATGGCTTTTTTTTTTGGCTAGAAAAAGGAATAGAGAAATTAAATTGGCATAAGATAATTGAAGAAGTGTGAGTTTAACTTGAAGGCAAAT
Source organism: Phalanger gymnotis (assembly GCA_028646595.1). Lineage (NCBI taxonomy): Eukaryota > Metazoa > Chordata > Mammalia > Diprotodontia > Phalangeridae > Phalanger > Phalanger gymnotis. Next base: position 68,829,113 of record CM053627.1, on the reverse strand, counting down.
TAATCCATTTCCTCAAACTAGAGACAGTGCCACAGTGGCTGGGCCAGGACTCAGGAAGACCTGAGTTCAAATTGGGCTTTAGACATTTATAAGCTGTGTGATCCTGGATAAATTACTTGATTTCTTTTTGCCTCAGTTTCCCCATCTACAAAATTGGGATAGTAGTAACTATCTCCCTAGTCAGGGGTGAGGAACCTGAGGCCTCAAGGCCATATGTGGCCTTCTAGGTCCTTGGGGTGCAGCCTGTTGACCAAATCCAAGTCTTACAGAACAAATCCTTTTATTAAGGGGAGTTGCTGTTCTGTGAAGTTTGGATTCAGTCAAAGGGCTGCACTTGAGGACCTAGAGGTCCACATGTAGCCTTGAGGCTGCAGGTTCCCCACCCCTGTGTCCCTAGATTATTTTGAGGATCAAATCAAATAATTTTTGTAAAGTGCTTACTTAGCACAGTGCTTGACAGAGTAGGATCTTAATAAATACCTATTCCCTTCCCCCCTCCACCTTCTCCTATTTCTGTGATTCCTACATGGTCAGCTGATTGAAGCTTACTGTCATTTATGTGCATTTTGCCCACCATGTATTTCTGTCTAGTCATCTTAACCTGCCAGCTGTTTCTCATACCAGAGGTAACATTCTACCTTCCACCACTACGCTTGTATCTTCAATGCGCTCCCTCCTTAGTTTAACCTCATTGATCTACTAATTTCACAGCACATCTCAGGTACCACCTCCTACATCACCCTTTTCCTGCTACCTCTTGTTATTAGCACTCTTTCCATTTGGAAATCATTTGGATTGCTTTATACACTCTTTGCATTTACTTACTCGGGTACATATTTTATCTCCCCAGTAGTGTATTAGCTTCTTGGAGGAAGAGATTTTTATTTTACATCCCTGGGGCCTTGTACACAGAAGGTGTTTAATAAATGCCCACTGAGTTGAATTTGTTGACTTGGGCTGTCTGGTGGCATGGTACCAGGACCATAAGCAGGACTTTTGAACTGATGGACCCCCAGAAATAGGTGTGGAATGCAAGGGAAATTCCAGATGAGGTATAATTATACCCAGATGGGAGCAAAGCCCTTGATTAACCCAATCCGGCTATGACCTTTATGCTACTTATAATCGTTGCTTCCCTGAATTACCATTTAAACAGCTTACCAATTAACCAACAAACATTAATTAAGCACTTACTATATGTCAGGAACTATGCTAAGCTTTGGGGTTATGAAGATTTTTAAAAAGAAAATAATAGTCTTTGCCTTGAAGAATTTTCCATTTTATTAGGGAAAATAACATGCGCACGTGTAAGCAAATATAATATAGAAAGCAAGTAAATTAAAGCACCATGAGGGCCATGGATGGGCATGGATTTGTCACCAGAGGGGAGCCTATAGAAGGTTTTGCGTGTTCGTTTTCATGGATACTACTTGTCCATTCTATATTTATTTCTTAGCCATTGCTTATTTCTTTGTTATTTTTTTTCTATCTTGCTGCACTCCCTTCATCCCTACAATATGTTCACATGCAGCATGCCAGCTCACTCCACAGGAGAAGTTTGGCTGCCTTTCTTCATGTAATAATGCTTACAGTTGACCATACCAAGACCTGATCCAGTGTACCGGGCAGGGCACCTTCTAGAGGTTGGAAGGGTCCCAAATTATAAATGGCCATAGAAGGTGGCTTCTTTTAATTGTTATGGTTTGCTTTTGGCAGCATTTAGCTTTCGCCAGATTTCTAATTCCCTTAACATTTAAAATTGCCAAGTCAGACCATCTGTAAAAGTGGAAACTCGTAAAACTGGGGTCTCTCACGAAAGGGATAGTGTCAATATTCTGAAAAGAAGCGAGACAGATATTTGTGGAAACCAAATGCCCTGTGTCGTGTGGTCTGGTTGGGAGAGGCCCTCTCTGGATTGCCATCCTTGGTTCTTCTTGGCGTTTTCTCAATGTGGGGTTGGTTGGGCCTATAGCTAGTCCTTTTCTCCCCCTATTGATCTCATGTGTCTTGGCAACCCCTGCCGAGGAGCCAGTACAGGCTTTCGTAAGCCAGAAAGGTTAAAACTGAACTGACAGAACAGCCCAGCTCACTGCTGTTGGTGAGTTATTCTGTTTATTCTACATATGTTTCCATTTAATTAAAATGTCATTTTTAATTAAAAATGAAATGTCAAGAAGGAAAAAAAAATTTGGCAAACTCTGGACCGCTACAGTGAAGGCAAGCAGAAATTCAGTGGAGGGAAATAACTTTGAAAGGATGGGAACTGTATCTTACCCACCACTTTTTAAAATAAAAAAGTCAAGAAAAGGTTCGCATAACATAGAATCCACCCCGCATAGAGGTGCTTCAGAACATGATCACCCATGGAATTTTTGTAAATGACCTTGAATATGTGGGTTCACATTTTACATTAATGAGTCACAGATTGGTGCCGCATTAGGAAGGAGATAGAGCCTTGAGTCACAGTGGATGGCAGAGAGTGATAATAAATTGTGTAAAACAACCCTACAGACCATTTCCTTAATTTATTTCATGGAAGTGTGATGCCTCATAGTTCAATACGGAATCTTTATTTTGTTATAAAAAGCTAAGCTTATATTGGCTCTTGAAGTCTTATGCATCATTTATACCTCCCATTTCAGCGTTGAGCTGATAGGGAATGTTCCACATAAAGATTAAGTCCTCAAAGAGATGTTTCCATACTAATGTGACAGCCATAAAAACCACTCTACAAATATGAGGATGAAATTAACCTCACTGGGGGATGAAAGCTAGTACTAGGAGAGTGGTAGACTTCACCTTGAGACTGATAGGTGACCTTTCTTTTTCTGCTGTTGGCAGGTAAGGCTTCTTGAGACCTCTGGAGAAGAGGTGGACCCTTGGGGGGCCTATTTCCCTGTCCAGTGAAGGTGGAAAAGGTAGGTACTTTGAGAGCATTGGTAGGAACTGAAATATAGTTATACTTGGCTTGCATGGTAAGAGTGAAGGATAAGTGATTGGTGGTCTGCGTACTTTTTTAGTATTGCCTCACCCCAACTGACAAAAGGAAAGATATCAGTATAATAGATGAACCCTCTGGGACAAACCTATGGGAGGAAATAGGTAAGAATTGCTTAGGATGGTGAGATGTAGATGGATTATAATCTGCAGAGTCGAAGGGAATACCCACATTGATGAAATCACAGATCCATTGGAGTACTGGGGAATATTGGGGGTTTGGTTTAAATGCTGAAATCTGGTGGTAATGGCTCAGACGGTGCTGTACCTTGGAATACTGTTGATACGCAGGAAATGATCAAATGTGTTGGGTTCGGAAAGAACATTGTCTCTGCAGTATGCAACAGCAATACTTCTGGCTTTTCTGTTTTTATTTTTGTTTTGTTTTTCCCTGAAGAGACCATTTAGTGGGAAAATTAAAGTCAATGGCTATAAACAAGATGTGCCAAATTCCTACTTATTCACATAAAAAGATACACTTGAAACCACCTCCAAAGGAGGAAGGCAGAGGGAAGTTGAAGGGCCGTACCTTTTTTCCTGGCTTTTCTTGGCTGTTTATGAGAGAGCTAATTACTTTATCTGGGGACATGTTGACATCTCTTAGAAAACTTTTAATTTTTCTACTTATATGTGATTTCCCACACGCACAAATAAGTAGAACTATAATTCCACTGATTTGCATGTTCCCTCCAACAGTGCAGACTGTGACCCATCCATGCCAGCCAAATCTGTGTAACTCGTGCACCTCCATCCATAAGTTCACCATAGGCAGCTGGTGGCACAGTGGAGAGAGCACTGGGCCTGGAGTCAGGAAGACTTGAGTTCAAATCCAGCTGCAGACACTTACTAACTGTAACCCTGGACGATCCACCTAACCTCTGTTTACCTCAACTGTAAAATGGGTATAATAATAGCACCTACCTTCCAGGGTTGTTGTGAGGATAAATGGGAAAATAATTTTAATAATTATAAAGTCTTCTACACTATATATATATGCATATATATGTACATATATATTATATACACACATACATACACATTTCATACATATATATATATACACACTATTTGTATTTTTTATATTATTATGTTCAAGGCCTGCCTTGCTCTCTCTCAACATTGTAGGAATACTTATAGAGCATTTAGACCACCCAGCTGTCATCTTTTCTACAGGAAGAGCCTATCCTCTATTCCTATCATACATTTCCCTGATGGCAAACTTTACTCCTGGTCTTTGAAACATCTCATTGGTCGTGTGTTTCAGTCTACCTGGATGATGTTCATCTTCAGTTCTTTGGAAATGGCTGTGGTCCGTGTCTGATAATCATACAATACGAATAACAATCCACAAAAAAAGGTAGACCATCCCCTTTCCCGTTTCCCGGTCTCTTTGGGCCGGTCATTTTGAAAAATAAAATTGAAAAGCCATCCTGAAAATCAAGACCTACTTCCTTCATATGCAATCAAAATCTCCCTTACTTTAAGCCTGTGTCTTTTTCTTTTCCTCTATAAATCTGCAGAATACATGATCAAAATCTTCCTCATAAAGCTGTTTATGTAATCAAAAACAGTAATATTCAGTGAGAGATCTAGCAAAGAGTGCCAAAAAATTTTGGAGAAAGAAGAGGCCTATTACTAAGATATAGTGTTACTTTTTAAAGAAAAAAAAATCCCAAATGGTTAAATTAACATTCATATAACATGGTTTAGCTTTATGGGTAATAAATTGATTTTAACTTCCTTTTCAATAATGTTTTTACTTCATATAGATAATAATCAGTATAAAGTTGGAAGGAACCATATAGGTCCTCTAGCCTAATCTTTCATTTTACAGAGAAGGGCTCTGAGACCCAGAAAGGGAAAACAACTTGGCCAATGTTAGACATGCAGTTAAGGAACATCAGAGCTGGGATTTGAACCTAGGTCCTCTGACTCCAAATTCAAGCCTTTTCCCACAGCGTGACTCTGCCTTACTCGTAATACATTTAAAGAATGCATTTTTAGTTGAACAGAGCTAATTATTTTGAACGTACATGCATATTACCAACACTTTTTTTGGCTTCCCCTAATTTCTTTGTAAATCATTCCCATTGTAGTCTCATAATTTAAATACATAATTGTCCCAATAGAAATTATTATCCATTTCAAATTGATTTTGGCAGTCTGTGCCGAAACCCTTGAAATCTGATTATGGGTAACCAGGATGAAAACACTCAAGAGAGAGACAGGAGGAAAAATATATCTCTTAGGGTTGAGTGATTTGACATCATGAGTAGATTTTTTAAATAGTTTATGCCTCACATTCATTATTGAAGCCTTAAGTTGTCCAAGGAAGTATGAGAAAGGCAAACATTTATGTAACTTTCTGGGGAAAATGTCAATGGCCATGCAAACATTTATACTTTTATCTTTGTGAAGACATTTTCTCAGATTGACTACTTAGCACTCCAGATTTTTTCAGGCCAGGCAGGAGTTACCTTCACATAGTTCTCAAACAGCTAACTGAAACCAAAGTTGAATCTTGTGTAATGAAAGCCAAGAATGGCTAAGCCCATTTAGCAACCCCAACAAGGAGTCAAGTTATTTGGGGCAGCCTTGGTCCAACTGGAAAAAAAATTGCCCAAGTTTGGTTTTCCTTGGATTTAGCAAAAGGCTGCCCTCTTGTGCAGCAGAGAGAAGCATCCACAGCTTCTCCTCATCTAATACAGGGCTGGAGTACGTATTTATTTTGAAAATAAATATAGATTCACATGAAAAAGCTCCTATTTCCCAATTATAGACTCATTTTTTACTTTGTGGGTGGCTTACTGGGAATAATGACTTTTTATTTTTCTGATATGTCAGACCAAAGATTAGCTAACATATGCTCTTCCCAAGAATATCTGATTAGTATTAAATAGATAGATGGATTAATAGATAGATAGACAGATAGATAGGATTAACTTTTCACCAAATAAATGGTACATTTATTTTCCAAATGCAAATAGTTGGCTTGTCAATGAAGGTGAGAGAAAAGGCACCTGAGTTAAAAACCTGAACCATTCTTACATGTCTGTGGCATGGTAAATCTTGTCTGAGGCATCAGTGAGTGAGAAATAACTAAAACAGGAATAAAAAAAACAAGTTAGCTCTGATAAGTAAAAATAGGATGACATTTTCATCTCCCTTATCTTTTGAAAAAGAGCATCTAGACTTCAGTCCACTGAAGAAATATATTACAATTTCTCTACAAAGGCTGGAATTATAATAACAATAACAATAGTAATAATAAAATCTGTTGCACGACAGTTTTTTCTTTTCAATTTTGGGTTGTAAAGAATTTACCAAACTGTTACGACCAATTGAAACTGTTTACTCTCTGTATGAAAGTTATCATTGAAAAGATGAGAATCTGGAATCAATGTCATATAATTCATTGCTTTTTTCTAGTCTATGCCCTACTGAATGTGAAAGTAATGTCTGGATAGGGGTTATTGTTCTGAGTTCCATGAAGTCTCTAGAAATCAGAGAAATGTGAAGCACTATTTTAGTGGAAGAGAAGCATCTATAAGCAAATAGAGTGGTTGGTTGGAAGCATTCTCTCTTGTTATTGCTACTGGAAACAGACCTTTACTTGGTAGTGAAAGTCAAGACTAGCATGTGTTCAGTTATGTATCCCTTTACTGGATACTTTGGTTTTGAATTATACCTCCTATGTAAATGAGCTATGTTGTAGCAGGTATAAGGGGGAAAAGTCATTCGACTTTCAAGAAAGGCCTGAGCTCTAGATGTGAATTCTCACTTTGGCATATGCTAGTCTGTGTAACACTTGGAACCTCTTCGAGTGCCTCAGTTTCCTGATTTGTAAAATGGGAATGATAACTGCTACTTTCTACTATGCAGAGTCATTGGGAGGAAAGTGTTTTGTACAAGTTAGAGCCCTGAAGAAATGACAGTTATAATAATTTTCATCTGCCTAATCATTAGAAATTTTCTCCCACGGTTAGGGCTCTTCCACAGTGGGAGGGGAATGTAAATAATTACAATCATCGCATGTTCTTTGTATTTATGATCATTATTATTAATTAGGGAGTGACTAGACATGTGATTTCATTGGCATAGAGAACTATTGAATGAAGAAACTCCTGTCAGTGAAGGTTGGCACCTTTTATAACACTTATAGTCTTAGAGAATTGTCTAGAGCCCTGATAAGTTAAGTGATCTGTCCAGGGTTACACACCAATCTTTGAGGCTGGCTCACTATACTATCCGTCTTCTTCCTTCTTCTTTTATCATCATCATCATCATCATCATCATCATCATCATCATCATCATTATCATCATGTCTTTATGTCAAAGTCGTTCCTGGGAAAAACTCCTCTAGCTTGAGCCCTCCCTTGTAATAAAGAAATATAACTAAATAAAATAAGAGAAACAGTGATGCTTCAGATAAAATCAACATTTTCCCCTAGTATTCTCCCACCTCTATGCCATGAAGGGGAGGCATGTTTATCTGTCCTCTGAGATGTCATGGATTTTTAAAAATTATAATGAATTTGGCTTCCTTTTAGTGACCCTTTTCAAAAACATTGTTGCCATTGTGTATATTGTTTTTTGAGCATATTTTCAAACAAAAATAAATGACAAAATCTGGAGTAAATTCCTCTATCATTTTGACATTAGAATCTTATGCCAAACAATGGTACTTGGATCGTAAACCCACATTAGAGATTTCTAATTCCTCAAATCACTCCTTAATCACTCTGTAAATTAAAAAAAAGCTACAAATGTAAAGTTGCCACGCTAGTCGTTTTCACTAAGAAACACTAGCAGACACTGTAATAAAGGAATTTCTGTATGCAGAATTTCTGGGTAAAAATTTTGTTCCAACTTTTGTCCCTAAATCCTGTGGCTGAGCTCTGTGTGCGTGTGTGTGTGTGTGTGTGTGTGTGTGTGTTCTTTCCTAAATAGCACCACAATAAATGCATCAACTAAGGAGTAAAAGTTAACCATTTGGATAAAATTTCTACCAGAAAGGCTTGGTGCAAACATAGGAAACTACCCTGGGCTGGGGAACATGAGTCTCCTGTGTGGCTATTTGTGAAATGAATGGCTTTCCTGTTCCAAGGACATTTTCCTCTGGTGTTCTGTCTCCAACACCACCAGCCTGTACTACCCACCCTTGCCGTCTACAGCAACAGCTGGATTATTCATTTTGATCAGGGATTACTCTTTGGTGCTGCTAGTAACACCCATTTCACCAAGCTGATCACAAAGGAAGACAAAAAAACAAGCAAGTGGCTTTCCTTCTAACAGACAACTGAGTCTCTTTGTATGATACTTATTGCTTTCAGCGGCTTCTAATTCTGAAGTCTGTTTCTTCGCTCAAGGGATCCTTCCCAGCAGCCAAACCAATGCGGCCAGTTGAAATTTAATTTTTTAGATGAAGTTTACATTATAAAGTCCTACAGCAAAATTCAGCAAAAATATTTTGAAGGGGTAGGGGCTAGGAGGAGAAGTAGGGTGGGGAACAGACATAGAAACTGGTCTGATCCCTTGAAAAAAGAATGTGGATTTTTTTTTCCTGAAGACCGAAATGCATAAATGTGTGTATTTCTCCTGTGATATTAATGAAATGGTTAATTCTGTTGCCATGGCAACAAAGAACCGCTGTGATAAAAAGCTAAAGGTCTATACATAATGCCCGATACAAGGACTCTCTAATTCTAAAGCTGATTTTCTTAGCTACAATAGAAGTGATGTGTTTCCAATATCATCTTAAGCTTTCACATCAAATCCTTCTGGTTAATCCAATAAATCGTCCAGCGGTATAAAGATGAATACATGTTTGCGTCTTATAAAGCTTATAAAAGAAGTTTACCTATGCACAATCTTAAGGAGACTCTCAAGAGTAAACATATGTTCTTGGGGGCGGGGGAGCTTGTTCTAAGCGTGGACGTAAATCAGAAAATATGTTGAAATGGGAAATTGGCGTAATTTTCAAACACAGTGATATTTTTCCAATCAGGGGAAATGTATTCAAGAGGGGAAAATGGCAACTTAAATTAAGAGATACCCAAAGTAGGATTCCTTCTCCTAGTCATATTGACCTGACCCTCACACTTGGATTTGGGCCACTGGTCTCTGTAGTGAGTTAACAAATTACCAAAATGACAAATATAAAGATTACAACCATTTCTCCACTCCAGGTTTTGAATAAATCATAGAACCCGATTTTAAAGATAAAACCGTGATATGACACAGCTAGTAATTCTTTGTTTTCTCCTGTCCACAACTGAGAGAAGAAAACCCTGTTATAATTTGGCTGATAGCTCATGTCTGTATAGTGCTTTCCTCTAATCCTCAGTTTCTTCATGTAAAAAGTGGAGCTAGTGATACTTACACTACTGACTTAGTGGGCAGTTAGGAGGAGCAGTGGATAGAGCATTGGGCCTGAAGTCAGGAAGACCCGAATTCAAAACTGGCCTTAGGCACTTAGCTGTGTGACCCTGGGCAAGTCACCTAATCCCTCTATCTGCCTCAGTTTCTTCATCTGTAAAATGGGGAAAATAATGACATCTACCTCCCAGGGTTGTTGTGAGGATCAAACGAATCATAAATTCATTTCTGTTGTAAAGCACTTAAGAGTGTTTGGCACATAGTAAGCACTACATAAATGTTAGCTATTATTATTTACTGATTTAGGATGATGGGATCACAGACCACGGTAGGTAGAGTTCTGGAATTACTGGGTTTGGAGGCAGGAACACCCAAAGTTCCAGTCTAGCTTCAGACACATACTTCACTTGGGGGACTGTGAACAAGTCACTTAATTCAGTTTCCCAATAATACTAACACACTTCACCTTGTTGTAAGATCAAATGAGAGAACACAAGAAAAGTACTTTGTAAACTGCAAGATGCTCTATCAACACTCATTATTGTAGATGTGGAGTTTGAAGGGACTCCAGAAGCCAAATGAGGGTCCAACTCCCTCATTTCACAGTTGAGGAAACTGAGGCCCAAGGCTCTTCAGTGAAATTTCCAAGGTCATAGAGATAAGGGCCAGAGGTGGTAACTGAACCTAGGTCCTCTGACTTGAGTCAGTGTTGTGAAATCTCATAGGACCTTCGTAAGATTACATGGATGTGGGCTAGCTATAATTTTCATTTTTGTGAGTAGAGTCAGACCCTAGGAATAGAACATAAGGGAGGTGAGACAGTTTTGAAGATGAGATGGCTGGGAAAGGTCCATGGCCCAGGGTCTTACTCTGGATGGCTGCAATGGATCTGCCGTACATAAACTCGGTGTATTCTCTATTTTTCCTTGGGCCAGCCTTACATCTAACCTTACATCAAAGCAGATGCTAGGCCAGGCATCTGACATGTCTATTTTTGATTCTGCTACAAAATCCAAATGAGTGGAATTTTCCCCAATATTAACACAGCTCTGATATCCTTTAAATAAATACTGTCAGCGTATTCCTCAGTCACTGGAATCAGGACAAAGAATGGCCATTATATTCATAATCAAGGGGAAGGGGTGCTTTTATCCCTAGGCCATCTAATCTACAATGATATTAGTTAGTTCATTTCCTGTACAACACAAAATTCAAGAAATTGGATATTTCATCTTTTATTACTAGGCCCAAACCTTCCTCTAATAAGGGTAACTGGAAACTGTGATTATAAGAAGTCTCAAGAACAGATGAATAAGGAGCCTGTTCTTTAGGCCGATGATGACTCCTAGTTATCTGGTTGTTCATGTGTAAATATGAAAGGGAATTATTCGTGTGGGTTGCCTGGAGGAGAAATTTGACATTGACTGCTTTTTCAGAAGTGAGATGCATTTCTTGATTTCTAAGGTAAAATTTGGAGAACTAGTTATTTGGTTGTGAAGCTTTAATGATGGGGGAAATTACTTTTTTTTTAGAGGCTCTTATCATGTTGGTGGGTGGATTTCACGAAGAAAATTATTCTATACCCTGCATTTTTCTTCTTATCTTTTTCTTTGACCTCAGAGTATGGAACTGAGAGTAAAGGTTGTAATTAGTCAAATTTAGGCTTGTTATCAAGAAAAACAAAATAAAATAATTTTGCAGTTTTTTTTTAACGGGGGTTGGGTCTGGCTTTGTGATTTTTATCAATGTAGGTGAACTCTGGCATGGAAACTCCATCCAGCATTACAGATTAGTGAAATATGTATTATGCAATGTTAGACAGTTGCCTGAGGTCAATGAGAGGCTAAGTGACTTGCCTATGGTCAAGCAGCTAATACGTGTCAGAGACAGGATTTGAACCTGGGTCTTCCTGCCCCTCTATCTAACATGCTACCTCTCTTCCTATTTCTTTGTTGTCCAGTTGTGTCTAACTCTTTGTGACTCCATTTGGGGTTTTCTTGGCAAAAATACTGGAGTGGTTTGCCATCTCCTTCTCTAGCTCATTTTACAGATGAGACAGCCCTTCCTCACTCAAATCAGTCTACTGCAAGTCATGTCATCATTTCCCTCATGTCATGGTCCTCTTTGAGAACAAAGGACAAACACAACCTTATGGATGAGGAAACAGAGTCAAACGGGATTAAGTGACTTGCCCAGGGTCACGCAGCTAGTACTAGTCAGAAGTAGGATTTGAACTTGGGTCATCCTGACTCTAGGGTCAGCCCTCTATCCACTGTGCCACTGAGCTGCCCCTTTATCAAAATATCAGTAGGGACTGAGTGAGCAGATATTACAATACCATACCACAATGAACTAGAGACTGTGTACAGAGGAGACAAGGTAAATATAGGTGTCCAACCCTTGAGGAACTTACAGCTGAGCAGAGAGAAGACACTAACATGATTTAGAAATGGAATGTAGTCGGCTGTTAAATTCTTTTCTTCACTCCAATCCATGCTCTTCTCAGCCTCTGAAGTGATTTTCCTAAAGAACAGGAATTACCTTTCTTATTAAATTCCACTGACTCCCTATAAGCCCCAGGATCAAAGATAAAGTCCTCTGTTTGGAATATAAAGCTCTTCACAACCTGGCCCCTTCCCACCTTTTCATTCTTTTTCTATTTTACTCTCCTTCATGCACCGGAAAATCCAGCTCTGCTGGTCTTTAGCATGACATCCCATCCCCCATCTCCCTGTCTATCCCTCAAGCTTGGAATACTCTCCCTTCACACTTCTGCCTCCTAGCTTCCCTGACTTCTGTCAAGACTTGCCTCAAAGCTTACCTTCTCTAGAAGGCCTTTCCTGGTCCCCTCAGCTGTTAGTGCCTTCCCTCTGAGATTTCTTTCCATGTACTTGATATACATCTTGGATGTACAGTTGTGTACACGTGCATATTGTCTCCCAGACTGGAATGTGAGATCCATAAGGGAGAATGTTTTTGCCTTTATTTTTATCTCAACCATTCCCGGCCCATATTAAACGCTTAAGATAATTAAATTGATAGTGACTTCAAAGTTGTTGTTTTTTGTCATACATTCTCAAAGAGGACCAAAGACATCGGGAGGGTGATGTCTTGACTTGCAAAGTCATCAACCTCACTTTCTGTACCATTTGTTTGTCCAGTGGCAAGACATAGGTCAGAATGACTGGTTATGGTCCCTTCATTGTACTGATGAGATGTGTAATACTGTAGAGAAGGCAGGGAGAGATGAATTTGGGCTGAGTTCGTGAAAAAGTTCAATAGTGGTTAAAAAATTTGATGGGATTCTTGGAAGAGGAAGAGGATGGAGGTAACAAGTTCAGAGGCCCTTGCAGTAGTCAAGGTAAGTAGTGAGCCTTAGTAAAGGAAACAGACAAGAGAAAATGAATAGAAGAGTTTTATGGTGTTGAATCAACAGGCTTTGGAAACCAATTGGTTATGAGAAATGATGGAGAAAGAAGAGTCAAAGATAACATCCAAGCTTTGAATATAGAAGAGAAAAATAATTTCAATCAACAAGGATTTATTAAGTGCCTACTATGTGCCAGGCCCTGGTATGTAAAGATAAATGAAATTGCCTCTACCTTCAGTTACCTTAGATCTATTGGAAGAGATAACATGTACACATAAAAGTAGAGACAAAATTTAGTGTTAGAACTGAGCCTCTCGTTTCATTAGTACAGGGAACTCTAATGAGGAAACTTCTTTCTGATATAGATTGGTGCTTTCTCTGGTACTTAGAGTCTTAGAGAATTGTCTCAAGCACTGAGACATAAAATGACTTACCCAGGGTCACATAGCTTGAATTTGCCAGAGTCAGGACTTAAAACCTGCGTCTTCCGGGCTCCAAGGCCAGCTCTCTGGTCAGGATGCCACACTGCCTCTATTTACAAAATATGTGAAAAAATAAATAGGAGGTACTTGGGATTGAGGTGGAGGAAGACACTACCAACTGAATGATCAGTGAAGGTCTCATTCAGAAGCTGATGCTTGAGTTGATTTTTTTTTTCATTTTAAAATAGATTTCATTAATACTTTTTGGTTTTTACAGTATTTATGTTTCTCTATATATCCCCCATCTCACAGAAAACCAACCTTTGTAACAAAGCATTTTTAAAAAGAAAAAGAAGTTTACAACATTGACCAATGCACAGAAAAAGTCTGACAGTAACTGTAGTATTCCACACCCAAAATCCTCAACATCTGCAAAGAAGGGAAAGAGGTGCCTTTTCGTATTTCTTATTTGGAACCAAGATCGGTCATTATATTTCTATAGCATTCACTCTCTAATTATTTTGCTACTATTCTTTCCACTTATATTGTTGTAGTCTCCTTCTGTCTCTCTCTGCATATGTATATATCTTAAACTATGAGATATAGATAGATAGGTAGAGCTATAATTTTCCAGTTTTTGCTTATATTGTTTTGAATCTGTTCCTAGAACCCTTTTCATAATTCTCTGTATTCATCATATGCATCGTTTCTTTACAGCACAATAACAAGACATATTTAACCACTCTCTAAACGAGGGGCATCTACTTTGTTTCTAATTCTTTCATATTACAAAGAGCGATCCTATAAATATTTTGGTTTACTATGGGGCCTTTCTTTTTTGTCACCAATCTCATTGGATAAATGCCTTGCTCTGAAGTCTTTGGATCAAAAGCTATGGACAGTTTAGTTACTTTATAATTCCAAATTGTTTTTCAGTTGTTTTACTAACTCGCAGCACACTCTACTAGTGTTCGCATTTTCCCACAACCTCTTCAGCATTGACTATTTTCTTCTTGTCATCATTGTCAATTAGTTGGATGTGAGGTGGAACCTCAGGGTTGTTTTACTTTGCATTTATTTCTCTAATAACTTAGGGCATTCCTGTTAGTTGTCTAAGAATATGCATGTATGTATGTGTATACACATAGATATATAAATCTGTAAGTATACATACTTATATATATTTATGTGTATGTATATACATGTGTGTATGTATATCAGAAATTTATTAAAGATATATATATATATTTATTAAATAAATATATTTATTAAAGATATATATATATATGTATATATATATATATACATACACACACACACACACCAAGGTGGCTATTTCTCTTCTTAACCCAGTTTCTCTAATTTTATTTATGTAAAAGCCCTTTAATTACATGTAATTAAAATAATCTATTTCATCTTTTATAATCACCTTTATCTCCCATTTGGTTATCAATTCTTAGCTGTGAAAGGTACTTGATCTGTTTTCTTCTATTTCACATGGCAAGAGTTTTTATAGTCAGGGCACTTATCCATTTTGAATTTATTGTGGAATACAGTATGAGATGTTGGTCTAAACCTAGTTTCTGCCAGAATGCTTTTCAATTTCCCCATGAATTCTAACCAATAGGGAGTTCTTTCCTGGGTAACATGTTTTCAGGTTTGTTGTATACTGGGTTATTGAGTTTAATTATTTCTGATTCTTCCTTGTCTAGTGTATCCCAGAGATCTATTTGTTTTAATCAGGACTTACCATTTTTGATGATTGCTGCTCTATCTTCTAGTTGGGGATTAGAGGTGCTATTTCCCCTTATTTCCTGTTTTTTCATTGTTTTCCTTTATATTCTTATTTTTTTGTTGTTCTTCTAGATAAATTTTATTGTATCTAGCTCCATAAAGTATCCCTTAATAGTCTGATTGGTACAGCCTTAAATCAATATATTCATCAATATCGGTATTATATTGCCACAGCTTAGCCATGTGGACTTTCATTTATTTAAATTGTTCTTCAGTTCTCCAAGGATTGAGTTTGGTTTTAAAGGAAACTAGGGACTGTAAGAAATGTAGGTGGATAGTAAGGACATAGGAGCCATCCAGTGTAGAGGTACAAACACAGAAGATGGCGTTGAGCTTGTAAGAAACAGCAAAAAGGCCTCTTTAGTTAGACTGTAGTGTGCAGATAGGAGAATAACATAGAAAGATAGCAGAAAGGGGAGCTGGGGCCAAGTTGGGAAGGGTTTTAAATGTCAAACAGAGGAGCTTGTATTTTTTTTTGTAGAGAAAATGGAGTTTCTGGAACAAGGAGTGACACTGCTTTAGGAAAATCACTTTGGCTGAATCATGGAAAATAGATCAGAGAAGGGAGAGGTCTTGAGGCAAGGAAAACAATTAGGAAGCTATTACTATAATTCAAGTGAGAAGTGACAAGGGCAAGAGCGAAGATGATGATGATGTGAGTAGAGAGGAGATAGATATAAGCAATGTTGTTGAGATCCACTCTACTTCGGCTAGTAGCACCATCTTTATAGAGGAGATATCTGCCACAAACTAGAACAGATTATTCTGATGATTGGTTTATTAGGGCTCATGTTAGCACTCTTCTCCCCATTAGCCCAGCTAATTGACTAAGTAATCTGAAAATCATAACACTTCTAGAGCATAAGAATTCCTCTGCTGGTGGGAGACTAGTGGGGCAAGGAGTCACTGAGTCACTACAACTTCTGTACACTCAGAAATCTGTTCATTTTTTTTAAAAAAAACCCCCAAAACTGCTCTAGTAAAAGTCTCACATCTCTTTTTGTTTTGTAGGGCAATTTCTGCTATGGAGAGGCATTTCTGGAAGGGCACACTATTGGCACATTCCATGAATAAACCTGATGTCCCCCAATTTAAGGGCAGGTTTATTAATGGACAGAGCCACAAAGGAATAAACACATAGAAATTCTTCAGAAAGAGCGAAAATGGCAACAGTGAAATCAAAGCAACCCAGATGGCCCATAAGCAGACTAATTATGTGAAAGGCCCAGAAGCAACTCTAAAGTTACCAACCCAGCTGCCTATGGAGTCTGCCAGGTAGCCAGATGTTACCAGGGCAAAAAAAAAACCATCTTCCACAGTTCAGAGAAGAGCTGCTGCATGTTGAAGGAAATGATACAGCCCCCACATCTTCCCATCCACACAATTCATTTCTTTATGCCACAAAAGAATATTTACAAACCTTTAAATATGCTAAGAGATATGAAATGCTAAAGGATTTATACATCTCCACATAACTCAAAGAAAGAATTATTATGCAGATTTTTTTGTCTTGTCTAGGAAGGCATAATTACAGAACACCATATACAGGCTCATACATCCATAAATATATTGTCAGAGATGAAGTCGAGAAAATAGTCTTTGTACATTGCTCATTTACTGGAGTTTAGAGATAAATGACAAAAAGAAACCCAACTTAGGGAATCATGTCTCTTTTACATTTAAGTATTTTTCATGCTCTCGGAAGTAACAGGCTCAAAACTATGTTTGACTTTGAGATAAAGTACCATAACTCAAAAGCTCTGTTCCCTCTGTGTCTTTTCCTGTATCCTTTGCCAACATCTCCAACAGGCTTTCTAGGGCAGGTAGAGGAAACCTAACTCTAAATTGCATTTAGTGATTATATTAACAACTATAGTGGAGTCAGGTACCCACATTCAAAACTAGAAAAAACAGTGGAAGAAAAACAAATCTGGTCCTTTTTAAATGTTTGTAGTTTAAAAGAAATTAACTTACTGTCCTGTCTGCTGATGATGGGAGAGACCTTGAAAAGCAACAATGTGGATGACCCATGTGACTGGCTTTAATTTCCTCTGCTTTTATTCATTTATCCAAGAGTTTTCTTCATCTTCAACTGTTGGATCCCTAGCAATCACCACCTCTCACACCTGTGTTAATTTCCCCCCTTGATTCCTTCCTGGGGTGGCAACAAGTTAGAAGACAGAGCTCTTATAATGATAGGATGCCATCGTGCCTTCAAGAGATGCAGACATTGGGCATCATTTCTAAGTGATAGAATAACTCACTGCAAGCAAGAACAATTGAACTAGGAACGCTTTAGGTTCAAATCAGATTTTAACCTAGAAAGAGAAAGGATGGGGCAGCTCGCTGAGGGCAAGGGACTATTTGTCTTTGTATTTTAGCACCTAGAACTATGTATGATACATAGCAGGGGGGTGATGAATACTTGTTGACTGCTTGTGGTCTGGTACTATTCGTTCCTGTCATCAGCTGGCAAATCTCTGGCATATAGTAAGTATTGAGGTCAGGGACTGTTTTGTTTGTTGTCTTATATCACTATCACCTGACACTGGCTGGAACAATGCGTTTTAGATGGAATCTATCGGATGCCCCAACCAAATGGATCTACTCATTGCTCCCAAATAGTCTTTACCCTTTTTCCATTTCTCTGTCTTTGCTTATATTAGTCTTGCTATCAGAAATGGCTTTCCTCTTCCTGTTAATACCGTATTCATTGTTCAAAGTTTATCCTAAATGCCACTCCTATTCTCCCCTCTCTTCCCCAAACCTCTCTTCATCAACCCAATTATACTAGTGTCTTGTATTTCTATACTATCATAATATTTGCAATTTGTAAAGTCCTTTCCTAAAAACAACCCTGGGAGGTAGGAATACAATTAACCTCATTTTACCTATGATGAAACTAAGGTTCTGACAGCTTTTGGCTCAGAACAGCATGATATAGGAGAAAGCATAATGGATTTGTAGTCAGAGGAGATGAGTTCAAATCCCAGCTCTGTTAAGACGTGGATAGCCTCCAGTAAATCCCTTAACTTCTCTGGGTCTTAGTTCCTTATCTATAAAATGACCAGTTTAGAGTAGATGACCTCAAAGGTTCCTTCCAGCTCTAAATCTGTGCTCCTATTTAGTCTTTGTTATCATTCCCTTCCATGGGCATTCACAGTGGGGAGTAGAAGGTCTGCTGACCAGTATAGATTTCTTTGTCTTGTTAAGACCCATGGATTAAGGAAGGGCTAAGTCTCAAAGTGACAGTCTCTTTTCCCCTCCCTTGAAGGAGAAAGTATTTGCAGTGATGTCTAAGAGTGAGAAATGAACAGAGATGGAATGGTATTCCCCATGGCACAGGAGGGATGGCCATATTGCCCCTGGCCACCACGTCTTTAATTGCCATAGCACAGACAGAGTCATTTGAGGAGAGGCTGAGGGGGCACAGAAGATAGAGTATCGGACTGGGAATATGGAAGACCTTCATTCAAATCCTGTTTCAGAGAATTACTAGCTTTGTGGCCCTGGGCAAGGGTAACCTCTCTCAGCATCAGTTTACCTTACCTGCAAAAAGAATAGCAGCACCTATCTTGCAGGGTTGTTGTGATGACCAAATGAATTAATGTACTGATATTGCTTTGTAAACCTGAAAATATTATCTAAAAGCTAGATTGGGTTTCTGAGCTGTAGTGGGGCTAAAGTCAGTTGAGTGGCGACACTCAATCTGGTGCCCATATAGTGAGCCCTCTGGAGCAGGGAGCCAACAGGCTGCCCAGGGAGGGGTGAACTGGTCCAGGTCAGAAAAACAAAGCAGATTAAAGCTCCTATGTCAATGAGTAGTGGGATTAGACCAGGAGTGAGTGGGGTACTTCAAGGCTGAAGGAATTAGGGAGATTCAGTCTCTGAGTACCACCCACCCAAAAAAAATACCCAAAACAAAGGAACAAACCCAGAGTTCTCCATGTGGACTGTCTGGTATAGAGAATGGCAAATAGGACAGTTTGTCTGGAATGTAGAGTTTGTGAAAGAGAATTACATAAAACTAAGTCTGAAAAGAGAGATTTGAACCAGATATTGTAATTTAGGATAAGTCATCCAATGCCTTTCTTTTACAGTTAAGAAGCAAAGTAAGGCCTAGAAGGCAAAGTAACTGGCCAAGTGGAAAGTGTTAGGAAGGGTATTTGAACCCAGTTCTTCTGACTCCAAATCCAGTGCTCTTTTCTCTATGCCTTAAATGCTTTATGTGTTGGTTATGACCACTTTTTCAGTGTGGGTTTCAAGCAAATAAATTTCCTGTCACCTTTCAAAAGGAACTGAGTTTTCTAAGCCTGGCATGCTATGATCTTGAGAACAGCAGCTAACACATGATTGAACAAGGTCAGATGAGTCTCTAGGGAGTAGAGTTTTAGGAGTGAGGTGTGCATCCATCCCTGACTTACATGATTGACACATGGGCAAAGGGGAGAAGGAAATAACCACCTTTTACAGTTTAGTTACAGCTGGGGAAATCTGAAGGCAGACAGAAGTAATTTGAGACTCTTTGGAAAAGACTAGGTAAGAACAACCTAATTTGAGGAACAAGCTCTAATTAGCTAATGAACTGTTCCATTCACATGTCCTGAAAAATTTGGTTTCAGGGTGAGTTATAAGGCTTAGCTGGTGCAAAGAAGCAGACACCTGCGCTAAGGGACACAGAACTATCTGAAATGGATAGGAACTGACCAGATGTTCCATGTCATTATCTGTTTATCTTTCCAATGTTCTATCTCTAGGTCTTGGCCCTTGGAATGGTTTATTCTCCTCTCATCCATCCACATCACCTGATTTCCAGACCTAGGATGCCTTTCGTTTTTGCTGCTTAAGCTACTGGAGAAAAGGAGTTTTTTTTTCTGTTATTGTCCCTTTTGGCTTCATTTGCTCCCAAATATTTATAAATAACTGTAACAAAAAAGTAGACTACACAATGCATACACGCAAACTATTGAATTCCTAGGATGACAATAACACTTTTGGCCAGGGCTTAGCTAGAGGTGAAGGGGAATTAGGGAAGGGGTCATGGAAGATATGGTATCCAAATTAGGCCTTGAAGGATGGCCAGGATTTCAACTGGCAGAGAGAAGGCAAAAGATCATTTCAGGCGTGAGAAATAGTATAACAAAGGCATAGGGGTGGGAATAATTAGACTTCACAGAACAGTGAGGAATACAGTTTTAAAATAGGAAGAGGAAAAGTGTGAAATAGGGCTCAAACGTAGGTTGGAGCCAGATTGAACAGGGTTTCGTATGTCTCTCTAGGGAATGTGGGTTTCATAGGGGAAGTAATAGGGCACTATTTAAGCTTTCTGAATGAGACTGGCATGGTGAATTAGGAAGTTTAACATGGTAACTGATGGATTGGACAGGGGAGAGGGTGGATCAGGGAAACAAATTAAAAGGATATGAAAAAATTGGAGATGGGGTCTTCCAGTGCAAAGAAGGCAGAGTGAGGAAGGAACCCTCTGGAGCACTCCCAAACTTCCCTCCAAACAATTAGAAAACTGCCTCAGAATAGGTCTAGGAGCTAGGAAGCAGCTTACCAGCCTGGCAGAAAAGGTCTGTCTCACTGGGGTCAGAGGGGAGTGAGGTCCATGAGGTCCATCCAGCAGCAGCCAGCCTGGGGGAGTTGGAAGGAAGAGTGATGGGAGGGGGGGAGCCCCCACCTGTAGCAAGGCTCCAAGCCTGGGGCAATCCACCAGTAAGGCCCTCCTGCAGCCTACCTACCCTCTTGCGGCCCCCAGGGCAAGTGAGCAGTCTGTGCAGCAAAGCAAGGCCCTGCCCCAGCAGCCCTGCCTCTAGCCCAAGCCACTAACTAGGCCTTGACCCCACTGCTGACCAGTAGTGAAGGCCCACCCTAAAGCCTAGCCACAGAGAGGCCTTGTTTTCACAGCAAACCAGCAGCAGGGCTCCACTCTTGGGGCATACCAGCAACAAGATCCTTCCTCTGGGGCCAGCCACCAGAAAGACTCCATTATCATAGCAATTTAGCAGCAAGGCCTCCCCTCTGGAGCAGGCCAGTGGCTAAAACCACACCCAGGTGAGGTCAACAGGAAGTCCTTTCCCCCATCCCACCCCCACCCTCACCCCAGTACAAGCCAGAAAGGAAGCCTACCCTCCAGAAAAAGCAAGTGGCCAAGTCCTGAAGCCTAGTGAAAGCCAGCAGTAAGACCTAGAGCCCCAGCACAAAAAGCTTGGGATAGTGCAGGACCAGAGCCCAACTCTTACATAAAACCAGCAAGTCACAACACTGTCCTCCCACCGCGAAAAAAGGCAGAAAAAATGAGCAAAAAAAAAATTTAAAAAGAGCTTGACTATAGAAAGTTACTATGGTGATAGGGAGTTTCAAAGCTTAAACTTAGAAAAGGACAATAGTGTCAAAATGGCTACTTGTGAAGCCTCAAAGAAAAATGTAATTTGGTCTCAGGCCCAAAAAGAATTCCTGGAAGAGCTTGAAAAGGATTTTTAAAAAGCAAATTAGAGAAGTAGAAGAAAAATTGGGAAAAGAAATGAGTAATGCAAAAGAATCACGAAAATAGAGTCAATAGCATGAGAAAAGATATACAAAAATTTACTAAGGAAAACAACTCCCTAAAAATTAGAATTGACCAAATGGAAAAGGAAATACAAAATCTCACTGGAGAAATAATTCCTTAAAAATTAGAATTGAACAAGTAGAAACTAATGACTCTACAAGACAATAAAATACAATAAACAAAATCAAAAAAGTTAAAAAAAGAAGAAAATGAAAAACAACTGACCTAGAAAATAGATCCAGGAGAGATAATATAAGAATTATTGGACTATCTGAAAGCTGTGATAAATAAATAAATGAATATATACATATATACATACATATATATATACACATATATATGTATTTGTATATATATGCGTGTGTGTATGTGTGTGTGTGTGTATATATATATATATATATATATATATATATATATATATGTACAGATAGAGAGAGAAAGAGAGAAAGAGAGAGAGAAGAGAAGAGCACACGAGTGAGCCTGGGCCACATCTTTCAAGAAATTATCAAAGAAAACTGCACTGATATGTTACAACCACAGGGCAAAATAGAAATTGAAAGAATCCATTGATACTGGCTGAAAGAGATTGCAAAATGAAAACCTGCAGGAACATTATAGCCAAATTCCAGAGCTCACAAATTAAGGAGAAAGTATTGCAAGCAGCCAAAAGGAAACAATTCAGATATCATGGAGCTACAGTCAGGCTTACACAGGATTTGGCAACTTCCACATTAAAGAACCAGAGGGCTTGGAATACAATATACAGGAAGGCAAAGGAGTTAGGATTACAACCAAGAATGACTTACCCAGCAAGACTGAATATAATCTTTCAGAGAAAAAAATGGACATGCATGTAATGAAATAGAAGACTTTCAAGCATTTTTAATTAAAAGACTGGAGCTGAATAAAATATTTGACTTCCAAATACGAGGCGCAAGGGAAACATAAAAAGGTAAAAAAGAAACAAGAAAGAGAAAACATAAGAAATTCAATAAGGTCAAACTTTTTATATTTCTATATGGTAAGGTAATATTTGTAACTCTTAATAACTTTATTACTATAGGAGCAATTAGAAGGACTACATGTAGACAGAGGGTGTGGATGTAAGGTGGCATTCATGGGATGATATCCTACAAAACAAAATAAAGAGGTGAGAAAGAAAATTATGTTAGAAGAAGAAGGGAGGAGATCGAATGGGGTAAATTATCCCACATAAAAGAGGCATGAAAGAGCTATTATAATGGAGGGGGAGGTAGTGATGGGCAAAACTTAAGTCTTACTTTCATCAAAATTGACTCAAAGAGAGAATAACGTACACACTCAGTTGGATATAGAAATATATCTTTTTTTTTTTTACTTTTGAACATCTATTTTTTTAAAACCTTGAGTTCCAACTTCTCTCCCCTCTTCCCTTCCCATCCACCCTCCCTAAGAAGTCAAGCAATTCAACATGAGCCACATGCGTATCATTATGTATAACCCTTCCACAATACTCATGTTGTGAAAGACTAACTATATTTTGCTTCTTCCTAACCTATCCCC
>CM053627.1:68784279-68805557 GCA_028646595.1 Phalanger gymnotis | reverse complement strand
GGCTGGAGCCCTGCTTCCCTCTGCCACTTTGTGGGTTCTGCAGTTCTAGAATTGGTTCAGAGCCATTTTTTATAGGTTTTTGGAGGGACTTGGTGGGGAGCTCACGCCAGTTACTGCTTTCCAATCGCCATCTTGGCTCCGCCTATAGAAATATATCTTACCATATAAAGAACTAAAAAGGGATAGGGATAATAGAAGGGGAAGGAGAAACTAATAAAAGAGAGGATAGATTGAGGAAGATGATGATCAGAAATAAAAGACTTGTGAGGGGGAAAAGGGTGGGGTGTAAGACAGAAGGGAATAAACAAGTGAAAAATAGCATGGGAGGAAATACACAGTTATCATAACTGTACATGTAGATCGGATGAACTCTCCCATAAAATAGAAGCAGACAGAGAGCTGAATGGATTAAAAACCAGAATCCTACAATATGTTGTTTACACAAAACACATTTGAAGCAGAGAGATACACACAGGGTAAAGGTATTGGGGCACAACCTATTCTGCTTTATCTGAAACCTAGAAACAGGAATAGTAATCACGATCTCAGACAAAGCAAAAGCAAAAATAAATTTAAAAGAGATAAAGAAGGAAACTATATCTTGCTGAAATGTACCTGAAACAATGAAGTCATATCAATACTAAACATCTATGTATCAAGTGGTATAGCATCTAAATTTTTGAAGAAGTTGAATGAGTTACAAGAGGAAATAGATAATAAAATTACACTAGTGGGGGGCCCCAACTTTCCTTTCTTAGAACTAGATAAATCTAACCAAAATATGAACAAGAAAGAAGTTAAGGAAGTAAATAAAATTCTGGAAAAAGATATGCTATATCTCTGGAGAAAATTGAATGGAAATAGGAAGGAATATACCTTTCTCACAGCAGTACATAGCACCAACACAAAAATTGACTATGTATTAGGACATGAAAAAGCTCACAACCAAATGCAGAAAAGCAGAAATAGTAAATGCATCCTTTTCAGATCATAATGCAATTATATTCAATAATGGGCAATAGAAAGAGAGATTAAAATTAATTGGAAATTAACTAATTGAATCCTAAAAAAAACAAGAGGGTCAAAGAACAAATCATCAAAACAATAGATAATTTCATTAAAGAAAATGACAACGAGACAACATACCAAAATTTATGACATGCAGCTAAAGTGGTATTTAGGGGAACATGTATATCTCTAATTGCTTATAACAATAAAATAGAGAAAAAGTAGATCAATGAATTGGGCATTCAGCTAAAAAAAAAAATCCAAACAGAAAAAAACAAGTTAAAAATCCCCAATTAAGAACCAAATTGGAAATCCTAAAAATCAAAGGAGAGATTAATAAAATTGGAAGAAAACCATTGAACTAATAAATAAAACTAGAAGCTGGTTTTATGAAAAAAAAAACAATAAAATAGATAAACCATTGGTTAATTTGACTTAAAAAAGTAAGAAGTAAAACAAATTACTAAAATAAAAAATGGAAAGAGTGAATTCACCACCAATGAGGAGGAAATTAAGACCCTAGTTAGGAGCTATTTTGCCCAATTATATAACCATAAATTTGACAATCTAGATGAAATAGCTGAACATCTACGAAAATTTAAATTACCCAGATTAACAGAAGAAACAAAATACTTAAAAAACCCAATGTTAGAAAAAGAAATTGAAAAAGCCATCATTAAGAAAAAATCCCCAGGACCAGATAGATTCACAAGTGAATTCTACTCAACATTTAAAGAACAATTTATCCCAGTACTATATGAACTATTTGGAAACATAGATGAAGAAGGATTCCTACTAAATTCCTTTTATGACACAAATATTGTGTGGATATCTAAAGCAGAAAGAGCCAAAACAGAGAAAGAAAAATCACAGACCAATTTCCCTAATGAATGCTGATGTAAAAATTTTAAATAAAATACTAGCAAAGAGATTACAATAACATATCACAAGAATCATACACTATGATCAGGAATGCAGGGCTGGTTCAATATTAAGAAAACTATCATGATTATCTCAATAGATGCAGAAAAAGCCTTTGACAAAATACAGCAACAATTTCTACTAAAAACACTAGAGAGTATAGGAATAAATGGAGCTTACCTTAACATGATAAGTAATATTTATCTAAAACCATCAGTAAGTATTATCTGTAATGGAGATAAGCTAGAAGATTTCCCAATATCATCAGGAGTGAAGCAAGGATACCTATTATCATCTCTATTATTTAATTTTGTACTAGAAATGTTAGCTATAGCAAAAAGAGAAGAAAAAGAAATTAGAACAGGCAATAAGGCAACAAAACTATCACTCTGCAGATGATATGACGTTATACTTAGAAAACCTAGAGCAGGGGTGGGGAACCTGTGGCCTTGAGGCCGCATGTGGCCTTCTGGGTCCTTGGGTACAGCTTTTTGACTGAGTCCAAGCTTTATGGAAGAAATCCTTTTATTAAGGGGAGTTGTTCTATGAAGTTTAGATTCAGTCAAAGGGCTACACTTGAAGACCTAGAGGGCCACATATGGCCTTGAGACTGTGGGTTCTCCACCTTTGCCCTAGAGAATCAACTAAAAAACTACTGGAAATTATTAACTTTAGTAAAGTTTCAGGATACAAAATAAACCTACATAAATCATCAGCATTTCTATACATTACCAACAAGTTCTGGCAATGAGATGGAAAGAGAAATTCCACTTAAAATAACTGTAGACAATATAAAATACTTGGGAGTCTACCTCCTAAAACCAACCTAGGAACTATATGAAGACAATTACAAAATACATTTCACGCAAAAAAAGTTAGATCTAAACAATTGGAAAAATATTACTCGCTAATGAGTGGACAGAGTCAATATAATAAAAATAACAATTCTAACTAAATCAATCTATTGATTCAGCACCATACCAATCAAATTACAAAAAAATTATTTTATAGAGCTAGAAAAACTATTAACAAAATTCATCTGGAAGAACATAAGCTCAAGGACATCAAGGGACTCACTGAAAAAAATGTGAAAGAAGGTGGTCTGGCCCTACCAGATCTCAAACTATATTATAAAGTGGTAATTATCAAAACAATCTGGTACTGGCTAAGAAATAGAGTGGTGGATCCATAAAATAGATTATATTATAGTAAATGACCATGGTAATGTAGTATATGATAAATCCAAAGATCCAAGCTTTTGGAACAAAAACTCATTATTTGACAAAAACTGCAGGGAAAACTGGAAAACAATATGGCAGAAACTAGATATGGACCAGCGTCTCACACCATATACCAAGATAAGGTCAAAATGGGTACATGATTTCTACATAAAGGGTGATACCATAAGCAAATTAAGAGAGCATGGAATAGTTTATGTCAGATTTATGAATAAGTGAAAAATTTAGAACCAAAGAAGATACAGAGAGCATTACAAAATGTAAAATAGATAATTTGTACTATATAAAATCCAAAAGTTTTTGCACAAACAAAACCAACACGACCAAAATTACAACTGGGAAAGTTTTTTGCAACAAGTATCTCAGAGAAAGGCTTCACTTTTCAAATATATAAAGAACTGAGTCAATTTTATAAAAATACAAGTCATTCCTCAATTGATAAATGGTCAAAGGAGATGAACAGGCAGTTTTCAGACAAAGAAATCAAAGCTATCTATAGTCATATAAAAATGGACTAAATTACTATTGATCAGACAAATGAAAATTAAAACAACTCTGAGGTACCACCTCATACCTATCGAAGTGGCTAATATGACAAAAAAGGAAAATGTTGGATGTTGGAGAGAATGTAGGAAAACTGGGACACTAATGCATTGTTGGTGGAGTTGTGAACTGATCCAACCATTTTGAAGAGCAATTAGGAACTATGCCCAAAGGGATATAAGACTGTGCATACCCTTTGATCCAGCAATACCACTGCTAGGTCTGTATCCCAAAGACCTGCAAAAAAGGGAAAAGGACCTATTTTTTTTTTAAATACTTGTATCAGCTCTTTGTGGTGGCTAAGAATTGGAAATCAAGGGCATACCCATCAGTTGGGGAGTGGCTAAACAAGTTGTGGTATGATTATAATGGAATATCATTGTGATATAAGAAATTACAAGCAGGATGATTTCGATAAAAACCTGGAAAGACTTACACAAGTGATGCATAGCTAAGTGAATAGAACCAGGACAACATTGTATACAGTAACAGCAATGTTGTTTGATAAAGGACTGTGAATGACTTAGCTATTCTATCAACAATACAATGATCCAAGACTCCCAAAAGACTAATGAGGAAGTATACTATTTGCCTCCAGAGAAAGAACTGATACTGATTGAATACAAACTAAAGCATGCTATTTCTCACTTCTTTCTTTCATTTTCTTTTATTCTTATCCAAATGACTAATGTGGAAACATTTGACATAATTGCATATATATACAACCTATATCTTATTGCTTACTGTTTCAGGGAGAGGGGAGGAGAAGCAAAGTAGAGAAGGATAGAATTTGGAACTCAAAGCTTTAAATAAAAATGTTTTAAAAAATTGGAAAATGAAGGAGATATTGGGGAAATAGAATTGATAGAGTGTGGCTGATTGAATGGTGGGTGGGGTCAGGGATGAAGGGGTGGCATGTAAGATAGAATAGATATCTAGAGCCAGAAGGGACCTCAAAGGCCAACTAGTCCAACCCCTTATTTTACAGAGGAAACAGAAGACCAGGAAGGATAAATGATTTGTGTAAGGTCGCACAGCTAGCAATGATCAGAAGTGGTATTTGAACCTAAGCCTTTTGACTTTACAGTCAGCGTTCTTTCCATTGTACCAAATTACCTCCCAGTAAATTGATTTGATACAACTGGAAATAAGAACATTTAGATGGATATAAGAGATACTAAAAAGGTAGCATTGAAAGAATAGATTGGATGAGGAGGTTCTGAGGTAAGGGAACTGGGAATAAGGGAGAAGATGAATTAGACAGGGGAGAAAATGAAGGTAGGAAGGTCAGTTAGATGAATATGAGAGATTGAGGAGGTAGAATTGACAGGACTTAGAGGTTGATGGGAAGGAGTTGGTGGTGAGAGGAATCCAAGATGGCTCTGAGGATTTGAGTTGGGTTACCTGGGAAAGTATTGGTAGTATTAACAGGAAAAAAAGGAAGCCAGGAGATGTAGCACATTTAGGAGGAGAATGTAATGAGTTCAGTTTTAGAAATATCATGCTGAGATTGGGACATCCCAATGGCAATGCCCAATAGACAGTCAGACATGAGCATATGAGTATGGAGATCAGTTCAGTGGTACATTATTAAGAACTCGAGCATTAGAGTAGGGGTTTACTATAGCTATTTTAAAGAATAACATTGATACATTAAGTTTATCTAAAACTTTATAGAAACAGTGCAAGATCTCATATTCTTACAATAATCCCGTAAAGCAGGCCTACACAACATACGGCCTGTGGGCTGCTTGCAGCCAGCCAGAGGATTTTGGTTGGCCCACCAAAGGATTTCAGGCAGTTCGAGAAAAAATAGAGTTGTCACTGTACATTCTCCTGTTTGCTATTTGACCCACGGCCACCAACTATGGTCAATCTGCTCTAGTCTAACTTATCTGCTTCCCGAAGAAGTTTAACATGTTCTAATTTTGGCCCCTACCTACTGCCAAGTTGTGCAGGTCTACTGTAAAGTAATCAAAAGCAGGTAATACTATCCCATTTTACAGATAAGAACTCTTACACCCAAAGAGGTTAAATGACTTGTTCAACTCAAGTTCAAATCTCTATTTGGATTATATCCTATGGTATTGAAAGAATTAGCTACCACAAACCCTTCATATAGTATACAGTACTGAGACATCATGTAGGAAGGAGGGATACCATAATATTGAAGAAGGACAAATGTCTTGATATTCATAGTGGTGGGGACAGTGCTGGATTCCACAAACTATACTTTTATGTCTATTTCTGGCAAAAAATCTAATCTTAAAGATTAATTTAGAGCATGGTGTGATTAAGTGACTTTCCTTGTATGTGTCAGAGACAGAGCTTGAACTCAGGTCTTCCTGACTTGAAGGCCAGCCCTTTCCATACACTGCTCTGCACTGCCACTCGAAAGTGTTATGAAGCTGCTTTAAAAAAAAAAAACTAATGAATCTTGAACTGAATTAATGCAAATCCAGACAAAGCAGAATAATTATCTAAATATCCACTGTGCTACTCAGATAACATCTGAAATATTTTATCTGTTTCTAATCACTATGATTTGCAAACTAAAACATGTCTGGGGAGGCTAAGTAGCATAGGGAGGGGTCTGGAAATCACATTATATGAATCGCTGTTGAGGGAACTGGAGCTCTGCATAGGATCCTCCAGTCTAGGTCATTTTTATTTTGTTATTGTAGTATTCATGTATCGGTCAAAATGATTGAGTAATAGCTTTGGGCTTCATGTCATCAATGAATTATTTCTGGTAGATTGCAGGTCTTCTTGGTGTCAAATGATACAAGACCTTGGCTGTGTTTGGGTTAAAAATTAATCCATAGTATTAGTTTAACTTTGAAAAGCAATCTATGATCTCATGCTTAGCATAGTACATGTACCTGAGGGTGCTTAATAAATATTACTTTTATGGACATGGAGCTGTTGACTCTATGAAAATGACTAAGATGATAACGATTGGTTTCTTAACATCTCTCAGGATAAAACTGGTTAGTGTAATGATAATCTACAAATTTCTGAATGTCTTTTGCTAGAGGTCTCCCTCACTAGTCACAGGAGTTTTAAGCCTCTCTTCCAGGTAATACTTGAGTCTTCTTATCATAAATATCTTCTTAAGGCAAAAGAATACCTCCCTGAAATGTCCAGTCTTGCAGCAAGGGTACATTAAAATCACTTATTGCTGTCAACCTTGTATCTGGTACTCAAATTACTCACCTCCATTTGTTGAAGAAAAAAAAGACAACTTGGACATAATCTAAAGATTAACAACGTTTTCCTCCCAATTTTCTTTTGCCCCAGTCTTTGACTTGGAATCTAAACTCTATTTATTGGTCTTTTCAGAGCCAGGATGTCTTCAATACTTTAGCTTTTTTTTTCTCCTCTCCTCTTTCTTTTGGCACTCCTGTGCCCCAGAGCACATACCCATGAAACCCGTCATATCTTGAAATCTTGAACACAGCTGGATTAACAATCTCTAACTCCTGGGTAGTTTCGGTGGCCTGTTCACTCTCCTGTGATAGTTTAAATTTCAAATTTTCTCTTAGACTGAAAACATGAGCTGCTTTTCATGGTGGATTGCACATTTGATTTTTCTAAGCTAGACTGCATGCATACATACATACACATACATACACATAACAGAAAAAAGGTATAATTAAAATATTGGAGTCCATGTACCCAAATTAGTATTACAGAGTTCAGCAATTGCATGAATTAGACTCCCCTCTCCCCATTGGCTAAAATTGTTTAGATGATGGAGAGAAAGAAGTTCTGATGAAATAATAGCTGTTGGGGTTTTATTTTTTCCTGGTACAAGTATCCATCAATTTTTTTTTTAATACTTTAAATTAAGACAAATGTTTTTAGGCCCTGCTAATTTGAAAGCAACCAGATGTTGCAAATGTTTTCCATCCATTTTCTCCTGTAGAATGGCAGAGTTTAAAAATTGTAAGGGACCTTTGTGGCCAAGTAATTTGGATTTTTGCTCTTCCATGACTGGTGGTCCTTAGTTGCTTATGTGATTTTATTTTTAATACATTTTTAAAGGTAGAGGCGAAAAATAAGTCAAAGGTCTCTACTTATTTTCAGTCCTATCAACTGCTTGACTCTTTATAACTATTGGGAAATAGTATTTTCCTTTGTCATTTCTTTGCCATACCTAATTAAACAATGGTTTTATGTTGCTTTTTATGTTTCTTGCAAGCATTATCTTCTTTCTTCTTCAGTTTGAGGCGTTTGCATGGTTTTAAAAAATCTCTTCTCTTTGTTTTATTTTTTCATTTCATTTTATTTTTCATTTGAGAAGCATTTTTTTCTCTCCCTGCCACCCATCGCCCAATTAACAAAACAAAACAACCTTGTTGCAAACATGCAGTGATGCAAAACAAATTTACATATACTCCTGTCAAAAAATATACATCTCATTCTGCATCTTGTATCCCTCACTTCTCTGTCAGGAGATAGGTCATGTGGGTCATTATCAATCTTCTGCATCTTTGTGTTGATTAGAGATTATATGTATAAAGCTCAAGCCCCTTGTTGGCTATTCCTTCCCTACAGCTAGAAGGGGCCCAATAGGTCATCTTGTCTAATGCCATGATTTTACTGATAAGGAAACTGAGGCCCAGAGAGGCTAAGTATCTTATTCAGGGTCATGTAGTTGACATAGATCATTCTAGTGGTGACGCTAAAAGTTTATCACTCCTTCCACTCTACCCCTCTCCTTCAAGGAAGGAAACAAAGGAAGAATGGAGGGATAAAGGAAAGACAGCAGGGAATGAGGGATGAAGGAAAAGAAGGAGGGAGAAGCAAAGGAAGTAAAGGAAGGAAGTCAGGGGAGAATAGAGGGAGTACAGAAAAAAGAGAGTGAGGGAAGAATGGAGGAGAAAGAAGGTAAGAAGGGAGGGAGAAAGAAAGGAAGGGTGAGAGGGAGGAAGGAGAGAAGGAGACGGCAAGAGAATGATAGACAGAGGATGGCATAACTGGAAGACACAAGGATTATAGCCTGTCCACCGCAATGTTAGAAAACAAAAGATCACTGACACATAAAATTCCAGGGATAACATGAAAGGGAAAAGAGTAAAAGGAAGAGAGTTGATGAGGTCATCTTGGATCAATTTGTGAAAGCAAATCATGACCACCATAAGACAATGATTTTACAATGAATTTACCATCATCACAAGACAATAATTTGCATTGTTCAAAAGTTGACTAGTTGAATTATTGGTGCATTCTGCAATGATCTCATTGATACGGATGGTGCAAATCGCAGCTTATCTGTGGCTGCCCATCCAGTGTGCAGTCGTCTGTGTCCTGCCATCATCTTACATACCATAGGAAACCAACATACTTGGGGGTGTTTTCCACTTTCTTTTAACTTCACAAAGATATCAACAGACCATGTTAGCAATCCTTTGACAATCCCTCTATCTTGCACTGTGACCAGACTATATTTTTCATTGGCATTTCTTCAATGACCTTCACAAGTCTTCTTCTTCATAGTTGCATATCTGTAATGTGTAACTTCTCAAAGACAATTCAACCAGCCTTCTTTCCTCTACTCATTGTGTGCTTGCAGCTTCTGTCCTATCGCACACATACACAGAGCATAAATATGTGTAGACTGAGAAGCAAGCACCATAGAATATCAAGTCAGTAGCGTGTTGTAATCTGGACAATAGATATTCTTCAACCTTGTGGATTTTCTTCTGTAGATATTCAAGCCAAACTCTTTAAGTAACTTAATATGGTCCAATTTTTATTGGTAGAGCAATATTTTGTTAGGCTGCATTGTAAAGGAGATTACTCTTGCTCCTGATGCTGCAAATGTGTCCAAGAGGCAGCACTATTTTGTATTCTTCCTGAATGACCCAGGATATTAACATTCCAATTAAATATGCTGTCCCATTTTTTATCCTTCTTACAATAGTGTTTGTGTGGTGTTGGGTCCTTTTTCCCTTTTCTTTTCTCCTTCCCTTTCTCCCCTTAAGGGGATGGGTTCAGACTCACGAGTTTTGTTGTTATAGAGGAATGCCAGTATGGGAACTCCCTCCATAGATATACTAATTTCTCTTTATAGAGTTTCTATTAACTTATAACCTGGAGAAGCAGGACTGGGAGCCAGGTATTCCTGATTCCAAGGCTAACCCTTTTTTTTTTTCCACAACCGCACCAGAGGTAGCGTGGGATAGAGTGCTAGACTTGTAATCAGAACAACCTGGATTCCAAACCACCCTCAGGCACTGGCTGTTATGACCCTGGCTTATCTTCTCAGCCTTATATTCTCATTCATCTTCGCATCTCACTTATCTTGGTTTACCTTCTCAATCTTAGCTTCCTCATTTATAAAATGGGGATAATAATAGCAGCTATCATACATGATTTAGGTGAGGATAAAATGAGATAGTATGTGGACAGTGCTTTGCAAACCTAAAAATTATGTTTTATTCATTCGCTTTCAGTCCTGTCTGACTCTCTGACTCCATTTGGGGTTTTCTTGGCAAAGATACTGGAATAGTTTGCCATTTCCTTCTCCAGCTCATTTTACAGATGAGGAAACCGAGGCAAACAAGGTTAAGCGACTCGACCAGGACCACACAGCTAATAAATAAGTGTTTGAGGCCAGATTTGAACTCAAGAGGATGAGTCTTTCTTGTTGCATTTGCCTTTGTTTTCGAAGAGGACCATGACATCAGGGAAAGGATGACATGACTTGCAGTTGACTTTGATTTGAATGAGAGAGGGCTGTGCAAGATCACCAGCCTCACTTTCTTCTCCAGAGCCATCTGGGTCTAGTGACCAGATATTCATCAGAATGACTGGAGATGACCAGGATGCAATGGGAGACCCTGGCCCTTTTAGGCTAAGGCCTTTTCACGTACTCACCTAGAGTGAAGTAACATTCAGTGAATAGGAAGTGAGTCAAGGGATGGTCTCTTTAATTAGAAAAAAAGGAAAAAAAAAACATCAAGCTGAGAGGGGAAGACCCTCAAGGTTGCTGTTCCAAAGAGAAGTAGTTACCATGGACATTCACTTTAAGCCAGGAGGGCCCAAAATACAGCCGTTAAGTGGAGCTTGGGCAGGGACCTATTGTGGTCCAACCCATGAGCTTAAACTGCATCACCTAGATGCTTGTCAAACTCCTTCCCTAACCGTCAATTTTTCAATATTTTTTTGTTTTGTTTTGTTGGTGGCCCCTAAAATTGTTAGCTATTGGTATTATTACTATTGGTATTAGCAGCAGCAGCTGCTAATATCACCCTAAGACTAAAAGCCCAATACATCAGTAATTAGCGCTCCTCAGATTTGTCAGACTTCCAGGAAAGTAAACAGACCGTTTTGACCAGGCAAATGAGGAGGCAAGGAGGCTGATGCCACCTGTATCAATGTTGTATCCTTGCTGAATAGCCTTTCTATGTTATTGTAATTTTGGTTAAGCGGAGATCATCTGTATGTGTATTATTTTGTTCAAATCCTGAAACGATCTGCCTGGCCTGAGTCATGTTTGGTCCAAAACAGAAGGATTTTCAATTTCATTCTTAGGTGGACTGGACCCATGATTTTTTGGTTTAGAAAACTCCCAGAGGAAGAAATTCCATCTACCCAAATCCATGTTGTGCATGTTTGGCATCTTTTCTGAAGCTTGGAGTCTAGCTGAGTTGCCTAGAGCATTGAGACTTTAAGTAATTTTCCCAAGGTCACAGACTACATGTTTCGGAAATAGGCTTGAACATGGTCTTCTTGCCTCTGAGGCCAGTTTTCAACTCATTCTCCTATGTTGCTTCTCAATAGTTGTTTTATTGTTGTTGTTGTTGTTGTCATATCACACTGCCTTTGCAGAGTTCTGTATGGGGTGGGGAAGGAAAATATCTGTATTAAGGTTGTTATCTGCAAGAAGCTATCGGCCACTAATTTACTCTCAGCAAGGAATAATAAGGAAGCATGAAATGTATTGCTACTCTCTGTTATTGTTATCAGCCAGCCCTAATAAAGGGTCTGGTCATGGCAGACATAAGAGGCGCCCCCTGCCATCCTTGGATCATAGGCACTGTCTTTGCCTTTGTTGAGTATTCGTTTGTTTGCGAAACTTCTAATGACTTGAATCACCCATTTTTCCCCCTGAAACTCGTCTGTGAGCAGCACACATGCTGAAAGGGAGGCAGAAGGACCGGGGTCCCAAGTCAGACCCGAGGCATAAGACAGTCAGGAGGTCACTCAGACTGTCTTCTTCTCAAGTATTTCTCTGTCTCTGCTTCTTTCAACAATTGCTGGGCTGGAATAATGGGAACAAAAGGTGGTTGAGATTCTTGCCTAAAGTTAGAAGCACAAATTGAATAGAAGGGCTTTTATCATCCACTCTTGTGCTCCTTCTTCTAGGGGAAAAAAAAGGATGTAAATGCTTGCTGAACTCTTTCCCTAATCTTCAGTCTTTCGATACTTTTTTTGTTTTGTTTTGTGGGGTATTTTTTGGTGTTGTATCTCTGGCAGAACACTTAGATTCCATGGAGACAGACACCATAGAAAACATGGCTAGATGAATAAACAAACACTATTAATAAACAGGTAGATCTCAGTTTCAATTGAAGCACAGGAAGGAAAATTACAGGTAGGAGAGAGGAGGCCTTGACCCAGATGTTGATTAATGCAAATGATAGAAAAAAAATTCTAGCAATACATAAGCTTGATTCATCAGTGGTGGTGTAAGAGAGAAGACAGGGACATAAAAAGACTGGAATACAGAGAGGTCTGCTTAGAGCCTGCAGGATGTGGTGCATGGAAAGCCACTATATAAATCCAATAAATAAATAACTATATAGAGATACATAAATCAATATGACCCATTCCCATAGGCTATTTGCCAGTGACAAAATGACTTGGCTTCTTTTATAGTAGAGCAGGTTATGGTACATATTAGAGGAATAGTAAATATGGATGCAATGAAAAACAGTATCAGGTCTTTATAAATACTATATATCAGTTAATGAAAGGCTAACGCACACCAAGGGACAGTAAGCTACGCGTGATCAAGCTAGGCATGTGCCAACAATTTAAAGGTGTCTTTGGCAATTTTTGAAACAATTAAAGTAGAGACCTTAGAGGTATTATATTAAGTAATAAAATAAGAGTCAAGACTCAGAGGCACATTTCTCATCACTTTTACCAATTTTTTACATGGGAGATGGTTTTCATTTCTCCACATGGTGGTCATCGATGGCCAAAGGAAATATCATTGTTAGAAGGGATGGAATAGAAGCTTATTAATGGCTTTCCTGTTAATAGAACCAGTTTCATGGAATAAACTGTTTCTAATGTGGAAAGTGTTCTGAATTTAGAGCTGGAAGACCAGGTGACTTATATAGGGCTTTAACTTTCAGCAAGTTGGCTAATAAAAATGGTGCTGCCAAGGTTGTTGGGGGAAAAGTGCTTTGGTGCTGGAGAAATGGGCGGGAGCTCTTATAAACCAGTGGGAGCATGTTGCTATGGCAGCTCCTTAACCCTTCAGATCTCAGCAAATGATTTGTCTAGTGTGTTAACTAAGAGTACGAGAACATGAATAGAATGCTCCCTGTGTCTGTGTTATATAAGCCGAGTATAATAGTGTGTTTGTGTGGGGGGCGGGGTATGGGAGAAGGCACAAGTATTTATTAAGCACCTACTATGTGCCTACTATGTCCCAGATGATTCGCTAAGCACTTTACAAATATTAGTTCATTCGATCCTCTATACAGTCCTGGGAGGTACGTCCTATTATTGTCCCTATTTTATTTTTTTACAGTTGAGGAAACTGAAATAAACAACTATTAAGTGACTTGCCCAGGGTCATACAGCTAGGAAGTATCTGAGGTCAGATTTGAACTCTGGCCTTCTTGACTCCAGACCCAGAGCTCTATCCACTCCACACCTAGCTGCCTCTAGGTGCTCTAGGAAGAATTCTAGGTCCCCACTATATGAATTTTCACTGGTGGTTGTTCTCCAGGCCCAGAATATTCTCTCTCTTTATCTCTGCCTGTTGGCTTTCCTGCCTTTCTTCTAGTCTCATCTAAAATCCCACTTTCTGAAAGCTTTTTTTCAAGCCTTTAATGCTGGTGTCTTCCCTCTGAGATCACTTTCCATCTAACTTGTTTATATCTTGTACTATATGAGTGTTTGCACATGGTTTCCCTCATTAGAAGGTGAGCTCCTTGAGGGCAGGGATTAGGGTTGTTTTTTTTTAGCTTTTATTTTGTATTCCTAGCACTTAGCACAGCCCCTGTCAGTTCTTGGTGAGTAACCTCTGGCCCACTCCCAAATTATCCAGCCAAACCAACCTATTTGCTATTCCTCTGCCATATTTCCTATCTCTATGACTTTATACAGGTCATCCCCCACATCCTTTTCTCTACCTCTTAAAATCCTTCAAAGTTCATCCTAAGTGCTGCCTTTTCCATAAGTCCCTTCCTGATCCCCACAGAAGCTAGTGGCACCCCCCCCCAATTATTTTGTATTTATCCTTTCTATATTTTGTATTCACTCGTGTATATACTGCTTTCCCCCATTAAATGTAAGCTTCTTGAGGGCAGAGACTATTTTATTTTTGTCTCTGTATCCCCAGAGATTAGTACAATGTGATGCATGCATTAAGTGCTTAATAAATATTTGTTGAATAGAATAAATGAATGCATATGTGATTCATAGCAAGCTGCTGAAAGTTTTTACCTTATGCTTCCCACTTGCCTTCCAATGTTACCGTGAAGATAGAAGGACACGTGTTTGTTAACATGCTTGAAAATTTTAAAGTACCATGTGAGATTAACTATTATGAGCTGGATCTTGTATCTTGCCTTTAATATTTATGATAATCTTTACCCTATTTCATTTCTGCTTTTAAAGATCTAGGCTTTCTAGTTACAGATTAAGTTCTTCCATGTTACACCCCCACCAATATACCAAGCATTTTCTTTTGTTAGTTTCTAATTAAATTTTATTTTTAGATTTGCATTCTTTCAACTCCTCCTCCCTCCTTCCTTCTTTCCTTCCTTCCCCCATTAAGGAAGCAAGAAAAGCAAAATCCTTGTTACAAACATATATAATCAAGCAAAACAAATTCTTTCATTGGCCAAGTCCAAAAAAAGTCTTCATCTGTACCTTGGGTTCATCATCTCCCTATCAGGAGGTGGGTATTTTACAGATGAAGAAACTGAGGTTCAGAGAAATTAAATCATTTGCTCAGGGTCATTCAGGTTAGTAAATATCTGAGGTAGGAGGCCAACTCAGGTCTTTCTGTCTCCACACCCCCTGCTCCATCCAGCATGCCACCTAATTACCTTAGTCATGGGTAGCTAAGTTTAGCTTTGTATTCCATGAAGTATGTTCTCCTTTTTCATGAAGTCATTATCGGCATTTCTCCTGAGGATGAATAACGTAAGGAAAATCCTACAAGTAGGACGTACAGTTGTTGTAGTATTTTGAAAAACTGGGATACTCTGGTGAAGGATAAGAGGTGGTTGAGTCTGGGTCTCTCAGTTCCCCATCAGGATGTATGGATTAATGAGGTCAGCATTGTTAATCATCTGTGGTCACCACCCACATGTCTTGTTTGCTTTTCTCCTTTATCAGGTAGTTTTGGAAATGGGTTTCCCAAATGTTCTATGTATATATCACATACTGCATAAAAGAAAAATGCTGGGCTGCTTGCATCTGCCAGATGTCTTTAGAGAGAGATGCCAGCTCGGTATCTTCAGTGCCCTCCTCAGCCATGATCTCTGCTATCTAGTCTCTCTATCTTCTGGCTTTTGGGGCATAATTTTTTTCCTCATCTTTTGTGTCTTCAAGTACCAAGTCCCATCTGTCACAGGTTCTGAAACAGAAGGTTCAGAACAGGGAATTCCTCACCCTCCTGCTGGATGCCATTTGAAGGAGTCACACTGACTCAGGGCAAATACCTCTGGAGTTGGGCCAGGTATGGGGTTCCAAAGGACAAAGTCCTTGAATTTTCAGGGCTCTTTATTACCTGTCTTTCTCATAGCAACCAATTTGAATTTATTTTGCTTTGAAGAATGCTATCCACAAAGTATAATCCTTTGGACAAAGTATGGATACCTACAAGAATGGAGGTAAACAAATATATACTGTTTGGTTGCCTCTTTGTTAGAAAATAAAGTCCTTATTCCCCAGATCCTTTAATATCAGCATTGTAAAAATATCTTTCATTTCCAGCTTGCTGCTTTTGCCTTTTTTAGTGCAAACTTTCATATGTGCCTACATCAACACCCCTGTTTCCCTTAATTTCCTTCAACCCATCATTTGTGTTCAACCTACTTTTTGAGAGTAGGCCTATTACTCTCAAGCAGCTTACATTCTAAGAGGCAGGATTTTATTTATTCTTGGTATTTGTACCCTCAGTCCTTGAAATGTAATGGGAACTTAAATATTTGTTCACCAATTGTAATAACAATGTTGCTAACAGCTGTTGTGGGAGTGTAAGACCCAATAAGACTAGCAACAAGAGCTGCCAGCATAGGTTCTTTGATCTGCTTTTCTAAGGAAAGCAACCTTAAGGGGTTAACAATCTCACTTTAATCAAACATACATATACCATTCACTTAGTTTAGGGAGAAAAGTACCTTGAAGTACCTTGAACTTCAGAGGAAATACAAACAGAATACAAACAGAGACAATATAAACAGAGCAAATAACACAATTCAACACACAGGTTTTGTCTGTTCAAGACATCATATACAGTTACCAATTAGAGAAGTGTCAACATTTGGGTTTTTTCAAGGGGGGGGGAACCTCCAGTAGCTACCCAGAGTCTCCACATCAACACTCTTCCAGTGAGTTAGAGCTCCAAGCAAAATGCTAACCTCTGAGTTTATATACCCTTCTTAGAGCCAGAAGGATTCACACCTAATTAGCAAAAGGGTGTGGTCATGGGCCTTAGCACCTAGCAAGACTTAATCAAAGGGACTTGATTACTTTATCATTCTAAAAGAGAAAACAGTAAAAAAAAGTCCTACCTTGATTAGTATTACACTAATTGACTGTAGCTAATTTTTCTGAAAATTATAGATACAGAAAAGATAAAATCCCAAATGCTAACATCTATGAAGCACTTTTGGTTGGCCAGGTGGGCAGCTAGGTAGTGCAGTAGATAGAGCAATGGGCTTGGAATCAGGGAATTC
Organism: Phalanger gymnotis; assembly: GCA_028646595.1. Lineage (NCBI taxonomy): Eukaryota > Metazoa > Chordata > Mammalia > Diprotodontia > Phalangeridae > Phalanger > Phalanger gymnotis. Next base: position 68,788,687 of record CM053627.1, on the reverse strand, counting down.
AAATCTGACCTCAAACACCTACTAGCTTTGTTACCCTGCAAGTCACTTAACCTTGTTTTCCTCAGTTCCTTCTCTATAAAAAGGGCTGGAGAAGGAAATGGCAAACCATCTTAGTATCTTTGCGAAGAAATCCCCAAATGGGGTCATGAAGAGTCAGACATGACTGAAAAAATTCAATAATTTAAAAAAATTTTACGATCCTTAAACTACCCGTAACACCCTCTCCCCAGCCCCTCAGCTAAGGACTTTGACAGGTGTGAAAAAAATTGAGTCAATTCATTGTGAGTTTTATCTTTTTATCTTATGATGTTCTGACATCATCTCTCATTTTCTCCTCTTTTACGCCAATGACGAGGTTGCCTTTCTCCTTGCCAAGGCTAACCCCTATATGTATATATGGATATATGTATATCCTTGATACCATCTCCTCCAGAGGATTGCTTCCATTATCATCCCTTCTTCAATCTCTCCCTATTTGCTTGTGTCTTCAAATATGCCTTTCTCCCTATTCTTCAAAAAATACCTTCACTAGACCCTATCATGCCCCAAGCTCTCATCTCATATGTCTCCTCTTTCTCAAACTCCTTGTATGAGCTGTCTACACTTATTTCCTTCACTTCTTATCCTCTCACCTTCTCCTAATCACTTAATCAACAAGCACTCATTAAGTATTTACTGTCTGCCAGGCACTAGGGATACAAAGACAAAAGGGGAACAACGCTTGCCCTCAAAAAGCTTTCAATCTAGCCAGTGGAGACAATATATACAACATATACATATGTTGGTATATCCAAAATAAATAAAGTTTATTTGAGAGGGAAAGCACTAGCAGCTGAGAGGATCAGGAAAGCTTCACGTAGATAGTAACATTTGAGCTGAGCCTTGGATTCCAATAGGCAGAAGAGCATAGGTGGTGCGGTAGATAGAGAGCCGTGCCTAGAATCAAGAAGACTGTTCAAATGTGGCCTAGACACTGGCTATGTGATTCTGGGAAAGTCACTAAACTCTGTTGGCCTCAGTTTCCTCATCTGTAAAATGAGCTGGAGAAGGGAATGGCAAACCTTTGACAAGAAAACTCCAAATGGGGTCACAGAGTCAGACAAGACCAGACTTATTGAAAGATGGCAGAAGATGCTGTGTCCTAGGAATAGAAGATGGCCTATACAAAGGAATAGAGATAAGAGATAGTGTCATATATGGGAAATGGTGAGAAGTCCAGTTTTGCTGAACTATAATGCATTTTATTGGGGAATAATATGAAATAAAGCTAAAAAAAAGATGGTAACATGAGGTCACATTGTGAAGCGCTTTAAACGTGAAACAGAGGAGGTTATTAAATGGGGGAAGTGGTGGCAACACGGTCAATATCAAGCTTTATGAAAATCACTTTGGTAACTTCTTGGAGATTAGACTGATGTGGGAAGAGACTTAAACCTGAGAGCCCAATTTGTTGGCCACTGTGCTAGACCAGGCAAGAGGTGATGAGGGCCTGAACTAGAAGCTATACGAGTAGAAAGCGGGGAATTGATGAGAGAGATGTCACGAGGATAGAAAGGGCAAAATTTGGCAATGGATTAGATATGTTGGGTGAGAAAGACAGTAGTTAAGGATGATTTTAAAATTCTAAACCTGAGTGATTTGAAAAATGCTTATAGTCTCAATAAAAAGAAGGAAGTTTGGAAGAGGGTTTCAGAGGAATGATAATGAGTTCTGTTTTGGACTATGGAATACATTTTTCCATCCAGTTAGAAATTTCTAATAGGCAATTAGTTATGTGGGACATCAGGATAGAAACATGGGCTTTAAATATGGAACTGGTAGTCACCAACACAAAATGATAATTAAACACATGTGAGCTAACGAGGAGTGAGAGAGAGAGAGACAAACAGACAGATGGAAGGGGGGCACCGAGGACGAGGACTTGGGACTTAGCCTTGGGATACATTCACAGTTAGGGACTGTTACATGGATGATGCTCCAACAAGAAAGACTGACAAGAAGCAATTGAACAGGAAAGAGGAGATCCAAGAGAGAGTGGTCATAAAGACAGAGAGGAGAGAGAATCCAGAAGGGACAACTTGTTAACAGTGTCAAATCTTATAAAATAATCAAGAAAGATACAGGATGAGGGGGAAAAATCCATCAGATTTGACAATGATGAATTTGATTATTTGAAGATTATTGATGACTTTGGAGTGATGAGATCAGAAACCTGGATTTCAAAGGGTAGAGAACAGAGTGAAAGGAAAAGAAGTGGAAACAATGACTGTGGGTAGTTCTTTCTGGGATTTGGGCTAAGAAAAGGGAGGGCTAATAAAAGATTTTACCTTGAGAAGATGGTAGTGAGGAGTTTTTAAGGATGGGGCCATGGGTTCTAAGAACCTCTTTATAGGTAGCAGAGAAAGAATCCATGGAATGAGAGGGGGTGTAGAACAGTGGAGGAACAGGCAATGAGAGCAATCTGCTGGAAAAGGTATGAAATCAAGGGTATATATAGACAATGTAACAAGGAGAAGGACCATCTCATTATCAGAGACTGAAATAAAAGAGAGAATGAAAGATGAGGTGGAAGGATTGTGAGATGAGAGGAAGGGACAATGAATGTTCTCAGTTTTCCCATTAATATATGAATTGAGGCCTTCAGCTGTGAAGCTGAAGGAACCAGAGGGGTGAGGAAGTTTGAGATGAGGAAGAAGGCTGAGAAGAGCTATGAGGAATGAGAGGTATTACGGAAAGCATCGATTAAGCTTTTATTACATGTCCAGCTCTGTACTAAGGACCTCACTAGGACCACAAATAGGAAAGCAAGATGGTTCTTGCTTTGAAGGAGTTCACATTTTAATTAATTAATTAATGGTTTAATTAAAACCAAATTTTAATTTGGTATGACCAAATATAAAGGATTCATTTCCATGGCATTTGGAAAGGCTGGGTTGTACTTTGGGTTTGCTGGCAAAGTAAGGCCAGATAGCAAGACTCCCCTAACTCTAGGGAGTAATTTAGGTAGAGCAGTTAGATTTCCAACCAATTTTTATTAGGAAGAGGATTGTGGGTAGAGTCAGAATGGAGTGAAGCTTGGGGTTACCTCTGTGTGAGGTAGGAAGGGATAAATGATATGAATCTGTAGTGTACTCTGTCAACCTGGCTACAATTTTTTCTAGCTCCATTATGTAAGTAGATAAGAGTGGAGTAAGTAGATGTCAGACAATCTAGGATTGCTATTTGGAAAGGAATCAGTGGCAATAAGGCAAGGGAGAAAGTGATATGAGAATAGAAGACAGTGTGGAGTTGATTCAATTAATTACAGGATGGAGGAATGAGAGGTCATGATGAGAAAAAGATTATTTTAGGAGGAGTAACATGTAGGATGATAGGGAATTATGATGATCTAAAGGAATTTCAGAGTTCTTAACCGGAGAAGTGGAAAAATTGTGAATGATGGTAAAAATCAAGTCTACAGGTAGCATTCTGGTTCTGCAGTCTTGCCTGTGTCATTATACGAAAATGATCTCTCTGCTGTCATCAATTTTCTCTGGGCCTTTGAATGGAACGTATTCTATGCCTTGGATGTGCCCTCCTCCAGGGAATCACTGGATTCCTGTAGGACTCAGATCAAGTGCTCCCTCCAGCTGCTAGTGATTTCCACATTGCCTGCTCAAACCATCTCACCCCATTACTTTCTATCTGTTTTGTATGTGGTTAGCATATGTGAAGAAAGATTGTCACCTTTACTGGAATGTAAGGTCCATGAGGGCAGGGAATATCACTTTTCATTACTGTGCCTAGTACAGTGCTTAGAATATAGTAGCTGCTTAATAATCCTTTGTTGGTTGATTAACATAAAAAAAGAAATAGATTTCAATAGGACTTTTCGGAAACACAAACACTGCCCAAGAGTTACACTGCCCACACAATATAAAAACACCCAGAGGTGAGCTCTGTAACATATCTGAGAATTGCACAGGATGAAAAAGTAGGAAGAGGTTCTGTGATCTGAGGAAATAACCATAACAATGATATGTCAGGGTGCTGAAATCGGCATCAGGAAGAGCTGGGTTCAAGTACCGCTTCTGCCAACTACTGGCTTTGTGACTTTGGACAATGCACTAAACCACTCACGTCTTGGTTTCCTTACCTTTAAAATAAGGGTAGCAATGTCTGTGATTGCTGGGAGGCTCAAAGGAGATACTGCATATCATGTGCTATGTAATGTTAAGTATTTCAAGGACCCTTGAAGAGATATTTTGGCTTCAGAGTGTTTCTACAATCTGGCTAGCAGCTTCTGTGGGGGTGTAAGATACACCCACAGCCAGCACCCAGAAAGCTGCCAGCACCCAGAAAACACAGGTTCTTTTGATCTGCTTAACTAAGGAAAGCAAGGTGAAGGGGTTGGCAAGCTTACTTTAAT
>CM053627.1:68712086-68783779 GCA_028646595.1 Phalanger gymnotis | reverse complement strand
AATCCACACCCACATAGGATTTACACCTAATAGAGGTTTGGGCCTGGGGCTTAGCACTTTGTAAGATTCAATGAAATACACTGAATTACTCAAAGCAAACAAAAGCCAAACTCTTCAAGGGCACTTGTTGAACTAAGTGCTAAGGAGCCCATTTTGCTTACCAACACACAGGGGAAGGAAGAGTATCTAAAGCAACCTTTGGGTCATGCCAAAGCACCGGGCCTGGAGACAGGAAGACCTGAGTTCAAACCCGGCCTCATACACTTACTTACTAGCTGTGTGACCCTGGCCCAAGTCACTTCTCTGTCTTCCTCAGTTTCTTCATCTGTAAAATAAGGCTAATAATAGCCCTACTCCCCCCCCCCAGGTTGTTGTAAGGATGAGATAATAAATTGGCACAGTGCCAGGCACATAGTAAGTGCTTTATCGGTGTTAGTTATTATGATTATTTCTCTGCCTAGTTCCTTTTCTTTCTAGAGATTTCTCTGCTTGCCAGGAGTTAAGGGAAGGGAAGAAGCATTCATATGGTACCGACTTTGTGCCAGACACTACGCTAAATACTTTACGAATATCATGTCATTTGATTCTTAGAACATCCTTGTGAGGAAGGCGCTAGTATCATCTCCATTTATAGTTGAGGAAACTTAGGCAAAAGTCAAGTAATTTTTGCAGGGTCACACAGCTTACTAAAAGTCAGAGGCAGGATTTGAACTCAGGTCTTTCCGATTCCAAGTCCAGCACTCTATCCATTGAACCACCTAGCTCCAGGTGAAGATCAAATCACAGTCTTTACAATTCTCACCCCTAGTACTGCTCCAGAAATACCATGCTGACTAACCACACTTATTGCTGAAAGTTGTTCCTTTTAGCCTTCTCTGGGCTAAATGTGTGAAAGTGTAGAGGATGAGAGGGGTGTATGCATGTGTGCTCATGTGCATTTGAATACCTGCACCTCTCAGGCGCTAACATACTTACATGCTAGACCACCTTGCATTTTCATTTTGTACATCGTCTATTCATACCGACATAGGCACATATTGTCTTCCCAAACGGACCGTGAGCTCTTTGAGGGCAAAGTCTATTTGACCTTTTTCTGTGTCCCTAGTATCTAGCCTGAGTGCACAGGATAAGAAGTGTAAATGGGTTTTGATCTGAGGAAATAACTCTAATATTGATGTAATAGGATGCTGGACAGGTTCAGGAAAACTTGGAATCCCGTCTTGCCTCTGATACTGCCTATTGGACCACTTAACCACTCTGAGGCTAAACCTATGTAACTCCTAGGATCCATCTCTTCCTCCGGGCACATAGTAATTGCTTAATTAATGCTACTCAATTGATTTTTTTTGGTGGCTTTTTAACATTTGTGTGTGTGTGTGTGTGTGTGTGTGTGTGTGAGAGAGAGAGAGAGAAGTGATGGATGTTTTATTCTGTCTTTTATTATTCTATAGTTAACATTTAGAGGGTGTTAAAACTTATTTGCATCATGAATAAAAAGCAACCATAACAAAAACTATAGATCTTTCTTTCAAAACTACCATGAAACTGGCCAGGTGAGAATCAGGCTCTCTTGGAGTCATGCATCCTGACTCCAAGGCCTGGCATCTCCTCAGGTCCCCTTGTGGAAGCTGTAGCAAAGAGCTCTCTGAAACGTGTCCACTCTTTTTCATGTGTTTGAACCATGATCAGAAGAGGTTGCAGAGGTTATGAATTACCCTTTTCTCTAAGCTCCATTAAAGGACATGCTGCCTGTCAGTCAGCTTTCTGAAGAGGATTCAGGGCAAATAGGCACTGAATGTCTCCTTCTAATGTTACCCAAAGATATGATGAGCTCCGAGGGTGAAAAACATTCATTTGAAGCAAGGAAAATGATATCTGGCAAAGTTCTCTTCCAAGGAAAGTAGTAAGTTTTGCTAAATAAAGTGCTCGTATCTTATAGCCATCCTTAGATAATGTCCCCCAGTCCCAAGCCACCCCTCTCCTAATGACAACAGAAAAGGAGGGAGCCAGGGTAGCAAGCAACATGTGGAACTGCCAAGGGCAGGCTGCCCATTCCCTCTGACTAATTTGTGCCCATGGTCTGTCCCAAGGCGCTGACACGTACACATCTGGCCAGCCGGGAAGGGATGGAATTCAGGAAGCGTTAAGAGAGTCGTCGTTGGCAGGGGCCGAAAGAGCACCAATTGTTTGCAGGGTTGGCACAGAAGTGCAGCATTTAATTTAATATAACACCACCTCCTTTACCTGACATCCTGGACCAGGCTTTTGGCATCAGTTTCAGAAATGAGGAAAGACTGCTTCCCAGCACAATCCACGCGACTGAGATCGGGTTTTTGCAAAAGAGTTAACAAAAGGCTAGGTTGCTTAAAATTTGTGTTTTATTTGACATTTGGAGACTTGGTTCAACAAGGATTTCTAAAGATGTACAATTAGAATTTTGAATCTTCTTTCAGATCTTGCTATTTGGCACAGGACTAGGTAGATGCATCATAGCTCATGAACATAATATAAAAGGCGTAAAACAGAAATAGACTTATATGAGAATATTCTGAAAAGTAAAGATTGAGTAATATTAAAAGTATTACTGAGCAATATAAAAGCTTATTTCTTTTTTGACTATAGTACTAAACATAACTACTAATTTAAAGAATAGGAAAAGAATGATATTGTAAATTTACTTTATTTGTATCATTTTGTTCTCGAATAAATCAACGCATGAGCCACCATATAATTTAAGTTTTGCTCAAATATTAATTAGTATATTTAAAAATTTAATTTTATATTGGCATGTATCTGTGAATTCATTAGTACAAAAGATTCCTGGTATAGAAATATTCATACATGAATATAGAGAAGTATCTTATTTTTTGCTTAAAAGTCTTAGAAAGTTTTCTGGGGTCCTAAAAGTTTATGACTACCCCAAAATCACACAGCCAGTGTGTGTCAGAGGCAGAATTTGAACTTAAGAGTTCCCAACTTGCAGGCCAGCCCTGCCACACTGCCTCTTAATATATAATTTTGGAAGTTATTAAAAGTATGTAGGGTAAGTTCATTACACGGCAGAAACATGGTCGTAGATCAAAACTTCATACTAACAGCTCAGAGCTTAAGAATGCAGACCGAACATTTAAAGGGAAACGTACTTTGTATCTATTGGTACAGATTTTAGACACCTTTCTCTCAAGCACGAGTGCAGGATGGGAGTATTGGTGGTGTAGTCAGCAAACACTCATGCTTTGTATCTACGTGTGTGCATGTATGCCTAGTACAAAGCAGAAGCTAGGTTTTATGTTAGCTGAGAGTACTTAATCCACCTTTTATAACCCTATTTAAAGCTTCCTTTCTTTTCTTTCCATAGTAAAATAACTTGCTTCATTTGTGCTTTATGGAGCTAATTACATTTTCGAAGAAACAGTGTTAAAATTAAATGTAATTTTTAATTATAAAATGTTTCCCTGGCAACGGTTTTCTTGTATGTTAAATTGCACTTTGTTCCAAAATACTTAATTTCACTTACAATTAGGAATTAAAGACAGAGCCCAGCCCAGGGTAATTTGGAAACTGGAGCATTAATTGCCAAAGAAAAGTTAATGTTTCTCGACAATGGACAGAATTGACAGAAAACATTTAATTAACCAATGGTTAGCTTACATCTCACAAAACTTTTCTCTGAAAAAGAATCATTAGAATTCATGACTGTGGGCAGCCTGGCCATCAAGGTTATTATTATTTTGTTTCTATTATTATTCCTGTTATTTTTATGTAGAGAGATTTAAAAATAATGATCTAATTAGAAAACATATCCACTTCCTCTGGTGACTTTCAGTTTGCCACGACTGTTAAACTAATCACCTTAACATACTGGATTCACAGCTAAGGGCAAGCCTCTCTTTGGTTCATAAGGTGTTGTCCTGGAAACCATTTTGATGCAGTCAATAATCGGGCAGACACTGAGACACAGAGTGCAACCGGTACAACTGTCGTTGACGGTGGGCAGGTGGGTGTTGGGATCAAACTGTATAGCCTGCAAACAAAAATAAATGGTATTGATGTCATTCTTAGGAAAGGTCAGGCATGCCCCCCATTTTCCCATCTGCAGTAATGTGATGGCTAGAGAAACCCTTGCCAGAGTATGGTTGTGTGACTATAGCAACAGTTTAGCTGCCAGGAAAAGAGAAAGATGTGGAGAGGGGGAGGGGGAAAGAGAGAGAGAGGGGGAGGGAGAAAGAGGGGGAGAGAGGGAGGGAAGGAAGGGGAGGGAGGGAGGGGAGAGGGAGAGAGAGAGAGAGAGAGAGAGAGAGAGAGAGAGAGAGAGAGAGAGAGAGAGAGAGAGAGAGAGAGAGAGATCCTTTTGCATTAAAAATATAAGGTTTAAAATTCCTTCAGGGTATTTTTAATCTTGTGAGGAAACATTTCTCAGCAACATTGCAGTTCACCAGTTATATTTGTTCTGAGCAGGGGTCTTCGGTCTTCTCAGTTCTGGAGGGTTCTTGTCTCTGAGAGTGTGGCTCGGCTTCTTTTATGTGACACCGCCCCCCCACCCCACCAACTCTTTTATTCTCTTCATAATCTAATGGAAAGCAATAGACATGGGAAACACATTGCTGGGCCACCAGGGGCAGATTTGCTTGATTATTTGGGGCCATCAGGTACCTACATCAAAAAATGTACCCTGGGCTTTTTGAATGTACAGGGCATGGCCTTTTCTATGTTCCCAAATTCTAAGTTTCATAATCATCTTCAATATGAAAAATTGTTACATTTTTCAATGTAAAGAGAATAAAAGACTCTCTAATTTAGAATCAAGATTTGTCTTCTTTTGGGAGGAAAGTGGGCGGGGGGAAGAAAACAAAAATTAGTTATAAGCCAAGTAAACCTATTCCAATAGTAGAATGATGCGTCAAATCCTTTGTATGTAAATAATTCTGTGTTTTTCATTTTGTGACTATAATGTAATCTTACATGAATAGCAAAGTACCAAAAGGAAGCCACTTACCATCATATTATCTATTTGCAAAAACATATGTGATCCTTGTTGCTTATTTTTTCTTTTTCAAAATAAGTCTGAACCCAAGTTATATTGCACTGAAACTCATTCCTGTAGATATTTTAATTTTTTCTCTAGTATACTTCTTCCATGAAAATAGTTTCCATATTTTGTAAGATGGAATTTGTAGCAGGGGTTTAGAGAAAGAAATTTTTCTTTCAGTTTTTTTTCCCTTTTACATAAAAAGAAATCCAAGTGACATCTTTGAAGGGACTAAAAAGATACTTGTGTCTTAGAAATCTTATGCTTTGAAAATTTCAGACACACAAAACCTTACATTGAGTTGAAGATTTAAAATTCTGACATTTAATCCTTTTGAGATGGCAGAGACAAAAGAAGGACTTTCTAAGAAGAGCCAGTTATTTTATGCATGCTTTTTATATTTTCTCCATTATTACTGCGACTCCATTATGTAAGTTATAGTAAAATTCTAGCCTTTGATGAGAACAGAAAATGTCCACATCCAAGGCACAGAACCCTCTATTTTATGACTTTAGTTAGAAGTCTTCTAGGCCTCCCCACCTACGCTTTGGTAATCAATTCATAATTGTCTGTGACATGATTATTATTAGGCATCTTCACAAAAAACCCCCAACAGACTAAAACTTTTTCAGCAAGAGATAAAGTGTAGAGTAGAAACTGAGTGACAGAACTGATCTAAAATTACTACTAAGGTTGCAAAAGCACAGATACACGCAAGTCTATTAAATTATGATTGTCAAAAACTGGAAAACAACTTGCAGATTTAATCATTGTAATTAAATTAGTAATAAGCAAAATAATCAGGAATCTAACCTTTTGATGTAAAGTGACTAAAAACACCCTGTAGATGTTACCAGTAGGATATTATTCACTTGCCTAGAAGTCATTTTCATCAGACAAATAGCATATTTCTACGAAGATCTTATTTTCCTTTACTCCACTGTAGCTGTGAGTCCAATTATGTTGTAAAACATTTTATTAATAATCACCATATTTGGGGGCATTTGTTCTAGTATTCTAATGCCACCACTTTTAAACCCGGTCTCTAAGGGGATTATACATCACATCCAGCCATGCCATACTAGAAAATGAATGTTAAAACAGCCACGTAGAGACATAAATACCTCTCATTCGTATGTAGACTCTATCCAGGGTAAGACAGTCTTTTCCCCACCCGGGGAGATAATATTCTAGACCTGTGATTTCATCTATGATAAACTCCCAGTAGGGAAATGTCCTCTGCCAAAGGAGATTGGTGACTTCTCTAAGACTTCTACATCCTGGGGCATGGGATTATAGATGTAGAGTTTAAAGGAACCCTAGAGGTTATTTATTCCAACTTCCTCATTTTATAGAGGAAGAAACTGAAGGTTCAGTGACCTGGTTAAGGTCATTCAGGTCCTAAGTGTCAGAGGCAGGATTTGACTCCAGGTTCTCTGGATGTTTAGCCAGAGATCTCTTCTACCGTATCATGTTGCCTCCAATATTGAGAGGTTATATGACCTGTACATGGTCACAGAGCCAATATGTGTCAGAGACAAGACTTTACAGAGTTTTTCCATGGCCAGCCTTCTCTATCCATCATACCATGCTTCCTTTATCATAACGTAGCTGATATCAAGAATAAAAGGGTAAATTCATATCATTCCTCAATCTTTGCAGATAAAATAGAAGTCTATATAATGCTCCCGAAAGGACAATTAGAGAGTTTCCTGAGGTCGATAGCAACCTGATCCAGAAGAGACTACAGGGAGTTAAATGGTTATTTGCTTCACTACATTCTATTCCTTATCTGAAGCCAGTATCCTTGGGGGCTTTCCTATAGAATTAGCTCTCTGGCAAGGAGGTAGAACACTGTTTCAGGAGTTTATGGTTACCTGGAAGGAGCGGCAGTGGCCTGGGAGCACAGCAGCAACATTATTTATCTATCTTTGAAAGTTGCAAAGAAAGTTCCCATGGAACTCATCTGTCCAAGAGACAGGTAGGTTTAGGCTCATGTGTACCCCTATTTTAGGAGCTCAGTAAAAAATTGAATGGAGAAGAACCCACTCTTAGTGATGAGGGGTAAGCCAAAAAGGCAGTTGATATTAATCTTTAGATAAATAATACTGAGGTTCAACAATAAAGCACTTAAAATTTTTTCAATATTAGCAGCCACCTGCACTTTTCTTGTGGTCTGGGTTTCTCCTATCCATAAAATGAGCTCTACCTGCTACTGCTATTAAATTATCATGCTAGCATACTTTGGATAATGACTTACTTGGTATTTTAAGTTATGGCTTCCTTCCTTAATGGTAGCTGAAGGGGATGGGAAGATACACCAGAGGTGAAGAGAATACTTGGTGCATCCATTTTTGATCACATGTTTAGCGACAGGATTCTTTTTGTCCACACATCCCAAAAGACACTTCCCTGAGTCTTTTGCTAATTTTGTCCATGTTCCTACCTGATATCCAGAGTCATTGCAGGTCATGTAGCATTTCCCACAGTTGATGCACATCTCTTCATCAATCAGAGCCACAACGTGTTCTATTTTACTAAGCTCATCATATGTTCCAATGTACTGCAGTGCCTTCCCAATTATGTCCTAGAAATATGAAGCATTGAATCACTTAGAATGTACATTTTTGGGTATTTCCACATCTAAATGAACATCACTTTGAGTTTTAACATAATGTCATTAGTTAGTAACACAAGAAGTTTGGGGTGTTATGCTTCAGATTGTATGAAGCAGATAAAATATGTTAATGCTCATAAAAATTCAGAATACAGTTACAGCTAAATTTCTGTCTTCTGAAAAATGGGCCATCTACATATCTAGCTTAGAATGAGGTGAGCTCATTGCACTGGGTAGATATTCTTCTGTGTTATCTTGACCAGCATCCCAGGTCTCCCTTGGAGGAGAGAGGATACTTTAAGGAACCCAGAGGAGAGACAAAGAACAATGGCTAATGTTTTCATACCTGAACACTTTAATGGACATTCAAATATATAGAAAAACAGATAGAGGAGAATAGGGGAGGAAATTCTATATGTGTGAATGTCATAAATTTATTTCACTGTTTTAGATTCTAATTTTCATTTAGCACAGCTATCTGGCAATACACCCACCTGTCACATCTTGTTGCTTAATTATCCAATTCTAGAAGAATATATTTCACTATTAAAATATTCTAATTTATGATAATAAATTAGGTCGATCCAATAGTCAGATCAGATGTGCTTTTACATTTAAAGAACTAGGTTTTTCTTCTTTCACGGCTGAGGATTTCTAGGCTGTTATACATTGCTTTGTTCTTCATATTAATTGGAAGTGTGCTTAATATGTAGAGCACAGACGATGTTTCATCAACAATAAAACACACTTTGTTTCATAAAACAAAACAGACGATTGTAACAATGTTTGTCAATGCAGGGCACTGTCAAGATTTTCTGCTTTTGTTCTTAAGTTTTAAGAACAGATTCTTTAGTTTGTATTCAAGGTCCATATTCCAGAATGCTTGACTTTAGCTTAAAACAAATGGAAAATGGCCATCTTGGCACATTCTCTCTTTTTTATGGGATTCTTTGCTCTCCTCTCATGGCCTTGATTCATCATCTTAGTACTTCTTTTGAACTCTAAATGACCATTTAGCATTCCCATGACTAGCAACAATACAGCTTTCAAACTAAAAATCAATCAATACTTATTAACCACCTATTACCTCTCAAGCATTGTGTTAAGCCCTGTGGATTTAAATACAAGTGCAAATAATAATAGTAATAATTATAGCTAATATTTATATGGTCCTCTAGATTTATAAGGACCTTTACATATTTATCCCGTATTGGCCTGGTCATTCACATTGAGACATACAGTACTTTGAACCTGACATAGTGATGTCCTTTTGGTCCTCCTTGAGCATGGACAGCCACCAATCAATGTATATATGTGTGTGTACATGCACACATACACATATGTGCGTATATACACATGTGTATATCTATACACACACATATGTGAGAGCTAGCATTTATATAGCATTGTAAGGTTTGCAAAGCACTTTAAATATGTCATCTCATGTGACCCCCACAACAACCATATGGGGTAGTTGCTATTTACTATTCCCATTTTATAGATGAGGAGATATTGAAGCTGAGTGGGTTTAAGTCACTTCCTGAGGCAGGACTCAGATCTTCCTGAATTCAAATCTAACACTCTATCCACTGTTGTCACCTAGCTGACCAAGATAATCCCTCCTCTCAAGGCGCCTCCATTCTAATCCAATCCAAACCCTTGTTTCTTTAGGGAGTAGAGGGCTTAATTATTATGTAAGAGGGAATTACTACCTTTCCCTCCAGGGCTAAGGATAACCATGGCTAAAACTTCATTACCCAGTAGCCACCAGTGATGTTGAGCCTCTGGCTAGCTAACCTGGTTCCTTACCAAAAATTCCTTATCAAAGCCTTTTCGTCTTGGAAGATCCTACCAGAGCTCACAGTTATCTTGCCACAGCTTGCAAGAACCAAAAAGGATCACTTCTATGTCACAGGCACAGGTATGGGACTTTGGAGGCATGTTTGCCAAAGGTGTCTGCCAGTGTCATGGAGGAGGCACAAAGTCCAATTGCAGGAGAGACTCCTTAAAATTCCCAATCAATCAACTGACAAAAGTTTGTCTAGCATTGTAGTGATTGTGTCTAGCTCTGGAATAACACTGGATTTTCCCACTGAGATCCATCATCATTTAACAGAGGAGAGTCTAATCAGATAGAGCAAAAGGTTCAATAAAGAATGCACTTTGCTTGGATTGTGACATTTAGTTGTGTATAAGAATTGAGATAAAAGTTATCATCAAGGAAATCTCATGCACAACAAATCCAAAATAGAACCTAGTATTTCCCTCCTAAAAGAAGTATGGTGTTGTGAACAGGGAATTTCTTTGGAACTAGAAAGACGGGTTTTAAGTGTAACCTGTGATATTTAATGGGTTGTGTTCCTACGCAAGTCACAAAGACTTTTAGCACTCTAGTCAACTCTTTAAGACAGTAAGTTGCATGGAGTGCACTGACTTGAATCACTAGTGGGAATCTCTTCACCTGGCCCTATTCTTCTGTGGTGCTAATGTGATCAAAGACCTTCCCCACCCATTCAATAGGCCTCAGGTGGAGCTAGTTAAGGGAACCTTGATTAGGAGAGGCCCTTTGTACCCCCTGTGGGTAACCATTAAGGTCAGACTAGAGAGCTTCGAAGAGATGGAGAACTGGAAGAGATGCAGAGATGAAGAGACAGAGAAAGAACTGCAAGGGCTTTCAAAACTGTGGAAGGAAAGGACGAAGGCAAGCAGACAGGATTTGTGAGTGTTTATGAGAAGGCCCTAGTGAAAGGAAAGGTTACAAGATGACTTGGCTCTTTGCTGTGATATTGTGTTTTAATCTCCTTGCTGTTACATTGAGGTAGACTTACTAGTTTTGGGATATAATTACTACTATGTCAAATTGGGGTTATTGGTTTTGGGATTTGATCCTCTGGTGTCTGAATTTTACTTCTTTTTTGCTTCTGTTTTACTTCTTCTGCCTTCTATACAGAGGCTCTTATACTTTGTGATTCTGAACTATACAGGCATATTCATCGTCACCATAAATATCATGAATCCTGCCTTATTGATACACCCTCCTCTATCTCTTCCCTTAAACCTTCCCTTAATCTAAACATTCCCATTTCTGCGAAGGCACCACCATCATTACAGTTGCCAAGCTTTGCTGATTCCACTTTCAAAACACTCTTGCATTTGTCCCCTTCTCTGAACACCAGCTTAGTCCAGGCCTCTATCACTTCTCATCTTTAGCTGTTGCAATATCCTCCTAAATGGTCTCTGCAGCCCATGTCTCTTTTTTCCAATTCATCCTGCATAAAGTCACCAAATCAATGTTCCTAAAGCACAGGTGTGACCAGGTCACTCCCCTATTCAAGATCCTTTTTTTTTGCTCCCAATTTCCTTTACGATAAAACAAAAGCACCACTTTTTGGCATTTAAAGATCTTCACAGTCTGACTCCAACCTATCTTTTCAGATTGATTTCACATTATTCCCCTTTGTGCAGTTGACAGTCAAGCCAAACTGACTTAGTGTACTATTCCCTGCAGACAACATTCCACCTCTTGCCTCTGGGCTTTGCTCAGGCTGTTCCTCATCTGTGGAATTCTGTCCCTTCTAATCCTGCTTCTTGAAGTCTCTAGATCTGTTCAAGGCCCACTTCAAACAGCATCTCCTTCCAGAAGCCTTTTCTGTTTCCTGTAGTTCTTATTGCCCCTTGAAACTAGTTTATTTCTTTGGTATATGTGTAAATACGTTGTTTTTACCCACTAGAATGTAAACTCCTTGGCAGAACAGTATATTGTCTTCATCTCTGTACCTTCAGTGCTTATTAACACAGTGCCTGGCACAGAGGAGACATTTAATAAAATGATGCTGAGTTGAATTGAAATGTGCTTTGAGGTTTGTTAAACAAAGATGATAAGCATGTATCGTGATCACAATCTGTCAGACCTTGATTAATATTTTCCAATAACCTTGTGGAATAAATACATGAAGTGCCTCTTTGGCTGTGAAAGGCTATGCCTGATTGATGACAAAACAACCTGTCATTTCAGTAAAGACATCGGTCAAAACAGTCATTGGCTGAACTGGTCCACTGTTTGAAGTGATGAGTTGATACAGTCAAAACGATTACACAGGTTACCCCACTGACAGTCTCATAACCAGCAAAGGGTTCTTTCAGAGAAGAAAGCCAGCATTTCCAGCTCCCTTTCCTGAAGGAAGTAGTTACAGAAGAACAGAATTTTTCAGAGTAAGAAGGGATTTGCAGCCATCTAGTCCACCTCATGCTTGGAAAAAAATAATCCTTACTACAATACCCCTGACAAGTGGTCATCTAGATTTTGCTTGAAGCTGCCTAGTGATGGAGAAATCATTAGCCCTTTAGGCACACCATTCCACTTTTAGACAGCTTTAATTGTTATAAATGTCTTTCCTTATATCAAGCTTGAATTTGTCTCTTCGCACTTTCCACTTCCTGGATCTGTCCATGAAGACCAAGAAGAGAAGATAGTCCTTTCTATACATGAGTCTTTCAAGTACTTGAAGACATTTATGGTGTCCCTCCTGAACTCTTCCTCTCTCTAGGCTAATCATTCCCAGTTCTTTCAACCAATCCTCATGTGACATAGACTCAAGGCTCTTAACTATTTTTTTTGTTCTCCTCTCCCCTTTCCCATCTTACCAGTGTCCTTCCTAAAATGTGGTATGTAGAACTGAGCACAGTGCTCCTGATGTGGCTTGACTAATGCTGAGTAAAGAAGGATTATTGTCTCCTTGTGCCTAGAAACTACTTCCTATCAGCCTAGCCTCCAAATGCGTTAGCTTTCTGGCACACTTTGTCACTTTATTGTCTCATACTGAACAATCCACTAAAAACCACAGATCTTTTCACAATGTTGTCTAATCATGTCTCTGCCATTTTGCATGTGTAAAGTCAGTTTCTTGCATTCAAGTGTAAGACTTTATATCTATCCCTATTAAATTTGATCTTATTCAATTCATCTCAATGTTCTAGCCAGCCTGTCAAGGTATTTCTGGGCCCTGACTCTGTCAGCCAGTGTTAACTGTCCCTCCCGGCACTGTGTCATTGGCAAATCTGATAAGCGTTCCTTTATCCAAGTCATGGATGAAAGTGTTAAGCTATACAAAGCCAAGGGCAGATCTCTGGAGCATTCATTGGAGACCTCCTTCTATGTTCATTGTGAACCACTAGTGACTACTAATGGTCCTATGCTGCCTGAGGAGGAAAACTTTCCTCAGATTTAGAGCAGAGCTTGAGAAAATAAGTTATTAAAAACATTAGAATGAGATATGAAATTAAATGGGCTAAAAAACATTTGGAGTCTCTAGTTCTTATAGCTGTGTGGTATGACAAAACTCCTTCATCTTCCAAATTTTCCAAGGGAAATTTCCATACACTGTTATCTGAAAATGGATATTTGATCTTATGAAATAATGATGATGACAGTACGGTAAAGTTATACTTGCATTAGGTATTAAAAGAAATTATTATTTCACGTAGTTGAAAAATCTCCACATTGGTTAAAAAACATAAAACCATCAAAGAGCTTTGAAAGACTAGATGAACCCCCTGAGCACAAACCTTGGATCTTGGAGAAGGTTGAAAGACATAGAATCAGTCAAGCACATATGTTTAGACAGGTCCCTATTGGGCCACAAATCTTTGGAGATTAGGGAAACTAGTAATTATTATTCAGAGATGGGTGTGGATAATTAAAGGTCGAGAAATTTGTTCCAGGCATCCCTTTTGGGGGAGAGCCCCAAGAATAAGTTATGCTAAATTCTTCACACTGTCTATAAAATGCCCAATTTGGAGGAGAGGATATAGAGGAAGGAAGATGTGTATCCTCACCCATCTGTTCAACACATGTTGTCAAACTCATATTATGAAGGGCCCTAGGATTCAGTCTAAATCATTTTATTTAGCTAATTATGCTAAACGGTTCATTCTTGATTTTGGGGGATCCCTAGTCAATTGATTCCTTGGCATAAATAACCAAAAGCATTTTAGATATTAACATCTTCAGTATTTCTTGGGAACCATGAGCTGTTGTTAAAAGGTTAGTTCTGAATTGGGAGAAGGAAGCTGGGGAAAATCACACCCCATCTGAGTTATGCTCATGCTTAAACATTTTGATTAAATATGAATTTCTATGCTTTTACTTGCACTACATGAAGTGTCATTTCCTGAAAGTTCAGTTCAAGGTAAGTGGATATAAAGGACAGATAATATTTCACTGTAAAATGGTAATGGATAAAGATCCTAGATTTGTTGCCAGGTAGTACAGAGAATCTCAGAAATGGAAGAGGCCTTATAGATGAAGAAACCGAGACCAAAAGGCATTGAGTGACTTTCCTTAGCCTTAATAGTTAGTAGGCAGGAGAAACAAGAATGTAACCCAAGTCTCTCACTTTCCAAGACAATACTCTTTGCCTGTGTCATCAGGGCATCCAGCATCTCTTCTGGCACCAGAGTTGGACTACCCTCAAGGGGTTTGTCTGAGATATTCTGTACTCTTCCAGTGGGCAGGGAGGCACAGTAAAGCATATGCTGGCAAGAGAACTAGCTGGATTGCTTTATCTACTCTACTGACATCATCAGTCTGTAGAAAAGCCACCTCTGGAAAGATAAACCTAGACCTTTCAGCCAGGTAGTCACTAGGTTCCCTAGCCCTGATGCTACATGTCCTTCCTCAAGACAGCTCCAGGGAAATTGGAATTATATTGTTACTGAGAAATAGGAAAATATTAAAAGTTGATAGTTCCTTTATTTTTCTGAATGCTTAATAATAATAATTCACATCATTATAGAACATAAAGGTTTACAAGGTGCTTTCCTCACAACAACTTTGTGAAGTAAATACAAATGTTATTTTACAGATGGGGAAAGGAGGATTCAAAGATGTTAAGTAATTTGTCCCTTATTCCTACCATACCTACAGTCAGTACTCAAGTTAAATGATTAGATGTTCTTTGTGTATTTCATGGATGTAAATCTCTCTCTCCTTCTCCTTTTCCCCCACCCTCTCTGTTTTGCTGAATTGTTAGCTTTTCGCAGACAGGGACTTTGTCATCTATATTCTTTATTTCCCAGAACACCTCATGGGCACTTATAAACACTCTGAGCAAGCACGGTACCTGGGGATAAAAAGATACAAATAAAAGCTATCATTAATACATCTCGTTTACTATGTGCCAAGCACTGTGCTAAGTAAGCACTTTTTACAATTATTATCTCATTTGACACTCACAACAACCCTGGGAGGTAAATGCTAGTCTTATCCTTATTTTACAAATGAGGAAACTGAGGCAAATAGAGGTTAAGCGACTTGCCCAGGATCATACACCTCATAAACGTCTAAGGCAAGATTCAAGCCTAGGTCTCTGAAAGTCTAACCCTTTATCCACTGCGGCACCTTGTTGCCTTAAGAAGATAACGGTACCAATAAAAATTGCATCAGGCATTTAGACAGAAAAAAAAGAATAATGAGGTTTTTAACAGTTTTAATTTTCTGAGAAATAATCTCCATGTCACAATCACATCCAGGGAAGAGATGGTAGATGAGAAGTCTGAATGCTTGACTGAAAGACTTGTTCAAACAAGAGGGAGTTGGATTTGTGGGGCACTGGGGTACTCTCTCCGCAGCAGATGGGGAATAATGCACTGAGGGAGCTGAGAGGGTAAACAAAGCAGTGTCATGGAGTTTAAACTATAGAACAGAGGAATCTATAAAGAGGCCAGCAGAGAGAGAGGAAGGAAGAAACGAGCTAAAATAAACAGATGGGTGGACAGAGAAAATATTAAACACTAAGACAGATAACTCAGGCCCTACCAAAAAAAGGCAAAAAAAAAAGAAAAAATATATATTGTGTAAGTAACTGAAGAAACACTAGAGGGAAAACCAAAAAGGCAATAAAGAGTCCTCAGATGGCAGTATAGAAAGTGTCGGGTGTGTGTGTGTGTGTGCGTGTTCATGTCCACTAAGGGAGTGGGTGGTATATAAAAGGGGAGGCAGAGAAGAAACAAACTGATAAATATGGAGAGAATCTGATATTAAAGGTAGCCAGGTGGCACAGTGGATAGAGGCCTGGGCCTAGCGTCAGGAAAACCCGTGCTAAAATCTGCTCACAGATACTTACAAGCTGTGTGACCCTGGGCCAGTCATTTATGCTCGGCTTCAGTTCCTTCGACTTTAAAACGGAGATCAGGATAGTGTCTGCCTTGCAGGGTTTGTGTGAGGATCAAATCATATTGAACTACTTGTAAAGTGCTTAGCCTAGTACTTGACACATAGAAGAACACTTAATAAATGGTTACTATTGCCTCCTTTCCCCCAAAGTAAAATTATTGCTCTTTTCAAATGAATCAATAAAGTGTCCGGGTCCTTTAGGGTGGGTCTGGATGCAGGAGCGGGTAGGCAGCTTGGCACAGTGGAAAGAAAGGCTATTAAACCAGAATCCCCTTGCCACAGTGGTTGCTCCCCTCTGTCATGGCTGCTGAGCCCACCAGGTCATGATCTGTGGAGCTCTGCTGGCAGGTCCAGGACCCTTGGAAGTCTCCACCCAGTTCTCAGGACAAGTAGGAGTGGTGGTTTGACTGGCCTGGCTGTAATATCAATTAAGTTGGGTGTCTTTGATTGAGTCTTATTAGGCGCTAAGCCTATGTGGAGGTGAAGCCATCAGGGTCCTAAGGGGAGTTGCTAAGACCAGAGCCAATAGTAAGAGCTTAAGTTCTGGTGGCTCAGAGGACGTTTGATGACCGCTAAAGAGTACATAAAAAGAGAGAACAGAGCTGTTTGCTTAGGGCTCCCACTCTTGGCAGTGTGCTGATGTGGAGACTCTGGGCAGCTGTACTTAAGAGCCCTTAAGCTTGTAAACCCTGATATTCAGACTTTGTTAAACTCTGGTAACTATGAATTGAGATTTGAATCAGACAAGGTCTGTCTGTCGGTGTTTGTAATTTGTTTGTATTTGCTCTGAAGTTCAGGGTGCTGGCTTTTTCCCCTGAACTAAGTGAATGATATTTGTATGCTGGATTAAAGTAAGATTGTTAACTCCTTAACGTTGCTTTCCTTAGTAAAGCAGATCAAAAGAACCTGGGCTTGCAGCATTCTTGTTGTTGGGCTTGTGTTGGTTTTTTACCCCCACAGCAGCTGCTAGCCGAATTGTTGCAACATTGGCCCACGGCACCTCCTGTTTCTCCTCTGGGCTATCTTATCTTGCTGTAAATAGCATTGGTTGGCTCCTTTTCCACAGGAGTTAATTTCCCGGATACTGGTTTCAGGGAGAGGGGAAGGACTTGAAGCAAGACCAGGGGTCTGGAAGATGCCACCATTCTTGGGGCTCTTGTGTATGTCAGTGGTGTTTGATCAGCAGCTGGTATTGGTGGTGACAAGGTAGGCCTTTCCCCACAGGAATGGTGATTGTTAAATTCTCAGGGTGAACATCTGCATCTTGGAAATTGGAAAAAAGCTACAAATCACTGCTTATTATTTTGTTGATTAGCTAGAGTTAATGTGATAGAGGAAATATTAATAATGCAGATTTTTAGAGAGAGCTGGTTGTTAAAAGTTACCGGCATACCACTGATACTGCTCCCCTCAATGATAGCTGTGTGGTCTCGTCTGGAAGCAGAAGGCAATGCTGTCCTTGAGGTTTGGGGGTTCATGGTCTTGGGCTATCTCTCTCTGTGCTAGGGGAGGGTAATGGAGGTGGTGGTCATGATTTGACTTGTCTAGCCCATAATGTCGGTCAGTGGGGGGGTGGCTGACTTCTCCACAAGAGTTAATTTGCTGATGATGGTTTTGAAGGCTCAGATGAAAGTGTATGGGGTCTGGTAGGGAGTGCTACTCCTCCTGGCGCTCTTGGGTTTATCTCAGGCCAACTTTCACCAGAATGAGACTCTTGTCTACAATGCAGCCAATGAAAGATCATTTGCCCTTTTCTTGAAGTCATTTTCTGAGAGCCAGTAAGGGGAACCTACTACTTTCTAGGGCACTCCATTTTACTTTTGGATAACCCCAATTGTGAGAAAGTCTTCCCATACGTCAAGGCTAAATCTGCCTCTCTTCTATCCATTACCTCTAGGTCTGTCCTCCAGGGTGAGGCAGAATGTTTAACTTCTCTACTACCTGATGGCCCTTCAGATACTTGAAGACAGCGAACATGGTACTATATCTTCTCTTTTATACTGAAACCACTCTAGCTAAGTGAGATGTAAGAAGCAATTGCTATAAGAAGCATTTGAAGATGAACATCTGAGAAGAATTATAATAGATCAAATTAAACAATAATAAATTGAATAAGGTGGTAGTGAGAATTCCTTACAGCTCATCTATCTTATCACAGAAAGCAATATGATAGGAGAGGTAATAGAAGAAACTTTTAAAAGCTTACAAAAAGAACAAGACAATATTGATGAGGACTTTCAGTTCCTCAGACATAAGCTAGGATATGTTAAGTGAAAGAAATAAATTGAATAACAATTTTATAGACATAGTAAATAATAGTTGCTTTACTGAATATGGAAAAGAAGAAATTAGTTGCCATAGGAGATGTGACAAGAGGTGTTACAGCTGCAGGCTAAGCAGAGTTTGTCAATGACTCCCTTCCTCTCTGACCTTGGGTACCACATTTCCATTAAGTTCTGAGCTCTTTTCTTACAGGGGCATTTTTTGCTTCTTGTTGTATCCCCATTTAGCACAATGCTGGGCACATTTTAGGGGCTTGATAAATATTGATTTCTTGATTTGTCCTCTCTATGGTAGTTATATAATATAAAACTCCATCTTCCAATTCAGGGCATTTTCATTGGCTGTCCCTCATACTTGGAACTCTTCTCCTTCCTCATCTCTGACTCCTGTCTTTCCTGGCTTCTTTCAAGTATCAGCTAATGTCTGACATTCCCTAAGAAGCCTTTCCCAGACCTCCTTAATCTTAAGGCTTTCCCTCTATAATTATCTCCATCTATCTTGTATGTCTTAGTTGTTTACATGTTGTTTCCCCTACCAGACTATGAATGCCTTGAAAACAGGAACCATCTACTGCCTTTATATTACCATCACTTAGAGTGTCTAGCACGTAGTAGGTGCTAAATAAATGCTTGTTAACTTGATGTTATCACTTATTTTATTTGGCTCCTAAGGGAAGCTTTGACAGAAATTTAAAGCCTCTTAAAATATGGTACATAAGAAGAAATGATGCATTCTACTATTTACACATATAAGCATTACTAGATAGATTAATTTATTCATTTGAAAGCTACTTATTGAGCATGTAATATGTGCCTAACTATGTACAAGTTGTCATGCGGGGGAGGGACATGGAGAGCTAAGAAGTATGACTAGTCCTTGCCTTCAGAGAGCTTACAGTCTTATCTGGGAGAAAAAAAGAATAAACATGAACATTTAAATAACAAGATGAGGCAGAATTATCAAATCGAATGGCATAGAAAATAAGAAGCATAAGAGGATAAAGAGATTCAGGTTCTAGTGAGGCTAGTTAGGCACTCTGTAATATATTTTGGTAGCATTAATCAGTATTCTAATGAAGCAACAGCTTCCATTCAGCATAACAGAACATTTCTTCTACTGCTATTTATGATCTCATGTAGCAGGCATGACAAATATTTCTATTTCTCATATAAGGAAATGCCAAGGAATGCTTGCCTCTCTTCCTCTTTCCATACGCTTCTGAAATCAGCTTCTAGTCATGTAAATAACTCCATTCAGTTACCCGGGGGAATCCCAGTGGACTCTGAAACCATGGGGGACTCTGCTAAGTGGGAGGCAGTGACGTGGATAAGAGACACACCACTGAGGGGCTAGGGAGAGAAGATATTTAGTAATAAGAGTAAGCATGATATTGACGCCCCAGACTCGGCAGGGAAGGGCTGAGGGAGTTCTTGACCATCACAAGGTTTGATGAGGCCCAAAGTTTCGGGAACAAAAGGATAATAACCTCAGAAATAAAGGTACTCTGGTCTGAAACTATATTTTGAGCATGTTTCAATATAATATGTTCTTCCATGACAGGAACTTTGAAGTCCTCTCCTTTTTAGCAGTGGATCTTAACCCGGTGTCCATGAATTTTTTTTAATCAAATGAGATATTTGTTTAAAAAACAAAACAACTCTTTAGCACAGTGCTCGGCCACAGTCGTCACTATATAAATATCTTGAAAACTATTTCAATATAATCCGTTCTCTTTACAATCCTATATGTTTTATTTTATTCACTTAAAAATACTGTTCTGAGAGGTCCATAGGCTTCACCAGACTGCTAAGGGGAGATACAAGACACATACAAAAAGGTGAAGAACTCTCACCTTACAGGGACAAGGCAGAGAACCAGTTCCCTGGGAAGGGAAATGCCCAATGCCCCTGTGAATGACTAAGAAGATGCATGTGGAGGGGAAGGGAAGGAAATAAGGATTTACATAGCTCATACTAAGTGCCAGACAAGCACTTTTATAAATATGAACTCATTCGATCCTCACAACAATCTTGGGAGGTAGGTACTATGATTGTCCCTATTTTACTGTAAAGGCAACTAAGACAAATAGAGGTTAAGTGGCTTGCCCTAGGTCACACAGCTAGGAAATGTCTGAGGTCAGATTTGACCTCAGGTCGCCCTGACTCCAGGCCTAATGCTCTAACCACTGGGCCACCAGCTGCCTCTACGGTGAGTGATGGGAGTGATTCAACATGGGACATTGCATACAACACTAGAAAAAGATACCAGCATCCACTTGCTCTACACACCTTATCCAAGGGCTGTGTTGCATTATTATGTTGGCTCAGGGTGAATTTTATTGACTGATGCTACTTTTTTTCCTAGTATTCAGGCAGTGAACCTCTTACTCATGCTGGCATCAGATAAGATACTGATCTTACTAGTAGGTAAAGTTTAAATTATCAGAATGATGACAGTTCAGAGAGAGAGTTAGAGTGCTAGATACTGCCCTCAAAGGAAATTTCCTTCTCAACCCTTTTTAGATCTCAATTCCAAAATAAGCTTTATAGCCGAAGAATTTAGAACTTTCTCGGGAATGGTGGCATTCTAAGCAGTCTCCAAACTGTTGATTTTGGGAAGCAAACAGTGTATTTTGTAGAGCTTCTTGCATAGAGGTCCTTTTTGGAAAGTTTGCTATTTCTATAGGACAAACCTATGACCATCCCCTGCTTTTATCTACACTTAAATCCTGGCCAGAGACCAGTTCATGTTTTTCTTGGAGGCTGTTGATGTAGACTCTTTGACTTTGTTGACTTCTTGTTGTATGTTTTGGTCTTCTTTCTCACCAAAGAAAGATTCCAAAGTCTGAGACTGAATCTGAGTGCGTTTTTGCTGCCTGGCCATATTCCCAGCCAGCTTACTTGACTCTTGAGTTTTTCAGAGGGGTATAACTGCTTGTAAAGAGTTCTATGTTCCAAGTTTGAGAGGATGCGCCGTTAATTTCAGAGCTATTTCTATACAGCCAGCTCTGCCACACCGGCACTCCTCTTTCCCCAAGAACCACCAACCTGGACCTGACACAAATCTTCAGTAGGCTCTGCACTCCTGCTCTGATTAGTCACTTAATTCCTCCCACCAGATGGGCCTGGGGCCGGAAGCAACTGCAGCTGTAGTTCTGTAGCTGCACCTCCCCACACTGCCCCGGGGTGGTGGCCGAACTGCAAACTCTTTTTACTCTGTCCCCTGCAGCTTTTCCCACTAACCTTCTCTGTTGCCTTTGGTGTTTGTGGGTTAGAAGTCTGGTAAGTGCCACAACTCACTGATTCAGGGTGCTAGGGCTTGTTCCACCTGGCTCCTGGTCTGGTTGGTCCTGATGCTGTCAGCACTGGGGACCGCTCCCCTCTACTCCGTGCGCGATAGACCTCATCCAGTGACCATCCAGGCTGTTCTGGGCTGGATCCCTGCTTCCCTCTGCTATTTTGTGGGTTCTGCAGTTCTAGAATTTGTTCAGAGCCATTTTTTATAAGCGTTTGGAGGGACCTGGCAGGGAGCTCATGCAAGTCCCTGCTTTCCAGCCACCATCTTGGCTCTGCCCCCTACACTTAAATCCTGAACCTAAAAAGATGTCTTGCACTGGAAGTTTTAAAGAATATGAGGACTCAGTCTTCTAGAGAATTGCTTATGTAATTTATGACTCAGAAGGATCTTGGAGAACATCTACTCTCTAATTCCATTATTTTATAAATGAACAAATTTTGGCTCTAGAAGTTGTCACCAGCTCAAGATCACATAGGTAGCGAGTGGCAGAATGAAGACTACAAGCCAGGCTTCTTGATTCTTGGTCTAATTCTCTTTCTATTCTGCCACATTGTAGACTTTGGTCCCAGAGGTCTGGACTAGTTTATTCTATTTTTATTCTGCTCAATTCATCTGAATCTCTTTGATTCTGCTCTGAAATCAATCAACCAGCATTTCTTAAATGCTGACTATTTGCCAGGCATTACATGAAGTGCTAAAGATACAAGTACATAATTAATCTACTCTCTTAAATGCAGAAGGATGGGGGTTGTCTGAAGTCACAAATGATGTGTGGATGCCAGAGGAGGCCAAAGTACCATGGCGTAGTGGATAGGGACAACCTAATGGGTTCAGAACCAGGAAGCTACCTGATTTCAATCCTACTCCAGAAGCCTGCCATTTAGGTGACCCTGTCCAAGTCATCTAACTTGTCTTTTCCTCACTTTCCTGATCTATAAATCGAAGGGACTGGATTCAATGATCTCTGAGGCTCCTCCTAGCTTTTAATTTAAAGCTGGATCCTATTCAGTTAGTCAATCATTTATTAAGTACTATGTGCCAAGTACTGTGCTAAGTGCTAGGGATACAAATAGAAGCCCCCCCCCAAATAGTTTCTGCAAACTCAAGGAGTCACATTGTAATTAGGGAGACAACATGCATAAACTATGTATACTATATATATATATGTGCATATATATATATATTATATATGATATACACATATATTATACGAATGGAAGATTCCATAATGAGAAAAGGTACTAACACTGGGCTTAGGGGGTACAATGGGAAAGGCATTTTTCATGAGGTGAACTTTGAACCGAAGCTTGAAGAAAGGCAGGGAAGCCAAGGGGCAGAAGTCAGGAGCCACAGCATTCTAGGCGTAGAACTGGGAGATTGAGTTTCATGCACAAGGAATGGTGAATAGGCCTGTGTCACTGGATCATAGAAGAGGAAAGAGAGGGTGTAAAGGGTAAAAAGAAAGGAAAATGTTTTTGCCTTTACAGTGTTGCTATTTTCTAAACTGTTCTCCTGCTTCTGCTCATTTCACCTTGCAATGGCCAACCACAATTCTAGAGGATTGAGGATGCATTCATGTTGCCCCTTTCTTGACAGAGACTAGGTAATGGAATCAAGAGACAGAATGAGACACACACACACATTTTAGACATGGTATGGGAATTTGTTTTGCTTGACTATGCATATATGTTACATAGGTTTTGCTTTTCATTTGTTCTTTCATTGGAAATTGGAGGAAGAGAAAATAAATGCTTGTTAAAAAAAGAATAAAAAATAGAAGTGAAAACAGCAACAAAAAAGACTAGAAAGGCAGGGAGTACTAATGCATGAAGAACTTTATATACAAAAGTACTTTATATTTGATCCTGGACTTAAAAGAGAGCTACTGTTGTTTATTCAGTGGACGGGTGACTTGTACTTTGGCAGCTGGGTGGAAGATGAATTGAGCTTATGAAAACAAATCTTCTCCCCTTGGAATAAAAATGCATGAATTTCTACCTCTATCAGATACCACATTCCTGAATTTGGAATTTAGGTGAATGACACTCTGGAGATCAGGAAAACTTAGAAGGAACCAGAGAATGAAAAGAGAACTAGATGTGGATTCAGAGATCTTGGGTTTGAATCTCAGCTTTGCGCTATCTGTAGGACCTTGGGTAAGAAAACTGGGCTTTCTTGGTATCACTCGCTATGCTCACCTGTAAAATGAAGGGCCTGAATAGGTGATTCCCAAGGTGCATTATAGCTCCAAATCTATGATCGATTAGGTAAATAGCCACTTGCCTCAACACCTTTAATTCTTTATCTCCTCAAGGACAATTGTACATAAAATGGATCAGTAGCTACTATTTCACATGTTTCATATCTATTCCAGACTGCACACTACTTGGGCACAATATTTTTCAAGATCTGACAGCAAAAGGAATGGGGGCAGCCTCTCTGGTTGGAAGCAGTGGTTAGTAGGACTGCTCCCCACTAACAATGAGAATGATCCCCTCCAGCAGAAGGTTCTTAGCAAGTGTGCAGAGAGCTGGTCTAAGTTCTGAAATGTCAGTCATTAATAGTTTTTTTCTGGGGTTTCTGTAGTTTATTACACTGTATATTTTATTCTGGGCTGAGCTTTAAAGTTGAGATTCTTTCACTGGGGGATTGTGAAGGTGTCTGACTTTCAAAAAATTGGGTTTCATCCTTTCAATTGTCCAAACTTGGCTTCATTTTTTTTCTAGTCCTTTACTTTCATGTCTTTCTCACCTCCCACTTTCTGAACGTTCACTTGCTATGATTTATTTACCTCTTTGTAGCTTTTATTTCTAATAGTGAAGTAGCAGTGTTACTGCAAGTAGAGTTGATTCTCTCCCTGCTTCAAATAATACCAAAACTCTACCTGAAAAGAGAACATGACTGAAAAATCCCAGAAGGTCAAATCGCCTTTGGAAGCAGTTGACTCTTCCTTTGTTAAAAAATATAAATAACTTTATTCTTTGAGATTTCTTATATACAAGGAGAAAGGCCAGAGATTGAGAGTGTACTTACAGGAGCAGGAGAACTACTAATTTATATTAAAAAGAGATGATGGAAATTTCCACTAACTTAAAAAAAGAAAAAAAAAGGATTGTCTTATAACAACATAAAAAGAAAGTGTTTTGCAAAGTACTATTCTTTGTGGATTGAGGCTAATGCACAACAGTTTCTGGCCCTCTCATCCCTATCAGTATGCACAATTCATTCATTTAATGGCACTGAAATGATTTAATGGAAGTTCGGTCAGGGTTCCTAGAACAAATAAATTTTCTTCCAACCTGTGCTTTTTGCTCCAGAGAGTGTCTGAGACTCTAAGACTACAAAACAGCTAAAAGTCCCAAGTGTTCATTTTATTTGGAGCCATAGAAATGAAGTGGTGTAGCACATTGAGTCCACACCCTTCCATCTTGGCGTTTATGATTCTGGATATCTCTTGACTTTGTCCAACAGGTGAAGTACAAATCAAATGAAATTTAAACTCTAAATCTTTCAATCCAGGGAACATTGTTTTACCGAGAGTCAGAAGGGCACATTAAAAGTTCTACATATTTAGCAGACATTGCCAAACTAAATTTTAGTAAAGACTGACAAATGGTAGAATTTGGAGGAGTTTCATGCATGAGGAGCAGCATGTAGGCCAGTGTCACTGGATCATAGAATATGGAAAGAAGTAAACTGTCTGATATCCAAAAATGGAAGTTGGGAACTCTGGAGTGGACCATAGTCTGCTTTGCCACAGAATAAAGGAGAAATTCCAGTATCTAAAACCATGATGCAGTCACCATGGGAATAGAGGGTGAGAAACCTGGAAACATTTTCATGAAACTCTGATTCTGATTGCAACTTAGCTTTGAAAACACACAGAAAATAATCTTGTAAAGACCAGATTAAAGTATATGTTAAGAAAGAAAAAACAAAATGCAGAAAAAATTCACAAGATTTAAATTTTCACCCACTTTTGCAGACATGAATTGCCCATTAGGCATTAAGGGCATAGATGATATGAAGAATACAAAAGAGGCAAATAAATAATTGAGACTTTAAAAAACCCACGGCCATAGTAAAATCTCTTCTAAAGTCATCTAATGCTGAACTGGGATATAGAGGTGACTCGGGAGTTTCAAATACTATGCAGGTTCTACCCAAGTTCTGGGTTCATGCCTG
Source organism: Phalanger gymnotis (assembly GCA_028646595.1). NCBI lineage: Eukaryota > Metazoa > Chordata > Mammalia > Diprotodontia > Phalangeridae > Phalanger > Phalanger gymnotis. The sequence continues at coordinate 68,758,195 of CM053627.1, read as the reverse complement.
GCTATGAACTGTATGTCTTCTATCCATGGAGCAACCTTAGCTATGATCAGAGAGATTCATCACCTGAAGGGTATTCAAAGGGTGATGACTTTTTCAGACACCACAACTCATGAAAACCATCTTGTAATTTACAGAGGAACTCTGATTTCCTATTAATGAAGGGAGCACTCACGAAGATAAACTCACTGATCCTTGACTGTAGCTAACTAATATGCACTGAGCTAAGCTCTGGTAATAGAAAAAAGGTGAAATACAACCCCTGCCTTCACAGAGCCCACATTCTAATGGAGTAGACGACATGCAATCAGTTGTATGCATGTAAGATTATAGACAGTGAAAATCTCAGAGGAAAGGAAAAAGAAGTGGAAGGAATGGGGATACCCCCTCTTGGGTTATTCCCCAACTTGCTCAGACGGCTTTGACTAATACCAGGTAGCAAGTGGGGGAGGGGAGGACCCTGAAAATATTGTTGTCAATGAGCCTCCACCACTGTGCTTCCCCATGCCAGTCTATAGAAACGATTATCTCTTAGCAAAGAAACCTACAGTACTTTCTCCCACTAATATACACAGTATGCATGAGAAGAAGGATACAAACTTAGAGTAATACAATGTCAGGGAGGCAGCTATGTAGGGAATACATGTGGCCAATGTTACTACTTTGTCATTGGAGTGCCTAGAAATCATTTTCTTTTAGAGGAGTCCTTATGAAGATGCCCCACAAATATTTCAACTCTCAGTCGCCAGATCCAACTTTCTCTTAAGTCCATAGCTAGCTCTCATCTCTGCTTCCAGAGGAACAAAGCCTCAAAGATCACTTCTTTGAGTAATTCCTTCTCTGCTCCCACAAATGTGTCTCAAGATACCGAATACGGTGTCTACTTTTGGGTGAGGAGTTCCACTGCTAGAGGCAATTCTCTCCTTCTCTACGAGGGTCTCCTTCAAATGGAACACCAGGTTTATCTGTCTCCAGGGCCCACCTATCTAAAACTCCTAGGGATAAGACTTATTTTTTAGCCCAGGCAAACACTGTAGTTCTTTCTGATTCACTAAGGGAAAAGTGTTCTCCTTTTATAGAGAGATCAAGTCAACACTTTGTAAACACATTAATAATTCATTACCTTATCTACTCTTTGCTTTCTGTGAGTACATCCAATAAAGAAAGAGGGAGAAACTAAATCCCCCCTCATATTTGAAAGGCATAGCAACAGAGACAAGTCTGATGATCTCCCTGTTTATTAATGTCAACTGAGGCATAAAACAGAGAGATATATGCTCAACAAAGGTGTTTGCCACTATTGTGGAAGAGGGATTTGCTTGAGCAGATTACGTCCTCCAGATGCTTCTGTTTTTGGGTGACATTTATGATGATTACATTAAGCCCTGGTTAGTCCATATCGGGAATATTTATTGTGAGTAGTTTAAACTATTTTGGGGGATAATGAGTTCCCCAACACTGTCTGATCACTTCTAAGGGATCATACAGACAAGATTCATAATTTGGGTAGAAGGTTGTTTTAAATAACTTTAGAGGTTTCTTCCATATTTGCTATGGTTTTTATGAGGCCCAGCTACTTTGTGCTATAGGCATACGATGGTAGTTTGGAAAGTACAAAATGTTCAATAAATACCAGTAATTATTATGCAATGTGAATGGCCTAATAATAGGGTATGTCCATGTGTCTTTTTGTGAGCTTACAGAAATCATTTAAAGTTAATGAATACTTAGAACATTACAATAGGCAGTTCTTTCTATTTGGGGATTTGCTTTAATTTTGTTACCTTGATTTTTGGAATGGGCTTCTTGGGAACAAAGCAGGATTTTTCCAGAGGTGACAAAGCTACATTTTGCTCCTTTAGTTTTATCTTGTTCTCTGCCACAATTTTTTTCCTCAGTTCAAGGTAAGGCCCAAAGCTTGGCAGTTTCTAAAGTGAAAACAAACAAGAGATCATGTTAGCTCTGTACATAAGTTTGAATGAATTAACAAAATAGCCTTTATTGTAAGTATTCTCCTAAACTTTAGGATATAAAGAAAAAAAGTAAGAGTCCCTGGTCTCAAGGAACCCACATTCTAATAAGAAGAGACAACAGATACAGAGTTCAGCTACATATGCACAGAGTTATATATAAACATTGGGAAACACACTTATTAAGTGGGCTGTGTGTTTTGGTTTTGCCTAACCTACAATGAGATGCAATTTGGCATCCTGAATTCAGATTCTATATCTTACACATACTAAGTGACCATGGGCAAATCCTTTAAATTCTCAATGCCTTAGCTATCTCACTAAGATTCTAAGTGGTAGGTGGCGTGCAGATCTGTGTGAATGGAATGAGTTTCCAAGCCAAGTGTTCTCCACACTGATGCAATCACCCATGTTGGACAGTTATTGTGCCATTGGTTTCTTCACGTGTGAAATAACAGGGTTGGACTGAATGACTTCTAAGGCCCTCTCAACTGTAAATCTATGGTGCTGATCATAAGTTCAGATATAGCCTGAGGTGACTGGTCTAAGGATCAGATTTCATTTCTACTTACAATAACAAGCCTAAGCCCTGCAGCCAATATTCATGCATTATTAACTTAATACTAATGATGATCACACATTTATACATTTTATAAAATACATGGCACTGGTACAATCAATCTATTCATTTAAAATATCAACAGAGCTTTTGCTTGGTGGTATTTGGACAAAACACTCACTAACAGGATTTCTATTTCTTTTAGATTTGTCTTAGTATCAAGAAGGGATACCCGTAATCGTTGACAAAGGGATTGGCCAGTATTCCAAGTCTTGTACTCTGGGATCAAAAGGAGTCTATTAAAACATTCAAATCCTTATGCTTGGGGAGATTTGTTTCCCTTCTTTGAATCTATGAGGATGAAAACCCTCCAACCCTTGCCAGGGACACTCCATAATTAGAGCAGTAGAAGGGACCTTTATGATCATCCAATCCAATCTCTTCATTTACATCTGAGGAAACTGAGTCTCAGAGTTGCCCAAAGTCACACAGTGTGTTGGTGATAAAAATGGGATGAGATTCTGGATTGCCTCTGGCTGTGTTTCTCAAGGACACCATGCTGAATCATTATATGTATCCCTTTAGTGATCGTGATGAATGTTGATTGTGATTTCCCAGAATAGCTAAAAAGCAAAGCAGTAAAAATATCGATTTCTGCATACAGAAAACAACAACTTTTTTAGTTTGCATAAAAGATGGTGAAAATAGAAACACACAACAGGAAATAGACTCAAATGGCTGCATCAGTATTCAAGATTACATACATACAGTACAAAGCCTCAAGGTTCTTCCTTTGTGCTTTCCAAAGTTCATTTAGCAAGAGACAAGGTTTAAGGATCCACTGTGCTTCCAAGAAGAATGCTAAGTAGTATCAAATTAAGACAATGATACACTTAGTTTCTTTATTATTCCACAATTATTTTTCTCCAGCCTGTCCTTACCCTTTCCTACAACCTTTGCTCTTCACTTTTCACAGCAAATATGGGTGTTGATAGATGCCACTGAATTTCAAATGTTTTGTGTTGCTGGTAACTTGGAATTGCTAGGGCTGCGTTAGAAGATTGCAAAAACATTTTCTCACTCCCATAGAATAAAGCCCATTTATCTAGCTGATAGAGGTCTGGAACATTGCAATGCTCCAAGGTCATCCTGATCTCTGACCTGGCAAGTACTGCCCTGCATCACACTTGTTTCAAAACACTGGGCTTCGTTCTCCGGACATCATAATGCCACAGGAAAACAAGTTTTCCAGTTCTCCAGAGCCCTTGATAGAGTGGGTAAACTAATATTCAACCATGGCCCACAATCAAACCAAGCTACAGCTGAGATTTCAGTACACAGTTGGTAGTCATGGAAGGAGCTTGTTCAAGTGTAAATATCCAAGATTGTTACCTGGAACATTAATGTATTTCAGTGGAATAAAGGGGTGAAGGTAGTGCCAAGTGGAAATTATGGCATCAGGGCCTGCTGGGCTGGTATACAGTTAAGGTCCACTTTCCATATCATAGATTTAAAAAAGCACACACTTTATTTTAATAAGATTTTTTTATTATTTAATATATTTCGCTTTCAGCGTTGATTTTCACAGGAGTTTAATAAGATTTTTTTTGATGGCTTTAAGGTTTAATTATAACCTTTGACCTCCACTCCTAGAATTGAACCTTCATATAAAGAAAAAATAGTTAAATAGAACCAACTAAAATAGTGACCAGGTCTAAAAATCTATGTAATATTTTACCCCAATAATCTCTCACACCAACTTTCTACAAAGAGGAGGAAATATGTTTCATTATTTGCTAATCTTTTAGACTCCAGCGAGGTGTTTAGAGTAGCAGATAGAGTATTGGAATTCATTAGTTTTGGGATCATGGACAAGTGACTTAACCTCTCAGAGTCTTGTTCCTTATCTGTAAATTGAGTATAGTAACACTGCTCATCTCAATAGATTATTGTAAGGAAATGACTTTTTGAATTGTGCCTGTTAGTTCATCAGCATTGGGAACTTCCAGTGAGGAAACTCTCTCCTCCAAAGCAGTTCTGCAGTTTATAAAGGAACACTGAGAAGTCAAGTGACTAACCCAGTGTCCCACAGCCAGGTCAGAATGACACCCTGGGCCACCCACTAAACTGATATGTCTCTTGAGAAAAATGCTCTACGAATCTGTGCAAATGTAAGTTATTATCATCACTGTTTTCCTGAAATAATGTTTGGATTTTACAACTATAGTTAATAAAATCAACTATGGATAACTTTTAGTTACTATAAACAAGGTCCTCATAGACCATTATATATTTGAATGAATCTTTTAATTGGAAGGAAGAGTCCATTTTGGATTAGTCAGGTCAGAAATTTCGTATACAAGAAATGTTCCTGGAATCCAGTCAGTACCTCATTAGGTGCCAAAGACATGTTCCCAGGAGATTAGATAGACAGACAGACAGACAGATACAGACATGTTTGGAATTTTCCTAATTCACCACACTTCTTTTATACATCGTGGTTACCTTAATCCTGTTCTCTTGCTGAAATGTACTGTGCTTGGTAAAATCTTTACACTGGTCTCAGCTTTGGACAAATCCATCTAACCTGATACTGTTTTAGCATTATTTGAATAGCTCTGCACTCAGAGAATTGGAAAGCTGGGCATGCTCCTAGCATAGATCTTGGTCCCTGGTTCTTCTGTAGATGAAGAACATGAGGTCCAGAGAGATGCTGTGACTTCTGCCCAAGGGCAAACAGTCTGTGACAGACCTGGCACTAGCATCCAGTTCTCTTGGGCCTCATCAGTGCTGGTTCTAGGGAATCCTGGAGTCCAAAGGCTCCATTTTGGTTTTGTTTTTTTCTAAACTAATGACTTCACCTGATTTTATACATTTCAGTGAAGGAGGGTTGTTTTGGCTTGAAAAGTAGCTTGGTAAATATCAGAAATCTGATAGGTAAGCTCTGTGAAGGTTATACCAAATGTATATTTGGCAAATATTCTGTCATCTACTTTGTAGCATAAATCCAAGGGATAACATTTTATTTTAATCCTTTGTTCAAATGGAGGGTGAACAAAGCAGTTCAATCCAAATAGTAACTATCACCAAAAAAGGGGATTTGAAAATCTTCAAGGAGGAGGCCTAACTTGTAGAGGTGCATGTGTGACAGTCTTAAAGGCTGATGGAAAGCAGCATAGCCTTTCAAAACTTCAGAGCTCCCATCAGGCCAATTCTGTCCATCCTTCATTCAAGAAAGTCAAATCATTGTGTTATATTAAATGTGCTTAAAACATGAGATATATATACATATATATATATACACACATATATATACACACACATATATATCACACACATATGTGTACATACATATATAGATATATATCTATATATGTAGCACCAGCAATTTGGGGTGCTTGTCATTTTAAAAGTTATAAGATCATTTTTTTTTTGGTTCAGAGACTTATCAATCCCCCTATATCTTCTAAGACTATTTTCATACTACTACTCAGCCCCCCACCCAAAAAAAAAGATTGTAGATGAATATATGTTCACTGTGTACATGTGGAATCAGTGATGATTAATAAATTATCAAGTTCAAAACTCTGCCCGAATATGTAGTAAATTGATTTCCTATTGTAGAAGGGGAAGCAGCAGGTGTTCTACATCTCCATTCATTATTTCCTCGCAACCAAAGTTGCAGCCAGTAGTAACTCAAAGGAAGGGGTTTTGACTATAATCTTATATTTAATTAAAAAATTATTTCATTAAGTATTTCCCAAATACAAGTAAAATAACTTTAAAATTTTTTTTTTAAAAAATTGAATTCCAAAGCCTCTCCTTCATTCCTGGCCTGTCCTCCTAGCAAAATGCATGTGCTTTGATTTTGATTATATGTGTGAGGTCATACCAAACATATTTCCATATGCATGCTATATTTCTTAAACAAAGGGAGAAAAAGTTAATTTTTGAGGCTATCAAAAACTGCCTTATAACTGATGAACTGTACAAATCCTGAACCACAGTGAGATTTTTGTCTCAGTAGTTTCTCGGGGGATTCATCATTGGTGAATTTGTTCTCACCATAGAAGCTAAATCCTACTCATTTAAAGATAACAGTATCTCCCACTAAAATTGTCTCTATCCAGATGTAAAAAGCATTACACTGTCAATGGAAAACTGACAATATAATGAATCAACAATGATACCTTAAGCCAGCAAAGCTTTAAGGTGAAGAAGACTGTTTGGATTATAATTTATTCATGGATCAATCCAAAGGTAATTGAGCATATTATGGAGTAGAAAGGGCTTCTTGTTTCCTAATAGAAACAGGCACTGGTATCTTCCAGTTCGAATTGATATCATTTTGATGGGAGCCACACCAACTTGGCTTTTCCTAACAGCATTTTGTTCCAGACTTCCATTTTCTTATTAATAGCTGATACAAAACAAAAGATAGAAGCTTTCAGCCCTCTCCTAGTCAATTTTAAAAATTCGATTGTCTCCCTTACCCCCAAAAAGGATGATAGCATCACAGACTTAGAACTAGAAAAGACTAGAGTTTATCTAGATCAATCCTCAATTTTTTGACAGATATGGAAACTGAGGGTAGAAGAGGCAAAGTGATATCCAACATCATATAAAATTATGGCATTGCAGAATTTCAAGTTTATAAGGGAATTCAGTGGCCATTTATTGTTAAGATCGTAGGATCAAAGATTTAGAGATGGAAAGGACCTTGGAGGCCATCATGCTCAACATCACACAGAATCATAGAATCCCAGAGTTGTAATGGATATCAGTAGACAATTTGGTCTAATCCCTATCCCTAAAATGAATCCCCAGTTTGACACACCCAACTAGTAGCTGTCTAGCCTCTCCTTGAAGACCTACAAAGAGCAGGAATCCTCCCTTTAGGGCAACTCAAATTATAGCAAAGTTTTCTTACCTCGAGCCTCAATTTTCTCTTTGGGATTTCTACTCAACTATTCTAGATCTGGTTACACATAAAGTGAGGTTAATCTTTCTTCCATATGGCAACCCTACAGAAACTTGAACACAGCTATCAAATGCTTCTCCATTCCATCTTGGCTCCTCCCTCCATTCATAACACAGGTTTCTTTTTGTCACGGATAGGAAATAGCAGACTTGGGATCCAAACCCAAGCCTTTGGACTACATACCAATCCAGCATTACTTTTGTTATACCATACTGTATCTCTCATAAAGGAGAGTAATTATTGTGATGAATATGTAGGCTTGAAGTAAAATCATAAGGAGGAGTTCAGGTTTTTCTGGATGAGGAAAGACATAAGACTGACAAATGAATGGAGGAGGTAAGCCAGTCAAAGGTGTACCTGCCTAGGATTTCTAAACCTTGACTCCCTTTGTGAAAGGAAATTTTTCACAGGTGACAGTGTTAACATAGTATATCCAACTTCCTCTCTATTAAGGATTCAACCATTTCCCTAAAATATGTGAACACACATTATTAATTTTATAAAAGTCCCTTGCCACTAATAGAGGGTTAGAGTCGATTTTACATGATACACCCACATACTGACAGCAGAACCAAAGAAAAAATGCCTGGATTTGTCTTTATTATATTTCTGATTATATAAAGGTCCAAATACTTGTGTGAGTATGACAAGTGTAAATGCTGATTGCAACTGCAGATATGGACATCTTGATTTGAAATTTGGTTGAATTTATACAAATGACATAAGTTTGAGATAAGGATGGGGGAATAAATAACTACAGACTTAGCTTTAAAGACTTCATTCCTCTCCAGGCTTCACTGCTGACATCTCTACAGGACATTCTCCAATATTTCACCCCCATCCTTTGCTAGGTACATGTGCTACCTCCCTCCTACCATTTTCAGCTTCCCTTTATGTTTAGTCTTCTCTCGTTAGAATGGAAGCTTCCTGTGGGCAGGGACCAGCTTTCTTTTTGCTTGTGTTCATATTCCCATTTCTTAGCATAGGGCTTGACACAAAACGAGTATTTGATAAATACTTATTGACTGACTAAAGAATCAAACAGGAAGGAATACCTTTTAGGTGCTCAGCATTGTGGCTAGGACAGTGGTGGATGTCCATGAAGACAAGTTTCCTTAATAAGTTATTGCTTTGCTCAAAATAATTTATTATCCACCCCTGCTTTTTAGAATTTTAGTTTTTTTAAAAACAAATTCAACTATGTTTTTTCCCCAAAATTATTTTGTTTGTATATAGCCACATTGAAGATTTGGAACCATAGATTTTCATTGTTGAAAGGGACTTGAGATGTTTAGTCCAACTCAGACCTAAAAAATGATCTCCTTTATAACATAACTGATAAGTGGTCACCCAGTCTTTAAAGATGTCCATGACACAACAAGAGATAGAGAGCATTACAAAATGCAAAATGGATAATTTTGATTATGTTAAATTGAAAAGTTTTTGTATAAAAAAGCTAATGCAACAAAGATTAGGAGAGAAGTAGAAAATAGGGAGAAAATGTTTACAACTAGTGTCTCTGATAAAGTCTCTAAAATATACAGGGAACTGAACCAAATTTATAGGAATACAAGTCATTCCCCAATTGAGAAATAGTCAAAGGATATGAACAGGCAGTTTTCAGAGGAAGAAATGAAAGGTATCTATAGGCATATGAAAAAATGCTCTAACTCACTACTGATTAGAGAAATGCAAATCAAAACAACTCTTAGGCACCACATCTCTCCTGTCAGATTGGCTAAAATGACAAAACAGGAAAATGATAAATGCTGGAGAGGATATAGGAAAATTGGAACACTGTTACATTGCTGGTGGAGTTGTGAACTGATCCAGCTACTCTGGAGAGCAATTTGGAACTATGCCCAAAGGGCCATAAAAATGTTCATACCTTTTTACCCATCAATACCACTTCTAGGGCTGTATCACACAAGATCCCACAAGTGGGAAAGGGACCGGTATGTACAAAAGTATTTATAGTGGCTCTTTTTGTAGTAGCAAAGAATTGGAAACCAAGGGGATGCCCATCAATTGAGGAATGTCTGAACAAGTTGTGGTATATGAATGTAATGGAATACTATTGTGTTATAAGAAATGGGGAAGATAGAGACTTCATAATAACCTTGAAAAACCTACATGATATAATGCTGAGTGAGCAGAGCAGAACTAGGAGAACATTATATACAACCACAGATATACAGATTCTTTGATGGCTAACCTTGATAGACTTGGCTCTTCTCAGCAATACAAGGTTCAAAGACAGGCCCAAAGATCTCATGATGGAAAGAGCTATCCACATCAAGAGAAAGAACTATGGAGTTTGAAGGCAGATTGAGGCAAACTGTTTGCTCTCCTTTTTTAATTTTTTTTCTCTTTTGTTTTTGGTCTTTTTGGTTTTGTTTCTTCTTTCTCGTGATCCATTCCATTGGTCATAATTCTCCTTTACAACTTGACTATTGTGTAAATAAGTTTAATGCGAAATTATATGTAGAAGATACATCAGATTCCATGCCATTTGAAGAGGGAGGGAGGAAGGGGAAGGAAGAAAATCTGGAATTCAATCATGTGGAACTGAGTGTTGTAAACTAAAAATTAAAAAAATTAATAAAAAAAGGAAAAGAACACTCAAAAAAAAAAAGATGTCCAGTAAGGGAGAACCCATTACCATCAAAAGCTACTTATTCTACTTTAACAGAATTGTATTTGTTATATAGTTTTTCCTTATATTAAGTCTAAACTTGTCCCCCCCACCCCATTTTTGATCACCGCTCCTATTTCTGCCCTCAGGGGAGCAGGACAAATCTATGATCCCTTCCTCATATCAGCCCTTGGAGGGAGCTATAATCTCTACCAACTTCTGACACCCAGAAATCCAGGCTAAATATTCCCAATTCCTTCAACCAATTCTTTTATGACATAGGCTCCAGTTCCCTTACCAGCCTGAATTCCTTTCTCTGGAACTTCTCCAGCTTATCAATGTTCTTCTTTGGAAAAGCATGACTGGTTTGGAGCTCAAGATGCTCCAAAGTCTCCCTCTTATCTCCTTTGGGTGTTTGAAATCATTTACAATCTAGCTCTAACCTATCTTCCCAGTTGTATCACTTATTTTTCCTTTTCATTCAAACTGTGGTTCAGCCAAATTGGCCTTCTTGGTTGCTTTTCACACACAATATTCCACCTTCCACCCCTGAGACTTTGCACAAATGCTTGCCCCATGCATAGGATATGCTGCTCCTTTGATGTTGACCCTTGAAATGCCTACCTTCTTTCAAAGCTCACCTCATGTGCTACCTTGTAAATGAGGCCTATCCTCACCCTTCAAGCCCCCTCCCCCAATAATCTTGCATATATTTTGTATGGTGCAATATATTGCTTATATTTGTATGTTAGTTCTCCAGAAACAATGTAGGCTGAAGCCAGGGATTATTTATTTTTGTATTTTGTATGTATGTATGTGTGTGTGTGTGTGTGTGTGTGTCTCCTGGGAAAGTATACAATATGTAAGTGCTTAGTAAATGCTTACTGGCTGGATTCTTACATTGTACCACCCAGAATGGGCATAATACCTCTGATGTGGTCTGACTAGGAAAGAGTACAGTAAGATTTCCTGTAAGCTGTTTCTCTCTTAATGTAGCTTAATATAGCATAAGCTTTTTTTTTTTTTTTGCTGCCACATCAGAGTGGTACTCATATTGAGGTTATTGTCCTCTAAAAATTCCAGATATTTTTTAGACAAATCACTAGCCTATACTTGAGACATTTACTTTTTGAAACAAATTGTAAGATTTTACATTTATTCTTATTGAATTTTCTTTTGTTATATTTAATGGTTTTTTTTTGTTATATTCAACACAATGATCTAACTTGTCGTAGTCTTTTTTGGATCTTGACTCTATCATCTAGTAGGTTAACAGTCTCTCTGAGATTTTTATTTGATGAATATGCCATCAATGAAATTAATATCAATGAACTGATATCAAAGTAGCTGATCAAATTTGTAGTCTAAACAAAGCCAAGCACTGTTCTCTGACTGAACCAAACTGACAATAAACCATTTACTATTCTTTGAGTCTAACCATTTACCCAGTCCTGAATTCATCTAACTGTATTGTCATTTAGTTTACTTGTTTCTATGATGCCATGGCATTCTACAGTCTTCATTCATATTAAGTTTGTAGGCCATGGAAGTCTCCAGATTCTTTTCACTTGAAGTTGTCTAACCAACTCTTTCCCTTTGGCTATAGAATTGAATGCCCCCTTGTAATTCTTCATTGTTTAGGAGAGTAGAATTATCATTATCAATAAGCAAATTGATTTTTTCATCATTATTAAATTATGCTTCTGTGCCAGGCCTGTGATTTGTTCCAAATTCCTTATCTCTTTCTAGGTGCCCTATAATATTCTCTAATGAAAATGCTGCTTGTTTCTGTTCCCATTGACCTTTACTCAAATGTTTTCTATTGTTCATGTTGATAGATTTCCTCTTATTGAAGTGTTATGTTAATTATATTATATTTACAGCCAATGCTACTCTACTTACCTACTCCATTTTACTTATTAAAACCTGTTTATTTAGAATAAGATATATGCTTCCAGAGCCACATTCCATTCGTAGTACTTAGTCCACCAAGTCAGTGATATATCTAAGGTTAAATTTGTTTCTTCACTTTAGGATCTTTAGTTCATCATGTCTGCTACCCATATTTTGTGCTTTTGAATATAGACACATGAAACCCTTTATTTCATTGCCGCCTCCTTTCCTAAATTTTGCTACCTGTAAATTTCTCAGTATCTTTACAACTCTTTTTCTTTTTACATTGTAGCTACTCTCTATGAATTCTAGTTTAGCAAGTATATATAGTCATTTTTCATACTTTACCATCCTTTTTCAGGTTCAATCCTTTTAAATTAGATTTTAAATTCTTTAGGAAAATAATTCTTGGAATCCCTTATTGGGTGCACTTCATCCCTGGCCAGGAGCCTATAATTCTTATAACTTGAAGCTCATTCACAAAATCAAATCCTATTGGCAGATGCTATTTTCTTAACTAGATTTATTTTTACCAATAATTAATAGTTTAAGCTGACTTCTAAAATTTTCTTAAAAGACTGGTATTCACATGTACTGGGAATTACAAATCTTTCTCTCCTTAATGAGTAATTACTTCTTTTTTATCTCCTAAATATTTTAGTAAGTATCCCCAGATAATTTGAATCCTCTGAGAGGAAATCAGGAAATTGAGGAAAAAATGGAGCTAGAGTGTGGTCCTCCTCCCAGGTCCATAGACCAACAGTAATTTCTCAGGTAAGTAGGTGGCGTACTTAGAAGAAAGGGGATAAAATTTGAATAAGTTATCATGAGCCAATTTGAAATTATGGTGAGAAACCTCCTTGTAAAATGAAATGCAAGGGGAGGAGGTTTCTTTAGCCACTAAGAAACCTTACTTGAAATTGTATTCCAGAGCCTAGAAATATAGTACAAAATACAGCCTCAAAAATATTTGCATGCAGACAAGAGGGCATGTTTTTTGAACTTTATACACCTTGTAAGACAGAAGCATCTGTTACCATCTAATGAAGGCTGAGAAAGACTGTGGCAAAGGATTGCAGAAAAATGTCCGGTGGAGAGTGACGCACAATCACCATCTCCTCAAAGCTGAGAGGACAATGATATGGAACAGCTAAAGGTGTAGAGGCCTTGATGTCTGCTGAGAGCTCCTGGAGTCAGGGCCTAAGGTTAAAAGCAATACGCAGATAGATTTGGGAGCCATGGAAAGTATAATCAAAATGGAGGAGTAACCCCCAAACCCCCTGAAGGATCCCTCTCTAGGGCAATACTGGAAATGATTGAGACCATCTGAGTATTATTATTTTCTACAAGTCTCACCTGTTTTCCTTAACTTGTAAATACAATTCTTCATGTTTTTAGCTTCATGAGCCTGCGTGTCTTTAGGGGAGTGCTAGGTACTAACGTTCTCAGATCACGTGAGATGGGAAAGTAGACCAGAGAAATAAGAGCCCTCCAAAGTGTATCTAGGTCTTTTGTGTCTGAAAGGAAACTGACATAAAAGGTATACTTAATGATCAAATTTAGGTCAGTGAAAAAAGTAGAACAGGAAGTACGTAGCAAAATAGATTGAAAAAGATCTACTTATTTCCATACTCCACATTTCAAATGATGATTCTATGTAGATTGTAAGGAGTAATTTATTTTTAGGTGAGTTGTTAGAATGTTTGTGTTGGATGCATGTAATTTGCTAAATCAGCAAAAGGTTCAGAGTAGTTTAGGCAAGTGAGTAGCAAATGAAATCTTTGATCAATCAGAGGATGTCTAATCAGTAAAATTCAATAGTCCATCATGTTACATGGCAGAACTCTTACTGTGATCAAGTTTATCTGACTTCTGAGTGTGATTTTACACTAAAAGCAAGACAAAATCAATGAGAATTTGTAAATTTCTTTGCAATGCAGATATGACGAGATTAGATGTTTCTTCATGTTCTTTTGGAAGTAATTCTGTAGAACAGGAAACAACCCTTATACAGTTAATGTGATTGGTTAGTAGGACGGTCAGAAATATTGAATCAAACCCCCTTCTGTCTAGTATTTTTTCTTACACAGATAGAAAATGACGGAAATAAAGTCACTAGTTCTAAAAGGATTTATGCAGGATCATTTCTAACTGTTCTGTGTCTAGTCTCTACCAGCTCCAATCTACCTTGTCTATCACGATCAGACTAATCTTGCTAAACTACCACTTTGAAAATATCACTTAACAAACACCTCCAAAGACTCAGCGTTCTAGGCCTTCTCCAAACTGGTTTCAACCTTCCTTGTTTGATTTTGTAAGCAGGTCTTCAATACAACCTCTGTCCAACCAGATGGGCTATTCATTGTACCTCAAAACAGAACATGCATAGTCCATTTTTGTGTTCTTCTCCATGCTATTCTTCAAAAGAAGTAGCTTACACATGCATGGAATGGAGCATTTAAACTCAAGGAGACAGCTCTGCTAGCAACCAACAATAAGTGACAAGGAAGAAGTCCTCTTAGAAATGCTTCTAGCAGAGGACAACAAGGTGGGAGAGGGAATTTATTTGGACTCCCCCAAACTCATCATGTAAGTGACAAACCTTTCAGAAGAGAGATTGTTCATTGGAAGGCTGCTTTTCAGCCCCAACTCCTTGTGGGGTACAGTGAGGGTTTTCCTATTTGTTCTCTATCTCTCATGTCTCCATGCCAGACTAGAATAAACTATAGGCTTCTTCTCCCACTGATATCATCAAATTCATTCCTTTGGCAGTAGTTTTGTTCCATTGTAGGTGAGGACAGTCAGAATCTCCTCCCAATGTCTCTTTTACTACCACATCAGTGAGTAGAGGGAGAAATATTCCACTAGAAATTCTGAAAGCATTACCTGCTCATTAGATCTTATAATTTTATCAGTTGGACTGAGGGTACTCCATTAATTAAGGATATCTTCATCATAACCCTTCGTAGATACAGATACATTCCGTTGGATTCATTTAGTTAACTAGACATTGCCTTCTTCCCAACAGAGGGAAAATAAATAACAGATATACACACATATACGTATATACATACACTCACATATGTGTATATATACATATAAATACATATTTGTATGGATATAATATGTATAGTATGTATGTAGAGTCATGTTTGACTCTTCTTGACCCCATTTTGGGTTTTTCTGCATAGGAGTGCTTTGCCATTTTCTTCTCTAGCTCATTTTTTACAGATAAGGAAATGGAGGCAAACAAGGTTAAGTGACTTGCCCAGTCACATAGCTAGTAAGTGTCTAAGGCTGGATTTGAACTCAAGAACATAAGGCTTCCTGATACCAGGCCCAGAACTCTACCACCTAACTGTCCTAGCTGCTGCTATTATGTTAATTATAAAGTGTCATCATAGATTCATTGGATCATAGATCTAAAACTAGAAGGACCCTCAGAGATAATATATTTTAACTTTTTTTAACAGATGAGTAAATTGAGGTCCACAGTGCTTAAGTGTTTTCCCAATCCAGTGCCAGTCCTCTGACTCCAAATTTAGAAGTCTTTTTCCTTTAGCAGGCTGACATATATATTCATATGGGTATATATATTCATATACCTAGAGATTGGGTTCAAATCCTGGTCACTGTATGACCTTGGGCAAGTCTCTTAAACACTCTGGTCCTCAGTTTCCTCATATATGTGTACGTACGTACACCTATGTACATATAGATCATATAGTGGCCTGGACCTGTAGTTTGATAAATATAATGAGTTCTTGATGAGGAAAAACCTTCACCAATCTGGACCATCAACTCTTTTGAGACTTAAGGTCTTAGCTTAGGGAGCTCCTAGGGGTGACTTGCCCAGCATCACAAAGTCAGTATCTATCAGAGGTGGTCCCTCAACCCATGCCTTCCCACCTTTAAGGCTGACTTTCTATCCTGTAGGTCATACTATTTCTTTTACATAATATTGGATATACATTTTGAAAAAGCAAAATGCTTAGGTATGGTTTGTGATGTATAAATACAGAAGTAAAATCTACTATAGTTATCAACTGTTAGATTAATTTTCAATCACCATTAAGTCTTGAGGAAGGGACCATTTTTTTTTGCCTTCACCCCCAGAACTTAGCCCTGTGCCTGGCTCATGGCATTTAATAATTGCTTGTTGGCTGATGGCTTAATCTTGGTGCTCCATAATGTATTGTCATTCTTTTAATGAATTTAGTCTGCCAAGGAATACTCATTTAACAGTTCCTGGTGTCTTCATTATATAAAGCAAATTTTAAAACTTTAAAGGGGGTACAGAACCCATCTTTGTATCAGTATTTGTATATCTGTAAAGTTCTAATCATTATGGAATGCCTGTGAATGATTAATTAGTGACAGGAGTAGTGTATGGCGGTGACCCAGATAATAAACTCTCTTAGATGATGAACTCCAAGAGGGGGTAAGTTCCTAGGGTTCATTTATTTAGCATTGTGTAGCAACCTGCACAGTGCAAGCTGCTATGCACAGGTAGGTACTTAGTACCTGATCTTTGATGATAAGGATAATGATGATTATCACACTATAAAAAGATCAGAAATGAAGATTAAATAACTCGGAAGTCAAAACTTCAGTTATGAATCATCAACTCAATCAAGAGAAGCTTTCTCTTGTTTAGTGTTGAGGATGCTATCAGTTAAACCATGAATCACTGCTACAAACTGGTACACTGATCCTGATTCTCTGACTCACGGATGAGAGATAGAAATGTCACGAATCGCCTACTTCAATCCTTTCAGATTCCAGGACTGTGCTCCACTCCAAAACTGACATCCATGTGAACTGATTCCTGCACCAGACAAGGCTGACCCCCATATTAGCTATGACTTCCTGCTTGAAGCCAGAGCTCTACTTTAACACCGACTGCTGATTCAACGCTGGGCTCCATGCTAGGATACAGCCTAAAGTTAGAAAGATCCGAGTTCAAATCTAGTCTCAGACGCTTACTAGCTATGTGGTCCTGGGCAAGTCACTTAACCTCTGTTTGCCTCAGTTTCCTCATCTGTAAAATAGGGGTAATAGTAGTACCTACCTGAGTTATTGTGAGAATCAAATGGGGTATCTGTAAAGCAGTTAGCATAGTAAGTGGCACTGGTGGTTGCTATGTAAATGTTAGCAATTTTAAATTATTATTATTACTCTAAATTACAGAGCTTTAAATACATGAAGACAGTTATCACATCCCCTATTCACCCTGAATCTTCTCTTCTCCAGGCAAAATGGCTCCAGTTTTTTCATCTGTTCCTTATATGACATGAATTCGAGGTTCTTCCCCATCTTTTTTGCTCTCCAATAGGCTTCCCAGTGTCCTTAAACTTTGATTTTCAGAACTGAATGCAGTAATGTAGTTATGATGTGACCAAAGAATATAGTAGGGCTATCATCTTCCTAATCTTGGAAACTATGCCCTTTTTAAAGCAGTCCATTATCACAGTATCTTTGGTTGCCACATCACACTGCTCTATGAGCCTTTAGTTCACTAAAACAATCAGATTTTTCTTTCTTCACCCCCCTGACAAATGTATTCTAACCATGCCTCTCCCTTCCTATATCGGTGAAGTTGATTTTTGTACCAAAGTATAAGATTCAACATCAACTTCGACTGAATTTCATCTTATTAAATTCAGCCTGACGCTCTAGTCTGTTATTATATTTTTGGATCCTGTCATCCTTCTCTGCTTTTTGTCAGCCCAGAGCAAACTAGAGCCAAAGCCAGGTCTTTTCTGGATGGTGCAGACTTTGATGGTAAAATCGACTCTTCCATCTTCTCTGAGCCTTAGATCTCAACCACCTCAAAACTTAGTCATAGCATTCTCTCCTTCATTATTGACTCCTAGTCCCAGTATCCTGCCTGATTACTCCTTTAGCCCTAGCCCTACTTCGACCCTGATCCTAATCCTCTTTTCTACTCATATCCCTTTTCTGACATTCCACTACCTCACCCCTCTACAGTTTTCCATCCCTAGTTGAGCCCTGTTTCTTAGTCTGTCAATGAGTCTCATTCCATGACCTAGGCCTAAGGATAAAAAAGAAAAAAAAATATGAAAACTGTCCCTGTCCTCCAGGAGTTACATTCTGCTGGATTCATTTAGTTAACTAGACATTGCCTTCTTCCTAACAGAAGGAAAATAAATAACAATACATCTCCCACTATCTCAAAATTCAGAATAATTCAAGGCAACCTATAAATCGCTCCCAAAGTTCACAGAAGACATCTTTTTTTCTTTTTTCCCCTTTAAATAACTCTCATTCCCACAATGTCTCAAACCTGGACAGATTCCCTAGAACCTTTCAGAATCACTTGGGAATTTTTGTTAAGTAGGGGCTGCATAGATTGCTAGTTCCAGCTGAGTGATTTCCATTCAATCTGAGAACAAATAATTTCAGAGAAGAATTGGGAAGGGTGGTATAGGAAGAATGTTTGTTCCCTCTCTAAGAGGCCATGTTTTTGAGCATCTGTAGCAGGAGGCTAGCTTAATTGATTTCTATGGACAAGGAACTCTAACATATATATTTGCATCCCCTCAGAGTGCCCAGCACAATGCATGACATACAATAAACATTCAGTAAGAATCTCTCAATTGAGAGACTGATTTTAAAAGGATACAGTAAAGATTATGCTGCATTTTTTCAATGTGTTTTCTATTTGTAGCTCCCCAAAAGTTGTTAAGTTAAAGTATTTTGTATATGCCATTAAATTATTGGACTTACTCCAAACAAAACATCTGTATTGCTTCACTCCTGTTTAGTATAGGACACAAGTTTAATGACTGGAGGTAAAAGGTCAGAGCTTTCTGATAGCAGTTCATGCATCACCATGAGCTGCTATGAAAATGATTAGCAACCAAATATGAATATAATAAACACTATTCTCCAGAGGCAATACCTTACTTATATCCAGATGCATATTCCAAAGTTACAAATGAATAAAGAGTGCATCATACCATCCAGTGATAGGAAAACAAGATTATAGCTCTTTATCCTTATTGGGTTTGGAAATTTTATAGTTTTGGTTTATTTTATCCTTTTTTTGGTCCAGGCATGTGATTTCATTCCCAGTGATCAGAAATTCATCTAAACTTTATATTCTTAGGGAGTTTTCTAGGGGGTGCTGAGAGGTTGTGACTGTCCATGAACATGGAGCTCCTATGTTCCAGGAGGTCTTGAACTCAGGTCTTCCTGACTCAAGGATAACCTTGAATACATTACACCAGAGGCATCAGACATGTAGGCCATGGGCCATAACACTTCCAAGCTGAACTTGGACCAGATTAAAAAGTAACTGGGGAATATTTAACAAAATAAATAAAAATATAAAAAATCACAGATAGTGACATTTTCAAACTAAATCAATATGCAACCTTCAGGGATCTTTGATGTACAGATTGGTAGCTCCTATTTCTACTTGAGTCTGACACCACTATACTACACTATACTGCCTCTATCTTTATAATAATTAATTCAAGTTTATGATTCTATGATTAAAAGTTTCTTACAGATCCATAAACAAAACATATTACAGGTGAAAACTGGTTTGATTTTTTTTTTGCTCATCATTAATGTAGTTGAGAGAAAAATGAGTTTGTAGGAAGTTTAATGGGATTTAATTAAGCCAGGTGAGGCCAAGAGTATTTGAGACTGAAACTAGAAGGAGGCTAACAGACAAAAAAATGGAAAAGATCTGTCAGCATTCCTTTATTGTTCAAATACGGTGAGGAGGCTGATCAAGTGTGTTTCATATCAATTTAATGAGCTCCCTGATTAATTAAAAGATCTTATAGTACTTTATATATTTTTGCTGTTGTTTGGTCATTTTCAGTCACCTCCAACTCTTCTTGGTGCTATTTGGGGTTTTCCTGGCAAAAACACTGGAGTGGTTTGCCATTTTCTTCTTCATATTATATTTATATTTCAGTTATTTTTTCTATATGTATTTATGAGCTCCTGTGAATCCTTTGAGTGCCATATATATTTTTTGTATCAGTTTATGTGGTCCTCTGAGTCCTTTGCCTTTTTTGTATATTCTGTGAGACTACTCCAGACTTGATTTGCATTTAGGTACCTCTATGGGGCCTGGGGGCCCTGTTAACTTTGTGTGAACTCAGACATGAGCTAGTTACCTAACCTAAAAATTCCGAATCTATGTTTGGAATTTTTTCCTTAAGTCCCAAGTGGGAGTAGTGAACCAAAGGAAAAATGATCCCTTTAGAGTCTAGACAATTACTGAAAACAAAAAGTCATTGAAAAATATTAATCATTATCAATCCCTATGTAAGCAGCTAGATGGCATGCTGGGCCTGGAGTCAAGGAGATCTAAGTTTAAATCTGGCCTCAGATACTTATTGCGTGATCCTGTGCGAGTCATTGAATCCCCATCTGCCTTAGTTTCCTTATCTGTAAGATGGCGATAATAATATCACTTATTACCCAGGGTTGTTATGAAGATTAAATGAGATAATATTTGTAAAGAATGTGGCATCGTGCTTGGTACACAGTAGACACTAATAAATGCGTGTTTCCTTCCCTTCCCTCCTTCATATCTACAAAATTTTTATGAGACTAATGTGCACATTTAAGAGCATCTGTGATGAATATGTAAGAGAGAAAGAACAAGTGAAACGTAAGGACAGCTAAAAGGGCTTTTCAAAGCCATTCTGGGGAAAGGAGGAGGCTCACAGGAGCAATGGGACCCATGCTTGGGTCCTAGCATGGGATAATGATAAACAGTGAGAAGCATTTTGGTATAGTGGACAGAATACTGGGTGATAACATGACGCATTGAGAGGGACAATTGCCCACTGCATATATTTGCCTATATTTGTGTTATCTCAACTATGATCTAGTAATACTCATCAGTTATTTCTGTTTGCACATAGGTGCATCTTGGCATATCAGAGAGTTTGGGATATCTCACATCTAACTTCAGATATTTACTAGTTCTATGATTGTTTTCTCACCATTTAAAGGTGAGAAATATGGAGAGATGTGTGTTAGATAACGGTACAGTTATTTGGATTTGAAATTGAATAAATGGTTAGACCCAAAGAGTAGTAATTAATGGCTCCATGTCAGCTTTAATTCAATTAAACAAGTATTACATTACCTATTATGTACTAGGTACTGTGCTAGGTTCTAAAGATACAAAAATCAAACAGTCCCTGCCCTTGAGGAGCTTATAGTCTATTGTGAAGAAACAACATGTCTTAGATCTTAGAAAGAGAAACATAAAATGAATACAAAATACTTTCAGAGGAGATGGCAGCAGTAAATGGGGGAGTCAGAATAGGTTCCCTTCAGGCAGTGACAGGAGTTGAGCTTTGATGGAAGCTATAGGTTCTATTAGGTGGTGATGAGGTGGGAGAACATTTTTAGGTCTAGGGAAGAGGCTATGCCAAAGCATGGATGGGGGCAATAAGCAGGTCAGCTGGGTTGGAAAGTGAGAGCCTGGAGTGGAATGATGAGCAACAGACCTAGAAAGGTAGATGGCAGCCAGACTGGGAAGGATTTTAAGAGCCAAGCAGAGGACCTTATATTTTATCCTGGAGGCAAGTGGGAGCCTCTCAGAGCTTCTTGAATTGGGCAATGATAGTGTTAGATCCAGTCTTTAGAAACAGCAATTTGGCAGCTGAGTAGATGATGGATTAGAAAGGGGAGGCTGGAAGGAGCAGGACTTATTCTTTCTGCTTTCAGCTACACATTTATTTATAAGAATGAAAAAGGTGGATACCAGGAGCAATCCAGAGCTGGGGTTTGGAAAGAGATGGTTGGTGCTAGGATAGGGGGACAAGGAACTTAATGGCACAGGACAATGTAAAGCTGAATTGGTTTACTGGGAGGTTAAGATACTGAAGAGAAGAAAGTAGGAGCCGGAGTCTGTGAAAACAGACAGGAACGGTGATTGGAAATTGTGGTGAAGATAGAGACTAGGCCTAAGGCAGGTGAAGCACAGGGAGAGATGGAAGGATAGGAGGTTATGATCAGATAAAGGGATATCAATATTATGGACAGTGACACAGGAGCACCTGCTGTGATAATGAGATCATGGGTTTGACATTACCTGTGTGTGGTTGTGGTAGAGTCAAAGTTCAGATCATGGGAGTTGGGAAGGTTGCTGAACTAGGAAGCAAGCCTATTTGAGGATCGCATAAGTAAATTGAAATCCTCAAGTATGGGATTTGGTGGGAGAGAAAGACAGTGAACTAGGTACTGAGTACCTGAGAAAGGAGTATTGAAGGCAAAAATGGAATCTACTATAGAATATTACTTGCGAAGTCCTGGATATCCCTTACAAGGGAAAAAGGGAAAGAGCAAATAGGCATTTATTAAGTGTCTATTACATGCCAGGTACTTTAGAAATATGTCATTTGAGCTCTTTCCCTTCTCTCAAGATGGCGGACAAAAAGCCCCCAAGGGAACCAAAGGAAAAGAAGGTCAAAAAGGAAAAAAAAGAGAACAAAAAGGAAGATGTGGCTGAAAAGGTGGTGAAAAAGCCTCAAAAGCATTGCAGTCGGAACCCAGTCCTGGCCCGAGGGATTGGTAGGTACTCCAGGTCTGCAATATATTCCTGGAGAGCCATGTACAAGTGGAAATATGCTGCACCAAAAACCCGGATTGAAAAGAAAAAGAAAGAGAAGGTGCCTGCTACTATCTCAAAGCCAGTTGGTGGTGATAAGAACGGAGGAACCCATGTGGTAAAGATTCACAAAATGCCCTGGTATTACCCTACTGAGGATGTGCCTAGAAAGCTGCTAAGTCATGGCAAAAAGCTCTTCAGCCAGCATGTGAGGAGACGTCGAGCTAGCATCAAGCCAGGCACCGTTCTCATCATGCTCACTGGCCGCCACAGGGGCAAGCGAGTGGTTTTCCTGAAGAGCTAGCTAGTGGCTTGCTACTGGTGACTGGACCTCTGACCATCAACCATGTTCCTCTGAGAAGGACCCATCAGAAATTTGTCATTGCCACCTCTACCAGGGTTAACCTTTCAGGTGTAAAAAATCCAAATCATCTTACTAATGCTTACTTCAAGAAGAAGAGGCTCCGTAAACCTAGACACCAAGAAGGAGAGATTTTTGACACAGAAAAAGAGAAATACGAGATTACAGAGCAGCGCAAGGCTGATCAGAAAACAGTGGACTCTCGGATCCTGTCCCAAATCAAGAAAATTCCTCAGCTCCATGGCTACCTGCGTTCTGTATTCTCTCTCTCCAATGGAGTTTATCTGCACAAACTGGTGTTTTAAATGCCTTCCAGAGAACTCTTATTAAAATATTTGGAATAGCTAAAAAAAAAAAAAAGAAATATGTCATTTGATCCTTACAACAGCCCTTGGAGTTAGGTGTTATTATGATCTCCAGCTGAAGAAAATGAAACAGATATATAGACTTGCCCAGGGTCACACAGATAGTAAATGCCAGAAGATGTAGTTGAACTTAGGTTTTCCTGTCTCCAGGCCTAACACTTTAACTACTGTGGCACCTAGTGCCCAATACTTTACTTTTAAAGAGACCTTCAGTGCATGTGTATATTATTCTAATATAAATATTATTTAGGTGGGAAAGCAGGTGTACAGATTTGTAGCTGATGCCCTGTCAGTCACCTTTTTCAGTATTAATGGTATCTGAGATTTTTTTTTATTTGCTTTGAGTATCATTGACTCTTTTAGATACTATGTGAATTGATAC
This sequence comes from Phalanger gymnotis, assembly GCA_028646595.1. NCBI lineage: Eukaryota > Metazoa > Chordata > Mammalia > Diprotodontia > Phalangeridae > Phalanger > Phalanger gymnotis. Next base: position 68,734,440 of record CM053627.1, on the reverse strand, counting down.
CCCAACACCTCCACCATGATCTCTTCCATAAGCATAGGAAGAACTGTGGTGATACTACTATATTCGTTGTTTAACAAGAAGTCTTTTAATATAATTTGGAACTTAGTAAATTATTGGACAATGGTGCAAATTCACCATAAGGAACAGCATCTTCCTGAGGAGATGGAAATACAGAATCCTCTGTTGCCATATTGTTCCTGAAACTGCCATTACCTAGAGTGCCTCTCTCTCTTTACTCTAGGTGTTAATGGCTAATGTCTGACAATGATTAGCACTTAGCCAGGGTTTATAAAATACCATTTGGACATGGTAACAGTTCCTAATGAGGACATCTGTCAACATAACAATCTAGAACAGTCAAGACAGGTATAGCAGTACTGATTCTTTCATCTACCCCTTCCTTTGCTTGATTTACTATGATTTTCTCTCATTTGAGGGTAAAGTAACAGGTATAATATTACTGGGTGAAGATTCCTGGAGAAAGTACAGGAAAAAAATCAAAGGATAAGGAAATGTAAACAAGCTAAAAAATGTATCTTAGTAAAAAAGTGTTAAGATAATTTTAAGGCTGGTAATGATAAAACAGCTGAGTTGCTATGGCTTTAGGGATTATAGATTATACCTTGGGAATGGTACTGAAGCAGTATAAGTTAGCAGTATATCTGTGGTTTGTTCTAGTTTCTCTGTTTCTCTGATTTTTTAAAAGTTTTTGACATGTTTGGAGTGGAACAGCCATATTAATCACATTCTAGCAAAATTATTAAACTTTTTTTCCAGAAATTTATATGTTTATTTTAGTGAATTTTCATTGGTATTGGGAACTCCTGGTGTGCAAATTCCCTACATCAATGCAGATAATTATCTTCTCAGTAACTTCAGAGTTTTAGAGTTGCCTGGATCCTACAAAGTAGGATTTTTTTTTTGGCCACACAGCTAGTATACATCAGGGGCAGAATTTGAAGTCAAGTCTTCCTCACTGCCTATAAGGATATTCATATTTCTTTAGAAATATGATTAAAACATCTTTTTTATGCCAGAGCATTCTTGTATCAGATGTAAGGGCCAAAATTTTTAGTTAATAGACTAAATCTCCAGTTTAATAATGGAAATCAATGGGAAAGCAGGATTCACTAAACAGAAATCATTTTGTGCAAAATTGAAATCCATCAATTAAATGATGGTAACTTGTATCATAACACTGTTTTAGGCTTGGCATATTTAAATATCTCTTCAAGAGAATAAAAAAAAGGTTTGATAGATGCAACACACAAAAAAGGAGCTATAGCTTTTTTTTTTTAAAGAAAGCTGGACCATTATTCTGTATTCTAAAAGTAAATGTTACCATCTGTGGGGGATGGGGGAAAAGATGCTAAAGATTTGAGCACATTACTGTGCTCCTTCATGAACATCTGGCAGTCTGTCACTTAATAGACAACAACATCTTTTCTAAACAGAAGAGACTAGAATTCATCAGGGATTCCTGTAGTACAGTATGTGCTTAACTTAAGTACCTGCTTTCCATGATTTCCATAGATTATCATATTCATGACACTGTGGAGTGAAAGCATTCTTCTCACTCTCTAACCAGAACATGAAAAAGAAATTAAAACATTGGCAGGCACTTTGTCTCCAGTTTGTTGGACAAGTAAGAAAAGGACTTTCCACCCATTTATGTAAATGAAATTCTGTCAGCTTAGACGCATTTTAACAAAGATGACAGCCGACTGTCTATTAATAAATACCTGACAGAATAACAAATACAACTGTAGTTGAATGTTTTCTTGCCATAAATGCAGTCCAGTAGTTTTTAGGGCTTGGTAAGAATAGTCTAAGATAAATTGTGGGGACCCAATATTCAGCTCTCTCTTCTTGTCTCCTCTCTATATGCAGAAAGAAAAACAAAAAAAAATTGTGCTATTTTATGTAATAATAATGTTAACACATCAGTCATAATCCAGGTCCTTTTAATAAGTAGGTGTATTTATAAACACACATGCATGTTTATATATACACATTCTTGTGCAAACTTCAATTTCACCTATGTGACTACATAACTCACTATTCTACAATGCACTGTAAATACTATACTATATTGTACTATGCCATATGCTATGTAATACATGACACACTATGTGCCCGAAATTAAGGACTTTTGGTGAGTTCTTCACTGCGGGCACTCTCTCCAGTGGAACAGCTAGAAGCCCCTCTTATTATTCAGGCTTCATGAATCACTGTGGCCACAAAACTCATCACCATGTGGTCAACCAGGTACTGACCTTTGCATTTAATTAGACTGGTCCTCAAACAGTCTATTACCAGAATCAAATTGGGAGCCTTTCTAACTCAGTAGCACCTGCTAGAGGTTGGACTCCCCCAATATGGCCTTTGAGAAGCAAGGATTACTAACTCCATATCGTGATGAGGTACAGGGTTAAGATTTTAGTGGAAGAGATAAATGTGATGATAGGATCACTGAGGAAGAACTAGAAGGGCCTCAGAAGCCATCTAATACAACCACTTCTATTTACAGATGAAGTTAAGTGATTTGCCCAATATCCTACAGGGAATAAGCATTAGAGGCAGGATCGGAACCCAGGTCCTCTGACTCTAGAGCCAGGGTTCTATCCACTATCGTTCAGTTGTTTTTGGTCCTGACCTAATCTTATTTTAGCCTCATTTGGGATTTTCTTGGCAGAGATACCAGAGTGGTTTGCCATTTCCTTCTCTAGATCATTTTGTAGATGAGGAAACTGAGAAGAACAGGGTTAAGTGACTTGCGTAGGGTCACATAACTATTAAGTGTTTGATGTCACATTTGAACCCAGAAAGATAAGTCCTCCTGACTCCAAGACCAGCACTCTGTACACTTGTGCCACTTAGCTACACCATACTATTCCATCTTCCTAAATACATACATACAGATACACATTCAAAACATTCTGAAATGTTGGTTTCTGAAATTTTTTCAAAGAAAATTAATTTTCACTTAGATGTTGATATGCAGTTTACATCTCATCTAGGTTTCTTCATTATCTTCCTCCTGTCAACATTTTATCATGTCACTGCTGCCTATTAAATAAGTCAAGAAAGGACATCTGAATATAAGTCATCCCCCAACTGACAATGGTCAAAGGATATGAAGAGTCAGTTTTCAGATGAAGAAATTAAAGTTATCTATAGTTATATAAAAAATGCTCTAAATTACTATTAGAGAAATGCAAATTAAAACAACTCTGAAGTAATACCTCATATCTATCAGACTGTCTAATATGACAAGACAGGAAAATGATAAATGTTGGAGAAGATGTGGGGAAAATTGGAACACTAATGCATTGTTGATGGAGTTGTGAACTGATCCAGACATTCTGGAGAGCAATTTGGAACTATGCCCAAAGGGCAACCAAACTGTGCATACCCTTTGATCGAGCAATACCACTACATTGTGTCTGTATCCTAAAGAGATCATGAAAGGAAAAAGACCTACATGTATAAAAATATTTGTAGCAGCTCTTTTTGTGGTGGCAAAGAATTGGAAATTGAGGGGATGCCCATCAACTGGGGAATGGCTGAACAAGTTGTCGTATATGAATGTAATGGAATACTATTGCTCCATAAGAAATGATGAGCAGGCAGATTTCAGAACACTCTGGAAATACTTACATGAACTGATGCTGAGTGAAGTGAGCAGAACCAGGAGAACATTGTACACAGTTACAGCAACACTGTGCAATGATCAACCATGATAGACTTGGCTCTTCACAGCAATACAATGATCCTTCCAGTTCTGGGGCAAAAAACTAAAGAACAGAGGTAGTGTGTCCACACTAGGACAAGGCACTGTGTGTTTGTGGGGGTTATGTTGCATTCCAACAAGTCTCAGGGAAAGAGCACAGCATCTAACTGGGGCCAGCTCTGACCACCCAAAAATCACTTGGGGCAGAGACCTAGGGTGGTATACCATGAATTGCCCAATGTGGCAAAAGGCAAAAATTCTTTCAGATCCTCAAAGAAACTACAATCAAAGGGGAGAGAGGCAGAAATTAAGTGATAAGGAAAATAAAGGTGGAAAAAATATTGAAATTGCCAAAAATTTCAGGAAGAAGAAAACTCAAAGATCTTGAACATAAACAGGTAAATCAATGAGAAAATCCATAATAATAGAAGTAAACATGGTCTCCTGGTCCAGTAAATGACTTTAGGCACCTATGAATAAATACTGCAAACCAAAGGAAAATGATCTATCACTTGATGAAACAGAGGAGCCTGTGGAATTTGCGGAGAATGTAGAACCACAAGATGTTCTTCCTTAGTGGTTCAAAAGAGAAATAAAAAGTAGGAGAGAAGAATTTATGGCTTGCATAGCAAAAATAATGGGCAGAATAGAAAAAAATGGAATTTGCAGTGGTCTGCTTCACTAAAGAAACAACAGAGAGAACAGTAAATTGAGAATGCAAACACACAGAAGTGAAGGATAACCTAGAAGAAGAGATACAAAAAACTTAACGCTAAAAGAAAGTATATTCATAATACAAACAGAACTTGAAGAAAGACTGCATAGAGACAATCTAAGGATTAACGTCTCCCAGAGGAACTTGACAGGACAAAGAACTTTAAAACCATAATGAAGGAAATAATAGAAAAAAAACTGCCCAGAACTTCTGAATATAGAAAATGAAATTCTAATTGAGAGAATTCATAGATCACTTCCAGGAGGGAAAAACCCTAAGGCTTCAAACTCCAAGACACATAGTTATTATGCTTAATAATTCAATTCAGAAATAATAAGAACTGCAAGCAATGAGGAAAAAACACCTTTGAACACAAAGGAAAAGGCATTCAAATAATGCAAGACTATTCTGTACCTACCTAAAAACACAGGATGAAATGGAATAATATATTCTGAAGAGGAATGGAGCTTAGGATGAAGCCCAGGGTGACCTACTCTGCGGATCTGAGCTTAACCAAAAAAAAAATACAATTCATTCAAAAAATACACTACATTCAATAATTTAGAAGAGTTTGAAACATTTTTTACAAAGCAAACCAGAACTAAATAATTATTTGATTCTTGAACACCTGAAACGCAGAAATGCAGGAGGAGTGAATAAAATGCAGGAGCAAGGATGATAACAGTAACAGAAATCAGTTACTTGAGCTACTTCTTTCTACTTTCAAAGAATATTTGGTTAAAAGATAGACTTATGTTGAAAATAGGTATAACTTGATATTGGAGAATTATCTGTGGATTCGGTTATTCTCTTCTGAGTCTCTGCCTCATTAATTACATTTGCGAAATGTATTTCCCACCAGGGCAAGGATCTGTTTTTAGAATCTTCTACTATAGAAGGTCTTTGTAGGTAAGAGATTCTCATCATCCTGGAACTGTAAAAGAAAAGCATTTGTTAAGTGTTTTCCATGTGCCAGGGACGACGCTAAGAACTAGAGATAAAAAAGAAAAGGTAGGAATTCTCTGCTTTTAAGGAACCCACAATCTAATTGAGAGAAATAACATATAAAGGAGAGTTCATTCAGTTCATGGTATATGAAAAGGCCAGGTAGTGTTTAGATTATGTCAAGAAAAACAGGGCAGATGGAAAGGCCCAAAGATCCTGGGGGGATAATGGCAGAAGAGACGGTCTCTGACCAAGAGAAGAGTGTGAGTCCAAGGTTGTGGGTAGAGTGGGATGGATCACGGCAGGTCCATGGTTTTTTTTCTACTTGTTGGCCCGTGATATGCGCCTTTGGTTATTTTTATTTGCCATTTCCTATCCCCACCTCTCCAACCTTGTGATTAAGCAGAGCAATGATGATACAGGTAGAGCAGGGCAGTAAAAAGTTTTAAATTTCTGTTATGCCTAAGTAGGCAATACATGCTTTCTACTTGTGGTTATGAGTTGTGGGGTTGAATTCTAGCTCTCTAGAAGAAAAATGTTTTTTTCCTTTCAATGATATCTTCTTCCTTTTGTGAAAAGCATGGTCTTTTCTTGTCTCACAGGATGCTTGTCTTGTTTTTCTGGCTTAATAATTTACACAACTGCCAACACAGTACCTCTCACAGTAATTTCTAATCATTGGCACACTAGGACTCCCCCATTTGCAGCAACGTCCCTTGGATTCAGCTCTTTTTCAAGTTAAGGAGAGGATGAGATAAGAGAGAGGTAGGCAAGAAAATAGGCTAGCTAGTGTCATTGTCCCAATGTGTATATGATATCATAAATGACATCAACCAATGATAAAGCCAAGAAAGTTTTCCGTGAATGAGTCAAAAATATAGTCATAATTTATTGAATTCAATAAAGTAATGAGTGAATGCCATGTTTTCCTGGTAGTCATCCAGTGATGTCACTGTGCATATGATTATACTAATGACTTCCTTAAGTGCAAATTGGTGCTAAATTCTTAAACCTCCTCCTACTTCAGCTTTATTATCATCTCACTCTTATGTTAGATGAAATTCAGCCACTTATCCTTCTTACTACATAGGCAATAGTGCTTTTCCTTAGTCATCTTTCACACTTGGTAATCCTTCTACCTCTTCTTTACAAGTTTCTAATTTAAGTGTAAAATATACACTAAAGATGAAAGCATTCATTTAAATAATGTCCCTTTGGGCTAAATCAGAGGAATCTATCATTATCTACACAGCGGCTAAATTTCTATGGCATTTCATGCCAGACATACGGAAGTCTAGGTTGCAATTATAGTTATAGAATCTCAGAGCTGAATGGAATCTTGGAGGTCAGAGATTCCAACTTATGCTACACCAATCATAACTTCTATAACTTTTTGGGAAAGTGGTCATATATCATTTCCTTGAAGATCTACAATAAACTTAAATGGCTAGTCAGAACTAGTCAGAAAACTTTGTTTGCTCAGATAATACAATCTATGATCACAGACTCTTATTCCTGAGGATTAGAACCCTACAAATTCAATTTGATGCTCTTGGAACATTAATTTATCTCACCTATCCATTTTCCTATGGTCAAATGGAAATTTTAATATTTGTATGTTACATAACAACACAATTTTATTCCTAAACATATCACTTTCAACTTAGCTATATCCAAGCATATATAATATATTCGATAGGAAATATAATGAATTAGATACATACAAATAGGTGACAGATTGAGAGATGGAGCAAGAGGTAGTCAAAGTAAAAGCTTGGATATTCAGAGGACATTATTCCAGATTTATCCTTCTTGAAACCTAGAATAGATTTTTCTTGGTCAAGAGGGATCCTCTGAGCTTCTGCTGAAATAGAACACAGCTCAGATGAGAGGACTTGGAGATTTTACAATTGATATAATATGGTTGCTCAGTTTATCCTATAGAAAGGAAGGGGATTTCCAATTATTATTTCTATAAGAGATTAGGTGGTTTTTCCCATTGTAGGAAAAGTCTGGTGTGGAGTTGTCAAAACTTCCCCCACATCTCAATAACTCTCAAAGGAACAGGCATAGGGTATTTTTTTTTCTTTCTCTGTGTGAGCAAAAGCAAACCCGATCTTAGTAGGTCTTTAAGGCATAGCACATCTTTATTGCATATTGACAGTTGGGGTACAGATAGTATGACAAACAGTTGGAGAGGGAGAGGAAGAAAACTAGGTGTATCAAAGAAGACATTCTATGATATGGACTTCTACTTCTTTTGAAATGCAAAAAGTAGAAGGATAAAAAATCCTCATAAACCTTAAAAGAGAAAATGGGCATCAGTACATGACTTGAAAAGGGTGAGCACAGAAAAATGTTCATGGACCAGTACAATATAAGCTCATGTTTCATGTGCTGAATTGCTCAGAAAGGGCAGCTTTTAAAATTCCTTATGGATCCTGTCGAATTGAAACTGTGGAGCATCACTACATGATTCACCTAACCAAATCTGAGCGCCTAGAATTTTTTCAGTATAAGTGATTCTCAGTGAAAAGATCTGAGGCTCCTCCTTTCTCTGGCCCAATGTTCACTGAAAAGGCAAATGATTTTTTATAAATGCAAAATAAATAATTACATGCATTTCTTTATAGGAAATTTTGGGTGTTCCAAACTGACATGACATTAGAATGTGAGATTATAGATGACCAAAAAATAGGAAGTAAATAGTGACTTCAGGAGAATTTTTGTACTCTTTGGAAGAGAATTCATTTTTGAGAACAGTCTATTCCCTTTCACATTTTTATAATATTCCAGTGAAGCTATTCTGTTTTGGCAGTGCTTGACAACTTATATATTGGTTAGTGCCAATAAATCAAGTCCACTTGAGTTTAAATAGAAAAGAGACAGGTTGACTATTCCATGTACTAATGCTGCAGATGCTCATAAAATAATAACCCTGGTGACTAAAAAAATTTATTGTCTTAGCGTTTTCATGGGTGTCACAAATTGTACTGTGGTTTATAGAGTACTGCCTTATACAAGTTAATTCATGAATAGACAAAATAGTTTTTTATTAGTCTTACCTTTTCTGTATCCTCAATGAAATATAATTTCAGTACTGCAAAATCAGAGAATAAGAGCTTAAAGGAACTTGGAGTCCATGTCATCCAATCTCGCTCACCCAGTGAAGAAACCCTTTCTAAAACACCTCCCAACAGGAGGGTTTTCCAGCTTCATTCAGCATATGAATAGAAGCGAAGTGGGAGTAATCCAAGGTTGAGGCTTGGAAGGGCAAGATCAGAGATTGGATAAGGGAACAAGGAACTCCAAAGTACAGCATAGTGTAGAGTTGAATTGGTTCGTCAAAGCATCAAGAAGAGGAAGAAAGGAGAGTGTAAGCCACTGATAGGGTCGTATCTTTGGAAAGAACTGAAGGGTGGAGGGATTGAAGGTCAAAACAAAACAAGAATGAAGAACAGGATTAAGGATTGTAAGCAGGAGGAAGGATAGGATGACAAGATTGTGATCACATATAGGAATTTCAAAGTTGATGAACATGACTATGAAACACTTGTGAGTAATCACAAGGTCTAGAGTATAACCATTTCTGTGTCTAGCTGAAGTAGAGCAATAAATCATGAGAAGTAAGTAAATTAAAGAGCTAAGAAGTCAGAACGTTTGAGGGAATATTCATATCAGGGTAGGAGTTAGGGGAGAAAGAATATCTGTTTACTAGACCTCTTCAGTGAGGAAAGAAGGAGAATGTTCTAAAAGTTAGTAGACAGCAGCTACCAGAATCTTGCTGGGGTAAGAAACATGGATTGAATGAACCTCAAGGAAAGAAAGGCTACTAAGTGATGGTGTTAGAGGGAGAGTTTGGAAGTGGCAATGGAGAGCAAGGAGCATTTCACCAAAACCAGTGAATCTGAAAGTATGAGCAAAAATGTTATCAGTGCTACAATGTGTGTCCGGGGTTGCTGTGTCATCAGGTGGGAACAAGGTCTCAGAGAGTGCAAGAAGATCAAATGAGTAAGAAAAAAGATTTAATAAAAGCAAGGTTGTTACAGATGAATCAGGCATTCCACAGAGCACAGTAGAGGCAGTAGCTAGATCTCAAATGGTTGTTGATGGTGGAGTCCATTTGAGTGCAATGGGAATAAAGGAGTGGGAAGTGGGGGACTGGGAACTGAGTTTGTATACTGACAGAGGTTCCTAATCACAAGGATGGGGGAAGTACAATGGAGTGGTAATATGCTAATCCTTGAGGGAAAAGTTCACGTAGGCTATTGTTCCCAAGGTAATCGATATGTAGGTAGAATAAGCAAAATGGTGAGCCAGTAGTGGAGAGGGAGAACTTTCTCATGATATGGGGCTCCAGTTAGAGACTCATTAGTCAATAAGTAAGCCTCGGGGCTGAGTCATCCATTGAGGTCAAACCATAGTGTGCATGGAGAAAGATGAGATAAGGTAGTTCTATCTGTGCAGGCTCAAGTATAGGGTTAAAGCAGGCCAGAGAGTTTACCATGAGGGAAATGAGCATTCTGGGCGAGATTTCTGATGATACGGCAAATCTTCAGTTTCATATAGATTTTAAGTGTTGGAGGCTGAACTTGAGTCTAGGTCTTCTGACTATCATTCTAAGTCCCAAATTTAACTTACTATGCTACTCTCATCATCTCCCACTTCTTTTAGCAACCCTGGGATATAATTTGTTTGCAGTTGGAGACATGAACTCATTTATAGTAAAGTCAAGCTAAATGCTCTTACTATCTCCTCATATAATTTAGGATTCAATTTTCCCTTAACTATGTTTACTTCTTTAGCCTTTTTCAGTTTTTTTGATCATTCTCTTTGATAGAGAAGATATAATCATAGGTTTACCTGAAGATATCAAAATAATTCCATGGACAGAAAATTATGGATATGGCATATCCTGGGGAAAAGGATAATTTGTAGGGGATATTTTTTATCTTTCTCTTTCTCCGATGCTGTTTCAGATCCAACCATGGACCAGGATGTCAGTATATAAAATGCTAATTCAAGGGACATTGCATAAAATAAATAGATTATTCTAGTAGGCAGATACCCTATGAACATTTCAACCTTATTATATAACATGAATTTTGAAGGCTTGCTTATGTCTGAAAATCTATTAAGAGTCAAGGTTTCAGGCAGATTAGGGAACCAAAATGGTAGGGTGATAGGAAGAAATAAAGTCAAGCTTACCCTTACCCCACCCCACCTTACCCCACATTTTTCTAGAAAGATCTAGAAAATGTACCAGACCAAATCTTGATCAGGAAATTAAAGAAAAAATTACAGTGAGTTTTCTTCCTAGCCCAGCTCAGCATATATAGAAAGACACAGAGGAATGTAGACGCTGGTGATGGAGTCTGGCCAGGTACGAGCTACGCAGAGCACTTCAGATCAGGGAGAGGCCACATCTCTGAGCAAGAGGAGGTCCCAGATTTGCATCAGATGATCTTTAAGGTTCTAGTTCTTATATATACACACACACACACACACACACACACACACACACACACACACACACACATACACACATATGTTTATAACATCTATCAAAATGTATGCATATATATGTATGTGTCATGAAACTTATCTGTCTAATATAACTGATTCATCCCCCCAGACTGGCAGAGTCACCTATAGTTCGCTAGGGATAGATGATAGTATGACTATCTGATGATGTTAGTGTTAGGGAGACAGCACTAACACTTTGTCTCATAGACTAGCTGTATCACATCAAGCTTTTTCTGTGTGATTTGAGGAGTTATAGATCAAAATTGCATCTTTTTCTTGGCACAGCAGGCTCCCTTAAGTGCACCAAACATCATTTTATTACAGCTGGCGAGTATATATGATTCTACAAACCACATTTAGTCAAGTAATTACATAGTAGATACAGAATCCTCCAGCTTTGTTCAACTTTGGAGACAGGTCTTAGAGATCTATAGACAGCTCTGTTTAGCTATCTGCATCTGTTTAATCCGTCTGTAAGCATTTACTATGTGCCAGGTACTCTGCTAGACACTGGGACCACAAACACAAAAGTGAGAGACTCCTTTGCCCTCAGGAAGCTCACAGTCGACTAGTGGACACAACAGATCTGCATATTCAGGAAAAGTACAGTCATACCAACAACTGGAAGGGGTCAGGACAGGCTTCTTGAAGGAGAGGTCACTGGAGCGTGGAAGGGAGCCTGGAATTGCAATAGGCAGAGTGAGGAGGAAAGCATTCTAGATATGAGACACAAGTCTAGGCAAAGACAAAGAGGCAGGAGCAGGACCATCATGCAAACGAAACAGCAAATAGGCCAGTTTGACTCGAGTATGTGGGAGAAAGCATTGTGAAAGGCAGGTCGGAACCAGATCACGAAGGTGATTTAAATGCCAAATGGAGGAATTGGTATTTTTATGAAATACAAATTCTATTTGTATTCTAGAGGAAATAGGGAGCCACTGAAGATTGCTAATCTGGGTAGTGACATAATCAGATCCATTTCAGGGAATGGATCAACCAAATAATCAACCAGTCTTTATTAAGTACCTACTATGTTACAGGCACCATACTAGTTACTAAAGAAACACATACAAAGAATGAAAGAATTCCTACTCTAAAGGAGCTCATATTATATCAGAGGAGACAATGTGTGTATATACACACATTATATATTATATACATTATACATACATATTTATGTACATAGACATATGTACAAACACACAGAATACATGAACACAAAATAATACAAGGTAGTTAGGGAAGGGAGGGCACTAGTATTTGGGTGGTGGATTAGGAAGGCTTTTGTGAATAAGGTGGTGAATGAGCCACGTCTTAGAGGAAGAAAGGTTTTACGTGAGGTAGAAGTTAGGATAGAGTACGTTTCAAGCGTGAGTCGGTTCAAAGGCCAAAGGAAAGAATGCCAATTTTTCTGGATCACAGAGTGCTGGAAGACAAGTAAAGCAGAATGAGCCTGAAAAGATAGGGCCGAGTCATAAAAGATTTAAAAAATAAAAGAGTTTATGTGTGATCCCAGAAGTAATAGGAAGCCTCTGGAGTTTACTGAGTGGTGAGAGTCTGTATGGCATGATCATATCTGCATTCAAGGAAATTTAATGCTCTCTCTGGTCCCTATCTCCATGACTATTTATTAAAAGACTTCTTTTTTCAAATTGGGGAAAACCAAACACCTCCGTTTTAAATGATATTTTGCTGTTCGATTTCTCACTATATCTAGCTACTCACTCACAGAATTGGAAGCACATCTAGCAGGCCAACAAATATTGTCACTGTTAGTTTCATATTTACCAAATGAATTGTTTGTTTTTAAGTGATTCACACACTAGTGGTTCATTTTTGTTGTTTATTTACTTTTCAGTCATGTCTTTGTGACCACATTTGGGGTTTTCTTGGCAAAGATACTGGAGTGGTTTGCTATTTCTTTTTCCAGATCATTTTACAGGTGAGGAAACTGAGGCAAACAGGGTTAAGTAACTTGGGTCACACAGCTAGTACGTGTCAGCAGTTAATACCAGCTTGTAAATTATAGGCCTTCGTGGTGAATGAGAAAATTGTGGTATATATTGGAAATGATAAACAGGTCTCAGCATTTAGAGTCAAGATTGTACACTATATAAATCCTGAATATACTAATTACATTTAAACATAACTGAGCAAAAAGAATCACAAAAAAATGACAGTTTCTTTTGGGTGTCATTAAGACTTTCCCTTTCTACCTTTTCCTCAGTCAGGTTAGATATTATATCATTTGGGAATAAAAGAAAAAATCCATTGTTCTTCATTAGATTTGAGGACACATGGTTCTTTTTTCTAGATATTGGCAATTTTGAACAAATAAAAAATATAGCACAGCTTTTATTATTATTATTTATACTTTATGTAAAAACCCTAAATATAACAATTAGTAGAAGCCCTTGTCTACTGCTGTCACTTTTTTGCATTTTGGGGCTTACAGAGCATAAAAAAAATGGGAATTCTCAATTTATCTATAAGCAACATCTGAATCTTTCAGCTTGTTTCTCAAAATCGGGTGATGGTTCTATGTAAGGGTGGTGAGCTAGAAGACCACTGAGGTAATGACACGGGAATTAGCACACCAAGTGTCCTGCTTTGCAGGAGGATTCCTTGATTTTCATTTTCTGACAGGAAGATTATATCAAAGGCTGCAGAAAGGTGTTAAGGGATATCTCAAATGCTAGCATGTGTGGTAGAGCAGGTGAGCAAATAGGATTTTGTGTCACACACTGACAGGAGAAAGGGTTTCTGCCTACCTGGAGAGTGAACCTGGGAGCAGGGGCCATTTCCTAGTTAAAATGGGCCTTTTGTTAAAAATTTCCACATTTGGAGGGCAGGACACTCCTGCTGGCTTGGATACCCGTCTGTTTGGGAGGATCTAGGCAAAGGGCTTTTTGGAGTTTGTTTAAAAAGGTCAGTTCATGAACGCCTGGGATGCTGTGAACTCATCCTGACATTTCTGGCGTTCTCCGGGAGACCCCCCCCGCCCCGTCCCATTACTCCCCAACCCCTTGGATGCTGAAAAGAAAGCCTACTGCCCCCTGTTGCCTATTAGCCCATGAGTGAGCATGAGGTCCTCCTCCGTTGATATTTCAATTCATTTTTACCCAGAATGACCCATTGGCTAGATAGATGTGCAATAATCCTCCATGACTGAAGCTAAGGGAGTAGTTTACCAATTCAGAACAAAACAAAAGACAGTTCTCTGAATATATCTTCATTGGACGCTTGGCAGACATGAGTGTGTGGCTAATTCTTCGTTTTCCTGCTGCCCACAAAGGCAAGGCTATGCCACACAGATGGTCAGGGGCCTGCTCCCTACTCAGGGGGAGAGGCAGTGTCAGCTCTGACTCACAAATAATTATCTGAGCCTTTGTAAATTAAGTTGTAGCGTTTCTCTCCCTGGCTATAAAGACCACTGCATATATTTGTTATTAACTCCTTTTCTTTGTCTGGGGATTTTGCTAGAGACCTTTCTTCATATAAGTTTGTGCCCCCAGTCTCACATTTGACACCCACTGAAATAGTCCCACTGCATTTTTGTTTTTCTCTTTTTTCTTCAAAATGAGTACACCTCAATGATGTCTCCTCTTAATCTCCTCTTTTCAAAAGGAGATGAATTTAACATGCAGAGAATCATCCTAATAGGACCGATTATCAATTTCCATTTCCTTTCAGTACATTTGCCACTTGTAAGACCTCCTAGACAGCTTTCCTTGAGGACAAAGGGAGACTGAAAGGGACAACTTTATTTTATATACTGGTCTCTTAGTGGAAGACAGAGAATCATAGCCTGCAATAAATCCTTCCTCTGACCCTTTTATATAACGCACAGCTGAGCTAAAAAGGAAATCAATGTTGCAATTTTAATTTACTGCTTTCATTGTGTTAATTTATCTAAAAAAAAATCCTATGCCATGGCTTTCCTTTGTCAAAACAGCCAATTTCTGTCAATGTGAAAATGTGAAAATGCTTTGAGTTTCCTGCCTTGTTTTATAGTGTGGCTGTAAAAACCATGGGTCAGATACTAAGCCCCCTATGTTTTTCTTGCGAGGGCAAAACTCCCTTTGAAATCAATGTGAGCTCACTGTGTTGAAGACATAGTGAGGATCCAAAGGGAAAAGAGGAACTAGACTCATATATTTTGTGAACTCTGCTAAAGCTGCTTGGGAAATGCTGCAAAATGGGGAGCCTTTTATCTGATGGATATTAATGCTGGGTATATTTTTGTGGTAAAGAAGCCTGATCATATAAATAAACTGGAAGTATTTAAATGAGATTAATCCCCAGGAATAGTCGAAACTAATGAGCAAGTGGTGTATTTTTGGTTGGAACACTACAAAACTACCCTCTAGTTTAATTCCCCCCTTTCTTCCCTTCTTTTCCATCCCCCCAGCCCCAGCCTATTGTTTCAGCTCTGGGAAAAAAAATAACAGATGGAGCTTTACAGTATACTGGGCATTCTACGGTAGCAGTGAAACCTGGCCAAGTCACCATTCACTCTAACAAGTACAGCGATGGTGATTGTCATGGAGATGGAACCAACTAAGTTGCTACCATGCTGGATTTACAGGGAAACAAAGAGCTCATGATATCATCGTTTCCTGCCCATTAGGAAAATTAAGGGGTTTCCTCCTTAGTGAATCCTTTTAATGCTTAAAGCAAGAGGGTAAAATTGGATGCTGGGGGGGGGGGGGAATGCGACTTGGAATCAAACTTAGATTTGAATTCTGACCCTACTGCTTGAAGATTTTGGGGCAGTCTTGAAGCCTCTCTAGCCCATCCAACTCTAAACTGATGATCCTATGTTATCTCTAGTGTTAATGGTATCCCATGAGAGCAAGAGATGAGCAGCGGGGGGGATCGACTGCCACCTCCGAGAAGATCCTCGAGAGCAACAATGACCTGAACGACGTGACAATTAGCCCTAGGAGGTTCTCTCTCACACTCGTTATTCCTTATACGCTTTTCAAGATCTGAGTCTTTTGTAGGCTACTCTCTGGAGGGAATGCATATACTGTGGATAAGTAAGAGTTATCACAATCATAGTTGCAAGGAGAACCAGATCTGAGGATATTTGTGGCATAAAGTGTAATAAAAGCAAGATGATCTGTGATACCAAGGTGTTAGAAATTCAGATGCTGGGGTCTAAGTTTCCCTAATTCAGCTCAAGTGGACCAGTGATCTGAAATTTATTAAGGCCAAATTTGGGAGAAAGATATGGATTTGAGGATAGAAAAGACATGGAGCTCAGTGAGGAAAAAATTAGAACCGTTTCATTGCTGAGCTAAAAATGATCTGGTTCGTCCCCTCATCTTCAAACATTACAAATTTAAACTTTCAGGGACAGGTTGTTTTCTATTTTCTTTTAAACATCTCTGGGCATGGATACTGTCCAGCTTTCCTCAATAGCCCAACACACTATTTTATTTTGCTGACAGTTACAAACATCTTCTGCTTTGATTTAAATCTATCTCCTCTCATATAGCACTCCATGGTTCTTGCCCTTAATCAATATTGTCTGAATATGCTCAAAAAAACCTCAGTGCTGCAGAGAATGTGTGTGTGTGCGTGTGTGTGTTTAAAGACCTGAGGGAAGGTTTCCAGGACATTGGGTGGAGGATTCATTGTAGGACATAGAAAAGGGGCACGCAGGATAAGAAAACACAAGGAACCTGGGCTCTGCACCAGTATAAGAAATATCCACCTTAATGAGATCACAAGTCCTTAAAGTATTATGATTATTAGTTTATTATTAATGGTAGTACTACTACTAGTATTATTACTGCTATTACTACTTACTAGCTAGCTAGCCAGGATTTATATAGCACTTTTAGATTTTCAAAATGCTTTACAAATATTATCTCGTTTCATCCTCGCAGCAACCCCGGGAGGTAGGTGATTGTATCACTATTTTTACAGATGAGGAAACTGAGGCAGATGGAGGTTGAGTGACTTTTCTAGGATCACAGAGCTAGTAAGTATCTGAGCTTCTATTTAAACTCAGGTCTTCCTGTATAGCCTGAGAATTCCCTTGTAACTTGGAAATATTGCAATTCTGTGGAACTTAATTCATGATATCCCATGGAGTGTAAAAACATAAGACAAGGAAAAGATGAAATAAAGAATCAGGCAACCCTGGAGCTTTTTACTGGAGGAAAATTAAGCTAAAATTTTAAGCTAGCCAAAACAGTCCAAGGTTCACATCCACATTTTTCCTTGTATGTCGTGCTTAATATATGTTTTAGATACGCAGATATCAACATATCTCTGTTTATAATATATGGTTACAGGCAGCCAGGTGGCACAGTTTATAGAATGCTGGAGTTGGAGTCAGGAAGACCTTGGTTCAAAGCCTCCCTCAGACGCTTATTATTTATATTGCCCTGGGCAAGTTACTTAAGGACTTGGCCTCAGTTTCTTCATCTGATAAAATGGAGATAACTGTAGCACCTACCTTTTAGAACATTGTAAGGATTAAGTGAAATAATATTTGTAAATCGTTCCGAAAATCTTAAAGCGCTGTATAAATGTTAGCTATTTTGTATGTTTGTTCAATTGAATGTTTACCAAACTATTTTTAAAGCATTATTACCTCAAAGAAACATATTTGCTATGCATTCCTGTCAATAAATAGGTATCCAAAAAATGACAACTACTTGAGTTTATCACAGTTCCTAAAGATAAACTTTATGATTCTAATAAATTTTCTTCCTAACGTAGTAGCTAGGGATTGACCTCTACATTAGGAATTGAACCTTTATTGTCTCTGGAATAGGCACAATCAAATGAATTTAAGAGAAATAATAAGCCCTCTACTGAGCAGATTCTGAAATATAGTACCTTAAAAAGCCCAGAGGGCTGTGATACTGTAAATCCAATGAACAAAATAAATAAGCGAAGAAAAATATATGCAGCTATTTGGACTAATGTTAACATGATATGTTATTCATGACTTTTCTCTTTATAGGTCCTTGAAATGTAAGAAAACTTACAATCTAGCCTGTTTAAACAGAGATGGGGTCATTCATTAATCAAGGAGATCTGGGTAGCAAACTTGATACCCAAATTTGCAATTATATTTTTACGTGATCTTACACTGGCTATCTCACAAATTAAAATCTCCCCCTTTTATCTTTCTCATCTTCTATGAATCTTTACTTTTCAACTTCTCTTTTGATCTAATTTCTAAGAGTATCTTTTGAGTCCCTCAAACATCTAAGCATCCTGTTTTCTTTTTAGCCACTGTAGAACACTAGGTATTTGCTGTTATTGAGCCGTCAGAAGACTGTGCAAATTCTGAGCCTTGTAGCATCCACAAACATAAGTAGTTCAGATGATTTTTGTCAACAGTTATTATGAGGTCCGAATCCATGCCAAATCTGATCGTCCATTGTGCCATCCAATCTCTTGATGTTTAAATCCTCGTTGGAGTTGCTTGTGCTTCACTTTGCCTTATTTTCTGCTGCATTAAACCATTTTTAGCAAGAGGTGAATGTCACAAAATTGGTTTCCATTTCCTCATTCCTCGTCATTACGAGCAAGTAAATTTGTGACATCCAAAGATACAGTGCCCAGTTTGCAAAGAACGTCAGGATAAACCTCAGAATGGCTTTAGGCCTTTGTACTTCATCAAGACATTGACAAATTCTTTTTTGCCTTTCCTCTCTCTTTCATCTTTTTTTCCTCTCCCAAATAGCACAATTCTGAATGTCTTCATGCTTCATTTCACTTTTAATCCTTGAGATGACTCTTCAAACCCTTGGTTATTTCCTTTAAATACTGGTGATGAGAGAAGACAAAAGTCATTTCTGTTGGGTCACAAAACTTTACTCTTTTATGAACTTAATTAACTTTTTAAGCAGGACTGTTCTGTTCAGTCGTGTCTGACTCTTTGTAATGCCATGAACCATAGCATGTCAGTGTTGTCCATATGGTTTTCTTGGCAAAGATCCTTTTCCAGTGGTTTAAGGCAAATAGAGGTTAAGTGACATGCCCAGGGTCACACAGTTAGTAAGTGTCTTTTGGCCAGTTTCGAACTCAGGTCTTTCTAACTCTAGGTCCTGCACTCCATCTACTGTGCCATCTAGCTGCCTTTAGGATAGAAAGGTATGATTTTTTGAGTGATAGTCCTCAAAACTGAAGAAAAGGTTTCAGTTCAAGCACAGATGCGATGAGGCAGTGTGACCACTTCTGACACCCACACTCCATATGTGTAATCCTGGGTAAACCACCTATACCCTCAATGCCCTAGGCACTTCTCCATGAGAAGTTACTGACCTGTATTAGTAGAGGAAGTTTTCTCCTCTGTGAGCTCCCTAAAACAGTGGATTAACATGTCTAGTTCCTATCCTTCATACATACAATAGGTAGGTGTCAGCAGAAAAGAATACTTTAAAAAATCCGTACAATATGGCTCAACCTGGAAAAAAGCAAATAATGTAATCTCCACTGTTCTTTCAAACTTTGGTCTGCCTGATGGGGCTGTTTTCCTAGATATAATAGGCTTGATAAGAACAATAGTCCAATGAGAAATGTACTGAAGCTCTCAACTTATTTTTAGAGGCGCTTACTCAGATAATTTTGATTTAGAGTCTCTAAATTTATGAATATCTATGCTAAAAATGACATCATATCATCTTTGACGTGGTAAACTTAATAATTAGGTAAGTTGGGGTTAGCATGCAAGTGGTTTTTTCCCCCGATGTGTATTTAGTTTTGATGGAACAAAGTGTTTGATAGTATGGGAAGTTAAGAGTTCTTAGAATTTCTAGCTGATTTAGAGATTTCAGACTTATTCTGTGAAACAAATGGGAAGATTCAAGTTGCTGATTCAAAGCTAAAACCTTTCGACCTGCTCAGCCTAGAAAATAGGTTTAATAATTTTTTTCAAGGATCCTTTCAAACTAGGCATATCAGAAAAATTATGTTATATCCTTTTGGGGATGTAATTGTTCAATTATTTAGTTCCATTATAGTAAAAACCCTAAAGTAATTTCTTAGATTAGAATAAAAAGACTTTTCTAATAGTTTGGAAGTAGAAGGATGAAGAAATATGAACCATTTCAATGCCTCTCTCCCATTTTTCATTGGTACATCAACTTTTCTTCTATAGGCTGGTTCTATAAACTAAATATTTTTCTAATTGGAAATAAAGGAAAGGGAGGAACTACTGATTTTAAGATTCCATGGGATGATCCCATCTACCCCCTTCAAGGCATCAGCTCTATATTTTAGGAAAAGGAACTAAGTTGCAATAGGCTGACTGGGGCAGTGGTAGAAGAGAGGGAGACAATTTTGCATAATTTAAGCAAAATCCAGCATTGTGGAATAGTTCTAAAAGAAAGTCATTTTTCGTTTTTTTTTTGTTTGTTTGTCTTGTTTTCTTGAGGGGAGAAGGGAAGGCAATTGGGGTTAAGTGACTTGCCCAAGGTCACACAGCTAGTAAGTGTGTCAAATGTCTGAGGCTGGATTTGAACTCAGGGAACTCCTGACTCCAGGGCCAGTGCTCTACTCACTGTGCAACCAAGCTTCCCCAAAAAGTCATTTAAAAAAAAAAGTAAATGTAATTAGCAAGAACTAGATTTTAAAACTGTTTCCTAGTAAAGTTTTTAAAGAACCTACTTTAATGAATAGATAAGATCTGCTCATGATTAGTAGTTAATTTTATTTCAATAATTGCTCTTAAAATGTTTTAAACCAGTTGTTTCTCTTAATTAGGGAAGCCTTTCACGTTACATTCCAGTTTGTACTGCTAATTTGATTAGCAAATTGTTTTCAGCTATTAAGTGCAGAAGTAAGCTTCAGCTCTGCTCCTTTCTGATTTGCGCTTTGTGAAATAGTGAGGTTCAAAAGGAAGAGAATGCCTTTGCTTCTCATCCCACCATGTCTCTTTTCTTTATTTGTTAATTGCATGAGTTTCCCCGGGTTTTTCTCCTGGGTCGCCCATAGTTTCTCCAACTCTGTCTATTCACTGCCTAGCTCTTCTTCAGAAACATTGACCCTCAAAGTTGTTTGGGATCTCACGGTTTATCTAATCAAAACTGTTATTGAACAAACATCCCCTTTATATCATCCCTGATGAATCATTGTTCAGCTTTTACTTGAAGACCTCTGATGAGAGAACCACCTCATTCCCCCAATTCAACAGACCTTCGAAGACAGGATTCTGATCTACTTTTAGATAGCTCTTATCTTAGGAAAGCTTTTCTTTACACCAGTTCGAAAACTTCCTCTCTTCAACTTAAGTCAGTCGCTCCTAATTCTTCCCTCTGGGTCCAAGCAAAGCAAGTCTAATTTCTTTCACAAGACAGCTCTTCAAATAATTGAAGATAGCTATCATGTTTCCCTTGGGTCTTCTCTTCTCCAGGCTAACCATCTACATTTCCATTAACTAATCCTCACATGGCATGATCTCAAGGCCCTTCATTATTCCTATCTACCAATTCTGAATACTTTTTAGCTAATCACTGTCCTTCCTAAAATGTAGCATCTAGAATTGAACACAATATTCTAGAAATGGTCTGAACAAGACAGAATGCAGGTGTAATGATAATAATGAAAATGATAATAATAGCTAACATTTTTGTAGTGCTTACTATGTGTTAGACATTGCACTTAGTGCTTTATATTTATTATCTCATTTGAGCCCTGCAACAACCCTGGGTGTTAAGTGCTATTATTATTTCCACTTTATAGATGAGGAAACTGAGTCAAGTGACTTGTCCGGGGTTACATAGCTACTAAGTGTCTAAGTTTGGATTTGAACTCAGGTCTTCCTTACACCAGACCCATACTATTGCTTGCAACGTTCTGGACATTTTGTGATCCCATTTTGGGTAATTTTTTTTTTTGGCAAGATACTGGAGTGGTTTGCCATTTCTTTCTCCAATTCATTTTACAGATGAAGAATTGAGGCAAACAGGATTAAGTGACTGGCCCAGGGTCACATAGCTAGTAAGTGTTGGAGGCTGTATTCGAACTCATGAAGATGAGTCTTCCTGATTCTAAGCCTAAGGCTCCATCCACTGTGCCACCTAGTTGCCCATTATGGGCATTATGCTTCTTTTAATTCACCTTTTGATCATCTTGATTTTTTTTCTTGATGTCTACTCAACCCTCCATATCTTTTCCACAGAAATGGTCGCATACCTCCCCACCCTGTATTTACAAAGTTAACTTTTAAAAATCTTAAATGGGAACAGGGCAAAATAGAAATTGAAAGTATGCACGGATCACCTCTTCAAATAGATCCCAAAAAGAAATCTCCTAGGAACATTGTCACCAAGTTCCAGAGTTTCGAGGTCAAAGAGAAAATACTACAAGCAGCCAGAAAGAAACAATTTGAGTATTGTGGAAACACAATCAGAATAACCCAAGATCTAGCAGCTTCTACATTAAGAGATAGAAGGGCTTAGAAT
>CM053627.1:68587934-68711586 GCA_028646595.1 Phalanger gymnotis | reverse complement strand
GAACTAGAAAATAAGATACACAGGCAATGGGGCATAGAAATTTATCTTGCCCTACAAGAAAGGAAGGGAAAAGGGGATGGGAGGGGAGTGGGGTGACAGAAGGGAGGGCTGACTGGGGAACAGGGCAACCAGAATATCGCCATCCTGGAGTGGGTAGGAGGGTAGAAATGGGGAGAAAATTTGTAATTCAAACTCCTGTGAAAAGCAATGCCAAAAACTAAACATATTAAATAAAAATTAAAAAAAAAAAAGAAAAAAATCTTAAATGGGAGATTTTCCATTCATACCTATTGCATTTCTCCTAAATAGATCTGGTCCATTCTTCAAGTCTGTTAAGATCTCTTTTGGGTTATAACTATCATCTAATCCACAAGGCATCCTTCCCACTTATCTTTATGTCTTTTTATTGAGAAACTTATTCCCATTTCCATTTCTTAGTTCCAGATCTAATATCACCTATGGATTATTAGATGTTTCTACATCAATGCCTTGGGCTAGCTAAAAACATAAAATTGTGATAATTTCTCTAAAATACTTTGCCCCACTAAACTCTTCTACTTTATCCTTTAGCACCTCTAAACACAGATCCTTTGATTTATTCTAGATTCTTGTTAGTTGGATTTTCTTTTGTATGTATTGGGCTTCATCTACCTACATAACACCTTCCCTTTGTGGATCTACATGTTTCCCTCATGAAACTCCTGATTGGTTCTCTCTCTTTCCTGGACTATTTTAATGCCAAAGCAAATGGTCATTCTACACTATAATTTCTCCTGAATGCCACTACAAAGGTCATCTTTGACATGTATTCCTTCATTGTCCTTGTTAAACTTTATTTCTCATGATCTATTAGCAAAAATCCTGGTAATGAGTTTGATGCTTTTGTCTTTCCTATGCTCTAAGTAGATTATTTTACCTGATACATTACTTAGCTCCTTTTCTTTCTGGAACAAATTCCCCATTTGCTGGGCTCCAATGTCTCTTTCTTGAAATTCCAACTCAGGGTCCACCTTGCTCAAAAAATCTTCTTGGATAAAGGAAAGGTGATGCTCAACTTTTGCTAGTTATAAAAATACTCAATGATGTGACTATGCATTTCAAGAGGAAATTCCTTGCTGTATTTACACATACATATATATACACACACACATATATGTATATGTGTGCATATATATACACATACATACACACATATATGCATACATACGTGTATCTCCACCCTGTCCAGCAGGGTAATTTTGAGAATCTGAGTTTCTTAAAGACTATGTCTTTATATTCTACATCCTTGACCATTAGCACCAAGACAGTACCAACCATTGAAAAATGCTTATTTAATGACCTCTAACAATCCCTTTTTAAAAAGAAAAGGAATGTCCATGGAAATTCTCAGGAGGTTGTATAAAAACTAGCAGCTTCCTGGTTTTGAATTATATACGGCATCATAGAACCTAGAATAATATAGAAACAGATCCTTATGCTTAAAGAGCCATTTACTGATAAATTTAAAAACCAGACTGAAAGCCCTTATATTCTTCAAGCCAAACAAGAATTCTGTTTTTTATGAGTCTCACAAACAAACAGAAAATGTGTGTGATAAAGGTATTCATGCCTAATATTTTAATTCACTTGTTCAATAATTCCCTTCCCTTTGCATTATTTTTGCTTTATTATACTCTTATAATACTCTCAAATATATCTATAAAACTTTACAACCCTTTTCCAATGGCATATGGTGTGTGTTCTGAAGAGAAACATGTTTATGAGCTGAAAGATGGGAAGAAAATGTAAAGTACTCTTACGGGACTCAGGAAGGGATTGCTGACTGCCTATGCTAGGGGAACATTACAGTATATCAGCCTCTTGCAACCTAAATTCTAACCCTTCTTTTTCATCAGCTAATAGAATGCAGAAATGCATTATGGCAATTTATAGGAGTCTATATTTTTCCTGTGCCCAAGATGGAAACAAGTGGTTCTTGGAATAGTTCTAAAGCTGTAAATAGTGGAAGGACAATTTACTTGGGCTGATCAGATAAATGTTCACTATTTCTAGATACTAACTGTTCTGGTTACTTATGTTCTGAGATTTTTGTCCTCTGTCTCAAACGAGATTGCAAGCTTCTTGAAGGCAGAGGCATATTTGAGAATGTTTTGTAAATTGTGATAATGTTAATGTGGTAATTTTGTAGTAATGTTTTGTAGATTTGTAGATTAAGAATTCTTTTGTGGACCCTCCCCCATCCTTAGGGACCTGGAATACAAACTAGATGCTTTTGCTGAATTAAGATAATGGGATTTCAGAGTTTTCTTGATGAGTTCATTTTAAATTTCATAAATAACTATACTCTGGAAAGCATGTAAGCCGTCTTACCATTTGTCTGGCACTATCCTGGGACTACAAAGAAAGGCAAAATCAGTCCTTGTCCTCAAGAAGCTTACATTCTAACATCGAAGACAACATAGATGACTGAAATGAAGAAGGAATTATTAAGCATTTGCCATGTGCCAAACACTCTTGTAAAGTGCTCAGCATACAAAAAGCTTATATTTTGATATGGCCAAGACAACATATACAAAGTAACTAAACAGCTAGTCAGGGTATATTCAAGATAAATACAGAGGAGATAGAAGGTATCTTTAGAGGAGAAGGCTTTGTAGTAGGGGGACTGGGAAAGACCTCTGGCTCAAAGTGGAATTTGAGGTGAATTGTGAAGGAAGCCAAGGATCTTAAAAAGTAGAAATGAGGAGAGAAGGCATTCTGGGCATGATGGACATCAAGTGTAAAGAAGGCAGGGAATCTATGTGGTTTAAAAGATTTTCAGATTAAAAAGTTATCTGAATTCTAATTTATGCAATATTTCTTAGCCTCCAAAGCCACAGTATTCCTAAATCAACAGTACTTAATATAGTGCTTTGCACATAGCAGATGCTTAATAAATGCCTGATGTTTGACTGATTATGTCCTAAAGATTGATGGTTGAGCTATTACAAACTCAGAAAGAAGTCTTCTTTGGATTCATGCAGGTCTAGGAGAATATGACTCCCGTTATTTGAACTGGGACAAGTTGAGGAAAGAGTCGCGTAGTATACCTTTCAGTGTTTCACAAGATTTTTCATTTTAACCTGTGCAACTGAAAAAGGTGACCTCAGGCAAGTCACTTGATCTCTCTTGGCTTGAGTTTCCCCATCTGTAAAATGAAGAGGTTGAATTATGTGAATTACAGGGTCCTTTCCAACTCTAAAGCTACGACCATATGAATCAAACTTAGCATGTGACTCCTGGTCTGTAGTTTCTAAATACAGAAACATCTGCCTTAATAGTAAAGCTCTTTAAATCTAGAAGAATGATGTATGAAATGTAGGACTTGGAGTCGGAAACACCTGGATTCAAATCCTGCCTCAGATGTTTGCTTCCTATATAATCCTGGGCAAGTCACTCGACCTCTTTCAGGGTCTCATTTCCTCCTCTGCAAAATTGGTATAGTAAAAGCACCCTGCCTCCCAATAGCTGTGAGGAACAAATGGGATAATATTTTAATAATTAATTTAATAATAATTAATTTAATATTAATTTAGTAATAATTTAATAATTAATTTTAATAATATTAAGGATTTTCCAAACCTTAAAATGCTATGTAAATGTAACTTTCATTCACAATGCACTATTATTACTATACAACAACTCTGTAATATTGGTTTCTTTCAAAACAAGCCCCATATCTATGGATATGAACAGATGGAACACAAGAATTTCCTATTACTATCTTCAGGCTTTAAAAAGATGAGCAGAGTTTAACAAATAAGATACATTGATTATTCCAAACCATGAAAATCAGAGGAAGTGCAAGCAGGGTATGACAAGCTAACTCGAACAATTATACTGTGGAAATCCCTAACCATTAAGAAATTCAAAAGTACAAATGCAGTCTGAAGCATGAAGGTGTAAGCTTTAACTTCATTAAAACTTCCTTGTCAGATTAAATAAAGGGTCTACAAGGGCCCGGATACATGCTTTATTATATCAGCCCTCCACGTAATTGCCAGGGTATGTGACTTAAGAATCAACCCTTAGAGTACCCAAGTGCAATCAGCTGAATGAGATTCCAAGAAATCAATAACGTCTTACCAGACCCCTTCAAACTCCTTCATAGCCTCAATGCATCCCAGAGTAGCAGATCACAGGTCGTCTGTAATTACTCCCTAGAATAGCCGACATGAAGTCTTACAATCTAAGAGAGTTTTTGGATGAATAGGTGGGTGTGATGCAGGCATTTCTTTAATTTCCCAGTATGGAATAAGATCAGCAACATGTGCTACAAGTTGCTTTCACTACTTCTGATCATGTGTCTAGAGGCAGCTAGGAGGCACAGTGTTTACCTCAGTTTCCTCAACCATACAATGGAAATGATAATAATAGCATCTACCTCCCAAGGCTGTTGTAAGGATCAAATGGAAATAATATTTGCAAAGCTCTTAGCACAGTGCCTGGCATATAGTAGGCACTTTATAAATGTTTATTCCCTTTCTTCGTCTCTACGTGGTAGCAAGTGTAAGCATGTTTTGTTCATTTCATTCCTCAAACATTTATTTTGCACCTACTATATGCAGTACACTGTGCTATATGCTAGTGATACAAAAACAAAACAGTTCAGAGTCCCTCAAGGATATCACATTCTCTGTGTTTATTGCTGGCCTTTTGATTATGCTAGAAACAACATTCACTTATTCGGCATTCAATAAACATTTATTAGATAACTGTATGAAAGAGGTTCTATTAATGTAACATGAGGCCCAAAGTGACCGTGAAAGGCTTAAATCAGAATATGACATAAATAGAGGAATTCAAAAATCAGCTTTCATTCCTGGGTGATGAAAATAAAAATATAAACTGTTTGATAACAATAGTCCCAGGAAAGACTACTGTATTCAGGGGGAAAAAAGTCTTTCTTCTGTAAAAGATGTGTACAAGCTGAAGGTCAAAGAGCACAGATTACTGATCACACAACTCTCTTTTGGAGAAAAAGACCTAAAAAGCTTGGAGAAGGTCAGTATCAGTGGAAGCAGGGGAGGCCACACAGGATCTAAGGAGCCTTGAACTCAGAGATCGGTCTCTTTGACCTGATCATAAGAGACTCAATGCATAGGGCCATTTCTTGGCAAGGGCAAAATATAGAAACATGAAGAGTGGACATGTAGCCAGGCCAGAAGGCCAGGCATTTAAAATGGAAAGTTCACTTCTGCACTTGAATCTGATGAATGGAAGCATGAACTGAAAGCGATCAGTCCCATGATAAGATGGACCTTTATTCAGCAATGGCCCCTTGAAAATTAAAAGCCTAACCAAAGAGCAACTGGAATTTTAGCTCCTAGAATGACCCCATTGATATTTTTACCTAACCAAGGTTTTTCCTCCTTATTCTTCAACTTAAATGAATTCTAAATGAAGACATATGGTTACTAAGGTAACTACAATTTAAAACACATTTACAAAGATTTCCATGACAATTACTAAACTATTAAAAGTAAACACAACCAAAATGAAGAAAAACTAAGAGTAGCCAGAGAAAAAATGTGTGTGTGTGCGTGTGTGTGTGCGTGTGCGTTTATTACCACCCAGTATGTTTGACAGGGTATGATAAGGGCCCAAGATCATGATATAGTTTCGTTATTCTGCTTCATAGCCTTGTCATCATCTCAGAATTCATCAAATCAGTTAGTCACTGATAATGACTCCCTCAGCATTAAAATCATGGCCAAAGACAATCCTCAGAAGCCATTATAATGATACATCATAATATCCAATAATATTTTCTCTAATATTTATGGAGAGTGACATAGTGAAAGTTCCCACAGCTAAGTAGGAAGCTCCTCCTCCTTGAAATATTCCATTCATTCATTCAATCAATCAAAAAGTAGTTGTTAAGTACCTACTATGCATCATTCATTCTGCTGGGTGCTGGGAATAAAATAATATTGATAGTAACAGTAGCTATTATTTCTATACTGATTTATGTACAGGGTGTCCCAAAAATCTTAGTCCAGTTTCAAGCCATTAAACATTTATGCTATTAAAGTTTACAATTGTAGCAAATTTTAGGACCCCCTGTATGATTATCTCATCTGATCCTCATAACAACCCTATGCAGAGGTATGCTGGGGCCAATTCAAACTGGCTCATGAGAGCAGATTATTAAATTTTCAACATGAGAAATGAGCAAATTCTACAAATCAGGATTTGATTTATTATTTTGTTGATCATATAGACTTAGAACAGGCAATTAGGCAGTGCAGTGGATAGAGTACTCAGCCTGGAACTAGGAAGATCTGAGTTCAAATCTAGCCTTGGACCTTACTAGCTGTGTGACCTTGAGCAAGTCACTTAACCTTTGTCAGCTTCAGTTTTCCTTACCTCCCAGGGTTGTTGTGACGATCAAATGAGATAACACTTGTAAAGGGTTTACAGTGTAAAGCACATAGTAGTACTTAATAAATGCTTGTTTCAAGAAAGTGATGAAAAATAGCAATGTAGATTAAACTCAAGTGTGTTGTTGTACATACTCCACCCCCCCCTGCCCCCGACTAGAGCGAGTTGTTAAACATTTACCAGCATATTCCTGCCTATGATGTAGGTGCTGCTATTCTTGTAATTTTTATGGATGAGGAAATCGAGACTGACAGAGTTTAAGTCTACCAGGGTCACACAGCCCAGTACATTTCTGGGGCAGGATCCGAACTCCAAGTTCAGCTTTCTATCTATTTTGTCCCCTAGCTGTTCATGTAGGAATAAAGCATCCCCTTCCTTAAATCCTATTGAGAATGCGACACAAATAGACATAAGTACATAACAATAAATATAAGGACATATAGGTTATAACTTCTTCAACAGAGGGTTCTTCATTAAAGCTGGACGTAGACAGAACACGTCTATGAAGGACGACACCAACTATAGAAATAAAAAAGAAGTACAACTCTCATGTTCCCTTGTATATTGTAGCCAGCATCTTGGTCATATATATCCATATATACATATATGAATATATAAGAATTTATTATATTATATTATATAAGAAATTATTAGACTAAATACAAATAAGATAGAATGTAGAGAGCTTTGAGATCCAACAGGGAAACAGCAAGGGGGATATCTGTTTGACCTATTGAGGGGGAAAGGACAGTGTATCTGTCCTTTACGTACATAAAAGGAATTTAAATCCAGATGAGTTATTGGCCAGTATCAAGCACTCTCTTTGCAAAGACAAACTATTGAAGCCTTAATTAAAAAATTATTCATGCTTCTTTTTAAAGTTGATCCCACTTCCCATAGAATGACTACTCGAGCCACTAGAACACTCCCTTTCAATAAATAAGCAAAGCAACTAAATGTATTGCTTGTGTCTAGTGATACATGCCTCAATCCACGCCTATAGCCTACCACCTCTTTGCGAGAGGAGGGAGACATGTTCCATGCCAGCTCACTGAATTTCTAGTTTGTTACTGCATACTGAGAGCTCTCCTGGTTCTTTTCATGTTGATTTTCTTCATATTATTGTGAAGAAGTTGTCCTCTTGGTTCTGCTCATTTTGCTTTGCATCAACTCATGCATGTCTTCCTAAGGTTTCCTGAATTCTTCATATCTATCATTTCTTTGCAATAAGAATAGGAGGCTTAATTTGTAACATGTTGAATACACTGTCCAGGGTAACAGATTGTTCCCTTTCCAGCTTTACATAGCCTGTAAGCAAGAGCTATTAATCTAGTGTCTGGGAACTTTTTAAAAATATTTTGATAACTGTGTCTCAATACAATTAGTTACCTTTGTAATCCTATATATTTTATCTTATGCATTTAAACACATCATTCAGAGAATGGGACCAGATTGCTAAAGAAGTTCCAAACAAAACAAGATTAAGCCTCTGCTCTAAAGTGACATCCAAGCTACTCACTGGATAGAATGAATGGAAAGATACAGCATTCTGAAGGTTCAGAGTTCATTAGAACAGATGCTTCCTTGTACAAACTAAAAATAACCCAACCCAATAAAATTCTGGACCAATGAAAAGATGCAGTTCACAACTGTTCCAAGATTTACTGAAGATCCACTAAAGGTTTGTTACCTGTTAATTAGCCCTGCAGTTCATTAGTCCTGGGGAATGAATAAAAAATGACATATGCCCACGAAATGACTTCCTTTCCACTAGGCTTATTTTTGCATAGCTTGCTCCTGAATTCTATGGAGCTCTTGTGAATCTTTTGTAGCTGATTCCATTGAATGAGGCATCTTTGGGGAATGCTTATAACCTAGACTCTCTTCCCGGAGCAGATGATCCTGTATGCTAGCCTCATTTACCCTCCAACCCAGCTGACTGCACACCATGTCATCCAATGCCAGTCTGCATTCAGAGTATTCAGTCATCTGCTTCAGATTTACGGAAAATATTGCTATTGATTCCTCTCAGTGTTTAATGGGGCTATTAAATTTTAAATCACTGTACAATGACCAATACATTGGGGTGGTAATGTGATTTTTCCAGGTTCATCATCTCTTTTGAAGGCTGTGACTGTTTAGTAAATTTGGGGGCATTAAATTCTAGACAGGGGCATATGTTTCGATAACATAAACACTTAATAAAAATAACTTTTCAGTGTGCTACCCTCATAGGAACATTAACAGGAAGAGGCGGCTGCCTTTGCCATACTCCTCTATGAATAGTAATGCCAGCCCTGGGTTTCTATCACCTTTCCCACAGTGTGCTTTGAAAGGGCAGGAGACCTTCTCTTCATAGAGGTTGTTTTCATCCCTGTCACTAGGTGTGCTATTTTGGGCACACAAGATGTGCTGTAAACAGGCACAAGTTGATTTTCAGTGAGACTTTCATGCCAGAACATATTATTCTTTGAATTAAGCTAATGAGGGGGACACACCATTTTTGAAGACAGAGGCAGTATGATATAAAAGAACCAAAGGGACCTAGATCCAAGCCTCCTCTTCCCACCTCCAAGACACACACTGATTATTTGATCCTGGGCAAATCATTTAATTTCTCTGAGTCCTTTAGGCAACTTTCTAAGGCTATAAATAGTTAAGTAGGGACCTAACTGATAAAATCCTACAAGTGTAGCTGCTAATACTAAAAAAAGGTCTCCTTCAGTCGTGTCTGACTTTTCCTGACCCCCTTTGGAGTTTTCTTGGCAAAGATACTGGAGTGGTTTGCCATTTTCTTCTCCAGCTCACTTTACAGATGACAAAACCAAGGCACAGGGTTAAGTGACTTACCCAGGGACACACAGCTAAGTAAGTATCTGAGACTGGATTTGAACTCAGATCTTCCTAACTCCAGGCTCAGCCCTCTATACAGTGAGCCACCTAAATGGTCCTCCCTCTCCCCCTACAAAGTCTAAGACTATTTAATAGGACGACAGAGGAAGATGAAGGCAATAAGCTAAGTGAGGCCATTGTACAAAGGTATAATATAGTCCCCAAGTTTTCTTTGTCTTCATTATCAATTACATGGGAACTGCTTCCTTCCCTCTGTCTCCTGGCTTTCCTCAAGACTCAGCTTAAAGCCCATCTCCTACAGGATGCCTCTCGTAGTCTTCCCACTGCTAGTGCTTTCCCATTCCGTTTATACTATCCTTATCTTGGATGTACACGTATTTACATGCTGTCTCTCCTCGGGGAGCTCAGGGATGCTTTCTTTGTATCGTCGGTGGTTAGCACAGTGCTTGGCACACTTAATCAGTGCTTCTTGACTGAGGACTGCCACCATGAGCTCCCTGCTTAATCTCATGGAATTAACCAGACATTGTTATGAGCCATGAGCAGAGAAAGCGATGCCTATAATACATATGTTTTGATGCTATTTTTAGAACTATAAAAAAGTTTTACTGATGATTTTTGTTTTTACAACAATGATTCCCCTCTAATCCACTAATTGTACCCTTCCTTAAAACAATGAGACCAATTAAGGAAAAACAGCATACTTCGAAATCCTGTCTGACAGGGGTGACCGGATGTTCCCTTTCCAGCTTTACATAGCCTCTAAGCAAGACCAAAGACTTAGTGTCTTTGAATTTTTATCTTTTAAATTTTAATAATATTTTGATAACTGCATTTTGATATAATTGCTTTCCTTCATAACGCTTTGCATTTTAGTTTATGCATTTAAAGACATTATTCTGAGAATGGAGCCACAAGCTTCACAATACTGTGAAGACATACCACAATTGACACTTGTAGCCCCCTTCCCACCTCCCTATGCTTGTACTGAGAGGTATGAACTGTGTTTCAGCATCAGTGAAATTGGTCATTACAATCAGAGTTCTCCTATACCTTTTAGCCAAACTGGCCTAGACACTTCATTGCTTACTTTCATGTCTTTCGACAGGCAGCTCTATACCCTGAGACTGGAATAAACGCCCTTCTCACTTCTACCTCTTAGAATCCTCCGATTCTTGCCAAGCTCAGCTCGAATGCTGCCTCCTACACAAGACCCCTCTTTATCCTCAGTTACTGATGCCCTCCAAATCCCTTTTTATTTCTGTATATGTTTTTATTTGCTTAAATGCATAAACACTGCTTTGCAGGATAGAAAGAAAACTCCTGGAAGGCAAGGAAGGTTTCATCTTTGTCTCTATAGCCTCACAGATCCAAGTGCAGAGCAGACATTTAATAAATGCTTCTGAAAAAAATGCACAAAGGGTTGCCCTTTAGAATTCTTTTAATTTATATTTTTGTAGTCAACACATTTATTATTTTCCTAGTTCTGCTTATGTCACTCTTCATCAATTCATACAAGTCCTCCCATGTTTTTCTGAATTCCTTGCATTCATCCTTTGTTATGATAGTAATATATTCCATTCCATTCATATTCTATAATTTATTCAGCCATTTCCCACTCATTAGAATCCCAATTGGATCCCAAGTCCCACCCATCCCCTGTCCTCCATTTTTTTTTTTTTTTTTTTGCTATCTGGTGCAATTCTTTAGCAAAGATGTGTCCAACAGCAGTGTCTGCCTACAGCCTGATCAGCCCGTCTTAATTCTGGACAAAAGATGCTTGTTAATAAAACGTGTCCTCATGTGTATCTAATCACAGGTGCAATCTGGATATTCCTTCTGACCCTGCTTATAAAGGTTGGCTGTGCATTGAACCTGGCCAGTCTGAAAGCTGCTCAGGAGAACCCATATACCAGCATGGTAGGTAGAAACCAGGACAGATGGCGGGGTCAATAATAAAGAATTTGTTTGTTGTCACCGATTGAGGACCATTTCTCCTGCCAGCATGACTCCACAGATATATCTTGGCATTGGTGACCAGGGGAGACAAACAATGTTGTTCAACAAGCACTCTGAAAGATAGCATATGGCCAGAAATAAATCTCTGGGGAATATGGAGACATGTTGTCTTGTGCTATACTATTAGCGTGGCCCTGTAGTTTTGTTCCTAAACAGTAGAGGGCATGGTTAGTTCATCTGGTGTACAGTCTAAAAGGAAATAACATAGTAGATGGAACAAAGTCTTAGCTGGATGAACCACAGCTATTGTGTTGAATGCTGTCTCTTTTTATGTCTTGCCTAATAAATCGCATGAGTTCTCTACTTTTGCCCTCTGGCCCCTGTAAATGTATACGTATATAGGTTAGGTTCAAGGGTAGAAAAGTGTTGGGAAAAAATAAAAATAAATTGTTGGAACTAAGAGGGAAGTATTAATGATGCTAGTCTAGAAGCTTAGTTAATTGGGAGTCTCTGGAGGATTCCATGAAGTTGGTCTCTGCTAATTAAGGGAAGTGCATTTTCAAGGGATTTAGAGAACTAAGGGTTCTTCTGACTTTATGATTGCTCTTTGGTTAATGTGTAGCAGTGGTAATGAGAATGTCTTTTTCCAAAAGCTGATTCTAGCCCACAGAATGGACTTGAGAAAATTTACTTCACCTCTCCAAATCACTGGCCACTGTGAAATGATTTAATCTGAAAGGATCCAACTAACCTTGAGACTTTTAGAATTTCTGAAATTTGGCCACTGAATTTTTGTGCCTTATTTTATAAGGAGTCCCAATTTTTATATCTTTTCTTCAAATTCTCCTTGCACAGTATGATCCGCATTCAAAGACTAAATTAATTCTCTTTCAGCAACAGAATTGGAGTAGTGTTAATCCTCTTCCAAGCTATACCAATAGTTTGCAGTGCAATGAGGAACATGGTATTCAATTGGGCAAAAAAAAAAATCACCTTCTCAAGTATAAGATGGTGGATGTATTAGACTATATTTATTCTGAAAAAGATCTGATCTCACCTGCAAGCTTGATACGTACCAGCAATTTGATGTAGCAGGCAAAAAAAAGCTTAATGCAGTCTTGGGTTGCATTAAGAGAGACATAGCTTCCAGGAAACAAGAGGTGATAATCCCACTGACTTCAATAGATCTCATCTGCATTATTGTGCTCAATTCTGAACACCACAGTATAAGAAGGACATTAAGAAGCCAGAGAGTAGACAAACACAAGAAGAGGACAGATAAGAATGGGAAAGTACTTCTGTCCTTCTCAATGATGTCACATGAAGATGGGTTGAAGGAAGAAGGGAGAAGAGAAGACTTGGGGGGACATGATGGGTATCTTCATTAGAAAGCAAGCTCATTATGAGTAGGGCTTTTTTCATTCTTTGTCTTTGTATCCCAGCGTCTAGTGCAGTGCCTGGAACAAAATAGATGCTTACTACTTATTAATTGTCTCCAAATATTTGAAGGGATTAGATTTATTCTGTTGGGCTCCGGAGGGCAGAACCAGGAGCAATGGGTTGAGATTATAAAAAGACCAGTTTAGGCTCAATACTACTTCCTAAGAATTAAGAAGCCCATCCAAAAATAGAATAGGCTACCTCAAGAGCTGGTGGCTTTTTTTCCTTGGAGCTCTTCAAGCAGAGGCTAGATGACTATTTGGGGATATTATAGAGGGGATTGTTTTCACGTATGTGTTGGACTGGATGGCTACTGAGGTCTCTTCCAACTCCTAGGGTTCTGTGATTCATATTCTTTATTCTTCAGATGAAGAGCTGAAATATTAAATTCCTCAGAAGAACAGGTCAAACCTGGGAGATTTTTGATAAATATAATGGTTTGAGCCATTCAGAGAAAGATGCTTCATAAACAAATATTCTTTAAATTGCAATTGATTTTATGAATTGGGCTTTTGAGAAAAATCCCAAATCATTCTGGAAAGCCTGGCAATTATCACTAACTTCCAGATATATAGTAGAACAATGAAACAATGCTATATTCCATAGGCCATATTTCCTTTATGGATTTTAACTAATCTTGAGTTTCCAGAAGTATTTAAAATTTCTCTCTTTAGAATATAGGATTAACCAACTGAACCATTTTTATTATTGTCTCAATGTCATTGCCAGGCCATTAGAGATGCCTATCTTAAAAGGATTCTTCTACTTCAAAATACCCGAAACAAGGCAGATACAAAGACTGAAGAACAGATGTTGTCATGATAATTCAGCTAAGCATCATATTGAGCAATTACTTATCCAAAACTTTTTGGGAGCTGCCATATCAGATGAAGAATGGAAATTGTGTGGGTAGTGGAGACAGCTAGAGATCCCTCCTGGCCTCCTAACTTTCTGAGTGGCTGCCTCCTGAATGTATACCCTGCCTGAGAATCCAAATCTCTGTGGTTTTTATTGCACAATTTTACACAGTGCATTGTTTTGGGGGACACATATATATAGAGTTGTAACAGAACTGCCTGTACTGGTTTTGGCTTCTATCCAGGTCATTTAACTTGTCTGAGCCTGAGGCAAATCTTTAAGACCATAAATTACAAAGAAGGAACAACCTGAATTGGCAAAATGAGATTCTTTATTCCAGGTTCCCAATACCAATGAAAACCCAAGTCTGAACCCCAAAGACAATACAAATAGATTGCTAAGGAAATAAGCACAGAAAGGTTAAGGGACTTTGCTATCATCACCCAGAGCCTGAGTAGGCTACAGGTGGCTACTGGGGTACAGTGGATGGTGCTGGCCTTGGGATCAGGAAGACACGGCTTTGGAATACTGACTTCTAATCTTGACTCCGACACTTACTAGTTGGTGACCTTCGGCAAGTCACATAATCTATCTGCTTCAGTTTCCTCATTATAAGATGAGAATAATATTGTAACTTACCTCATGAGGTTGTTGAGAAGATGAAATAAAGTGGCTTATGCCAGGGTTTTGCAAATCTCTGAACATTATATACATGTAAGTTGCGGCTATAAGTGCTGACTTACTACTGACCTTGCTACTGCTGTTGCTACTATTACAAGCTAGGAGTTATAACTCAACTGGCACAATGGATAGAGTGCCAGGCCTGGAAGCAGCAAGACCTGGGTTCAAATCTAGTCTTAGCCACTTCCCCTCTGTGTGTCCCTGGGCAAGTCACTTAACTTAGTCTCAGTTTCCTCATCTCTAAAAAGTGCTGGAGAAGGAAACAGCAAACTACTCTAGCGTCTTTGCCAAGAAAACTCCAAATGGGGCCATGAAGAGTCAGACACGACTGAAAAATGCTTAAACAATAATAATGACGAGTGCAGTGATCTTTTCACTACATAACCAGACTCCAGGGCAGAGGAGGAAAGTTTTTAGATGGCAGCTAGGGCCCTCGTAGAGCCTAGAGATGAAGCTAGGGCTAAAGAAGAGTTTTCAGTCAGTTGCAATAAGTCAGAGGGAGGTAGGAGAGAGTAACAGGATTGACAGCCGAGGCAAAGGCGGTGAGAGGCTCTCATGGTCAAGCCAACTGACCTCTGCCACATGTTAGATCCTGGTACTTAAGTCAATCAACTAGCGAGCATTTATGAAGCACCTACTATATGCTAAGCACTACGTTCAGTAAGCATTGATGTGTTTACCCCGGTCGGTGGAACAGTTCACAACTCAGCTATAGCATCTCTGTTGCAGAGTCAGGATCAGGAAGAGAGCGGTGTCTTCTGGGCTTAGGAGCTAGAGAGAAGAGTGCAGCACCAGCAGCCATAAATCAAGGACCTTAGGAAGCTAACAACCTCGGGACTGCAGATGAACAAATGTAGACTTGAAAATCCAATCACAGAGATGGGAGTGTTGTTGTTTTGTTTCTGTTTTGCTTTGCTTTTGGCCACTTATCCCACTGATGGGTCAGAGTGCTCAGGTAAAGTGATATTAGATTAGAAACACCTCAGAGTTTATAGCTTAAAAGCTATTCCCCTAATAGAGAGACCAGAATTTAGAGCCCAGTGAAAAAACAGAATCAATCTGCTACGTATTAACTTTGAACCAGGTGTTCCACAGATGGGATCTCCAAGTTTCAGGATAAAGCAACATTCATGTATCACATTAACCATTTTCAAGCTCACTTCCATTTTATAGAAGGAAGAGGTAAATCTAGTTTCAGTGAGATTCACCAAATAAATTATTCACCAGCAGTATGGGGCTCAGCTCACCTGAAAGTTCTGGTACTTTCTCTTATGTAACTCAAGATCTTGGAAAAAGTATATATGTATCTATGTGTAGATATATACACACATTAGATGTGTATTTATACATTTGTCTGGACTAGGTGTGTAAAACTTTGAATCAACTGTTTGGCTAGAAAACTTTTAGTGAATTTGACTAAGCCTCAGCCTGGAAAGCTACTGTTCTTATAAACTCATAGTCAAAAATAAAGCCATAGGTAGTATATTTTTTACCTGGGGCAAAC
Source organism: Phalanger gymnotis (assembly GCA_028646595.1). NCBI lineage: Eukaryota > Metazoa > Chordata > Mammalia > Diprotodontia > Phalangeridae > Phalanger > Phalanger gymnotis. Next base: position 68,695,868 of record CM053627.1, on the reverse strand, counting down.
TTTGCAAAACACAAGGAGGCAAGCAACATACACACACACACACACACACAGAATGAATACATACATGTGTATATGCATACGGTATATGTATGTGACATATGATATACATGTTTGCAAACAGATATATATTGTATAATACTTGCATATGCTGTGTGTATAACAACAGCCACAATGTGTACATATGGTGTGTACATGTATATAAATACATGCAAAACTATATATATATATATATACATAAACATGAAAAACACATAAGGCAATACACACCCATGTATTGATATATAGCTATAATATACATAAGTATATGTGCACATGCATGTATATGCATATATATGCTGAATGGGAGAGCAGAGGATCTGAGGAAATCACCTGGCCCACCTTATTCCTTCAGGTATCATTGCCCCTAAAGTGCTTCGGGTATTTGAGAGTCTATTCTGTTTGCCAAGGCCCTAAAGGGAAAACCATTCTCAAAGTCTGGTAACCCAGATATTTAGCTCCAATTATTAAGAGACATCCACAAGCTGATTTCTAAGAGTCCCCTCTGTACTCTATGTTCCAGCCAAACTTGATGTCTGCAAAGCACAGCTTTCCACCTCCCATCACTGGACCTCTTCAGGCTATCTCCTGTGTACAGAATGGTGTCCTCACACAGCTCTGCCTTTCGCATTTCATCGCTTCCCTTCAAGGCTCGGCATAAGCACCCTGTTCTAGAGACCCTTCCTGTGATCCTCCCGAAATGACTTTGTATTTATTTCTTATTTGCTTATCTGTGTACATATTGTTCTTTCCCTCTACCTTACCACTAGGAGAATCTAAATTCCCTTGGGAAAAGGACTGCCTTTGGCTCCATCCTTGCATCCATCTAGGGGGCCTAGTACAGTACCTGATACATACTAGGTTTGTTGGATTAAATTGCTAAATGCTGCAGTTTGTGCTTATCTCCTCTAATCTTGACCTGAGTACATCAGAATTCATCATCCTCTGTAGGATAGCCCTTTACATTTCTGAAGATCTTCAGCAACTTTTCTTTTAGTCTTTTAATCTCCAGCTAAACTAATCTCAGTTTCTTTTGCTCTCCAGTATAAACAAGCACCATTCTCTTAGGCTTTTCTGATAGCTTTGGTTGTTCAACCTTTAATCATCTGGATTTATTTATACTTGGCTCTGGCAGGTGCTATTTTTGATCAGCTGTTTGGGAAACTTGAGAGAATTTTCCTAAGCCTGGAAAGTGACTGCTCTTGTAAACCCAAAGTCACACCAGAGTCATAACTAGTATTTTTCTCACCTGGGAAAGGCTTCACAAAATTCAAGGTGATGAGCAGTAAACACACACACACACACACACGCACGCATGCACACACGCACATCAACTTTTAAAGATAAATTAATTTGTGAGTAGGAACAGAGACCATGGGACTCAACAAGATAACTTTGCTGGGGCAATGATAGGTAGAGATAAGGAGCTCAATCTAGGCTTGCAGCAGCCAAAGTTAGGAAGCATCGGTCATATGGTAACTTTCCATTTTATCTATTTATTCGTACTAGCTAGGTGCTAAATTCAGTTGTTTGTATTCCACTGAAGTTTATTACTGCAAGCACCCTCTCCTTTTTAGTGACCCTGGAGCAAAGCCCCAGTCATCCCACTTTAGTTATGACCCCATTAAAATTATTCTAGACAACTTATGGTTTCCTCTACTTCTTTAAGAGAAAACTCATTTAAAAGAAGTGAGTTATCTTGGCATTATATTAAATCCTGAGGAAATGTTGAGTAGAGTATTATTGATTTTCGTATTTGAGCAGCAGAGACTCCTTGGATAGTAATATCACAGAGAGGACAACACTGATGCCTAACACCTGATACTGAACCGGCTTCTAAAACAATGATGGATTCTGGACAGGTAAATTAGGCATTTTGTTGCTGTTGTAGTCATTTCTCTCTGTAATGCAACCCATAGGCAGACCCTTTCACCGATGTAAAGCAGACTCTTCATCTGCAGAATGTTAAATGTAATATTAAGAGGCCCTAAAAGGCCATTCTTAGACTTTACTGTTCAAGCACTCAAATATCCGAAAATCACATGACAGCGATTGGAGCAGGACCTGTGATTTTAGAGATAGAGGGAACTCTTAGATGAGTTCTAATGCACTTTCTCTAGAAGGAATAGTCAAAGAACTTCCTAGAACTTTAAGAGGGTAAGTAACTAGCCCAGAGTCACACATGCAGTATATGCCAGGGACTGGAATGGAACCAGGGTCTTCCTGTCTCTGAGGCTATCTCTCCACCCACAATGCCATAGCTAATTATCTAATAAAAATGCACGTGGACTATATCATATTTTGGCAGGATGCTGAGCTGCCCATTTCTCCCTCACATACTTTTTTTGAGGCAAGCCAAATTTTCAACTGTAGCTGAGTCTAAAAATGAATCTAGGAAGTTGGGCCATTTTCTTTCTCTCTCTCTTTTTTTTTTTTTTTGCTGGCTGTTTTTCACTGATTGTTAGGCAGTTAATGTTGCTCATGAATAAAAACAATAATAAAATCTAGAGAAAAGAGAACTATTTTCAATGAATATGAAAAAGGAGTTTTTCCCTATCATCGAGAACTGTCCACTGGCAAATGCTGACTGATTACTCTGAAGTATGCTTTATCACCAAGATCCAGACATCCTTTAATGTGGTAATTATTATTCCTGTCATGACCCTGTGGTCATCAAACCTCACTGTCTTTTGTTATGAAACAAATACCCAATAAGAAAAATTGAAGGATAAACCCAGAGCACATTAGGTCCTACCTGATTTGATTTCCAACATCTCTCACAACTTTGGCATTTTTTCATGATCTAAATAACTTTCATAAGAAACTTAAACAACAACAATTGAACACATAGGTATCTCCTTAATTTAGATGCAAACTATTTTCTTCCTGGCGCTACATTTGGAAACAAATGGTACCCAAAAGACCCTTTCCATTCTAGGGTAGAAGCCAGGACATTCGAAGCTACTAGAAGAGGGCTCAACTGCATTTCTAAAGCCAATCAGAAATAAACACTCTTGACATAATGTAAGATAAGGTCAAAACCTCTTAAGCAGAAAGAAATACAAGTTATTCAGCCACCGACCAGACAAAGTTCACTTGGACTTTGCTGTTGTATGCCTGTGCTGGTGGTCTCCCCAGCTTGAATAGCCACATTCTTGGCCTTCCTTACTAGCTTTGCCTAAATTATTTCCAAAAGAATACTGAATTTCTTATATCCCAGCCGACATTTGATAAGTAAAATGCCCTTATTTCTACAACAGATATATTCAGATTAACAAGTAAAAGCCCTGGGGAACAATAGAATTGTTGGGAATTTCTTTTTTTTCTCCCACCATGAGTGGCATTATTATCATCTTATATTTAATTGAATTCAGAGAGAAATAGTCCTGGCAGAGTTCACTATGGTACTATTATTTTTTTTTTAAATCACATATATATGCCTGATGTTCACTAGACTATTAATAGTACAGGAACGTAAAATGATAGGTTTTGTTTGTTTTGTTTTTGTAATTTAATAAAAGTATTGGTAAATTTCTGGAGGCTCACTTTTTAGGAGCAGATGGGATAATAGGGATGATCTGTACTTTATTCCATTCCTACATGATTTTGACTTTTTCTACAAGGTCTCTATATCTTAAGAATTCCTTATTCCAGATTAGATCAGAAGTCAGGATTATTTGGTCTGGTGACATCTTTTTAAAATTGTTTTTATTATTGTTATAGATATCATCTGATTTTTACAAAGGATGTTAAGGTCATGGGGAGGTGGAGATGATCATGGGTAATAAAAAAATTATGTAGTATTTCAAGGCTTGAAAAGTGCTTTACATATAAGATCGTGTACAGTCTCCTGGGGCAATATAGAGTATACAGGTTTATGGCCTACATTCTGGCCTTTGAGTATAGTGGGAAAATAGAAAACTTGGAAATGTCACTCCAGTGCAGTACTGCAAGAATCACTAAAACTAAGGTAACATTCCATGAGTTTTTTTCTCCCCAGTTTATCAGTCTCAGTCTCCTGCTTTCTCCCCACAAGGTCCAAAATAATAGTGATTACAAACTCCTGTCCTCTCACTAAATTTAACAAACAACATAATCCACCTCTAAAAGGCAGTGGCTAAGAACTGAAAAGTGTGAGAGGAAGATGATACATAGCAAGATGTTAGCGTGGCGCTGAGGGGCCAAGTGTGCATGGTTAATAGGAGAAGATGTCAAAAAAAATGAAGCATAATAATAGTGCAATTTATCCTTGCTAAACGTACTGCAGTGTGCTATAATTAAATATGAAAACCTAAATTTATCTCTATGTTCGGTTGTCATTAATTTAACAGGGAGTGCACATGTTCTAATCTAATGGTTGATTTTTTTTTTCTCCATGTGCAGCATATTAAAATGTATATTAGCCTCAAGGTGCATAAACACAAAATAATAGACCAAAGGTTTTGGCCTGTGGAGAAAAAAAATCCACGCTCAAAGGCCGTCAACTAGCTGTGATGCAGGGGAGACACTCACTTAGCCTCATTAAGCCCAAGCTCTCTTTTGCTTGTCTTTTGTTCTGCATGACAGCAGCCTCTTTGTTGTATAATAATTCATTCCAAGTTCGTTCCAAGCTACCGAAACTGGTGAACTGTGGCCATTTTAATGAGAAGCATTGGTGGTATGCATAATCTGGAAACCACGTGGGCCAGGCAATCACAGAGCACTGCAGCCAGCAAAATGAGATATTGTCGAAATCACAAATTTGTCAAGTTGTTTTTGGACAGGGTATTATAATAAGCACTAAAATATGCATCCTATTACTCTGCATCTGCCAGTCAAAGATCACTATAATGAATGCATGCTGCAGGGTATAACCAGGCCGTTTTCCTAAGTAAAACAAACCACAGAGTACAGGAAGGAATTATGGTTTGGTTTTTGTTTTTGTTTTTTTTTTTGGTAGGGTTTGACTTTTCTCTCTCTTCTTTCTTTCTCTCTCTTTCTTTCTTTCTTCCTTTCCTTCTTTCCTTCTTCCCTCCTTCCTTCCCTTCCTTCATCCTGCCTTCCTTTCTTTCTATTCTTTTGCACCAGGAGTCAGATTATCCTGGAATGGTGTCCACTGCTAGCACTGAATGCACTGAAACGGCCAATGCCCAGGAGTTAACAGGAATATGTGGCTTTTTAATGGCCTCACTTACCAACTGAGAATATAAAACCTTAAACTCACAGCTTAAATTGAGTCTAATGAAGAATACTTGGGAGTGGAAAAGGGTAGGGAGAGGGAATAAGGAAACAGAGACTGAAAAATCCACACAGCCAAGCACATAGTTTAAAATCTCCCTCAGGGATCCTGGTTCTTAGGTTTTATCCTTTCCTGCTTCAGAAGGCTTGGCCACTGGGAGCCATACTTTCTGCAGGTTGGCCTAGAGCTTTGGTAAGGAGGAGAAATGTTCACCATCATAATAACTAAGTCCCCGGCTAGCTCGCTTGGTAAAATAACAACCACATGGAAGTAATTTGACGATGGAATTGCCTGTAACTGCTTCTGGGTTGGCAAATGTTGAGGAGGCTCACTGACACCAGAGCCAGCCTGATAAATTCTGTTGGCTTAGGGTTGTCTGTTTATATTAAACATTTAGCCTTTTCTTATGCCAACAGGACTTTCCATGGCAGATTGGCAATGGGAAAGAAGTGATTATAGAGGCTGAATCTGCTGTTGGATAAGAATCCGATAACATTTCATGCCACATGAGGATCAGTTGAAGGAACTGGAACTCTTTAGCCAAGAGAGGAGAAGACCCAAGGGGGAGTTGGGGAGATTTGAGAGTTATTTTCAAATATTTGAAGGACTGTTCAAAGGACTGGAGGAAGAATTAGACATGAGGTAAAAATGAAGGGAGGAAAATTCTATTTAACAATTATGGTTGTCCTAAAGTCAGATGGATTCCTTGGGAAAAGATAGGTCCCCCACATCGGAGGTCAGCAAACAAAGGCTGGATGGCTACTTGATATAGATGCTATAAGAAGGATTTGAAATTCTGTGGACCGAGTCTTCTACTCTTTTCTAGCCATTTCTACACTTATTAAACCAATATTTGTTGAGCACCAACTCTACATACAGCGTTGTATTAAGCACCAAATCGGGCATATCATCGGCAGCAAAGTAGACAAATAATAACACAAGGCGAAATGAATTTAGTGTTCCATTCTGAGTACAATGTTTTGGTACTTTTAGGTAGAGAGAGATAAAACAGAGTTGAGGGGTTAGGGAAGGACATGAATCAGGAAATCCTTCAGTAGGAAGGTGGCCTTTTAGTTGAGTTTTGAATGGTAGGTAGGATTTCAATGGGTGCATCAGACAGGGAACACTCCAGGAGAAAGGAATGTCATGAACAAAGACACACATATGGAAAAGTTTAGGCTTTGTTCAGGCAATCATGACTAGCTCAGTTTAAACTGGGCATTTGGGATGTGTGGAGAAGAATAGGAAGTAAGGCCAGAAAAGTAGCTTGGGCCACTAGTAGATTATGGAGAACATGTAAGGAAGATATTATCAGTAGGTAATGGGAAAACTATTAAAAGTTTTGAGCAGAGTAGTGACATAACCATGTTTTAAGAAGATTAAAATGGCTATCTAATAATAATTTACATTTATAAAATGTTTTCCTAACAACCATGTGAAGTCTAGAGTTCACATTGCCCTTTGTACATATTAGGAAATATAGCCACAGAGAGGCTGTGATTTTTTTTTTAACAGTTTTGTTTTTGGACCAGACCCATGATTTCATTGGCATCTGGAACTGCGCGTGAAGAAGCCTCCTCTATCAATGCATCAGCTTCTTCTCTGTAACTTGTAGTCTGAGAGAATATACAAAAAAAATCCATTTATTAAGCACTTTCTATAGTGCTAGGCACTATGAAAAGAGAATTGCCTAGGGCTACAGAGAGATTAAATGACTTTTCCAGGGTCACTCAGCCCACCCACCCATTCTTGACTCTGAGGATAGTGTTCTAACCACTGAACTTAAGTGACTTTCTCACAGTCATGTAATTAGTGTCAAAGCTGGAATTCTCACCCAAGTCTCCTTGAAATTCAGGTGCTCTTTTAAAAGGAGTGGCGGTAGGAATCACCTGGAAAACTATGTAATGAGTCCACATGAAGGATAATAAGGTCTGAACCAAGATGGTTGCTATAGGAATGGGATAGAACTGATTAATGCCACATAGTTGTTGATGATAACACAGTCAAAGAGGTGATCTCTTAAAATGCATCATATTTCTGAAATTCCTTCCCCATCCATATCTTGCCAGGCTGACGTTTCTGCTTTCTTTCTCTAAAAAGGATCCCCTGTCTCAACAGAAGAAGGCCTCTTGAGTTGTCATATGCCTGAGTATAGACAGTTATAAGGAGAAAGGCATTATATCTCTTAAAATTGCTCATTATAGCCTTTGGAGGAAATAGGAATTTAATCATTTTAGCATGATATTGACAACGGAGTCAATTCAACAAGCACTCATGAAATACCAACGATGGGGGAAGCACTGAGCTAGGATTCCTAATATCCTAGTGAGAAGAGGAACTCTGAAAATGAAAATAAGAAGCTCCAAGTTATTAGTTAATTGTTTTATTTTTTAGAGGAATATTATCCACATGTACATGCCAGAAAAGATGATAGGAAGCAGACAGTCCCAAGGTTTGAATTTGACACCTGAGTAGTAAGACTAAAAAGCCTGGAAACTTGAACAGAAGAAAAACATCTTGAGTTCTAAAACCCTGCCACCATCACCCCATTCTTGGAAGCTGCGAAGAATGAGAAGTACAGAAGTCAGGGGCCAAAAGTCTCAGTCCTCTGGGTATAGGTATCATGCATTGCCAGTGTATGTCTCTAAAAAAATTCTAAACATCGTTCCCCTCTTTCTCCCCTATTTCTCTTTAGGGCTTTTGCTGTGAGGTTTGCTCATCAAGTCAGGGTGTTCCCTGGTGAGACCAGCTTTCCATAGAGACAATATCAACACCTGGCTCAGGTTTGTTCTGCTCAGCAAAGTGAACTTAAGAGTGTTCTGGGGGAATTCCCTGAAGGTTTCATTACTTCCTCTTAATTTAATTAAACTGTAAATCCATTGAGCAGGGATCTTGTCTTTCTTTATAGTTTCAGCTATAGGGGATTATTACTGAGACGCAAAATGGCAGCATAGTGCATATATGCTGAAGGGGGGGATCAAGGAAGACCTGGCTGCAAATTCTGTTTCTCACATTTGCTAGCTGTGTGGTGCTGGGCAGATCACTTAACCTCTCTGTGCCTCGGTCTCCTTATTTATTAAATGAGGGGATTTGACTTGATTGAAAGGTTCTTTCCATTTCTAAATCTATGATACTTCAATCCTCTTAAATTAACTAAACCATAAATCCATTGGGCAGGGATCTTGTTTTTATAACTTTGATGATACACATCATTATTGAGAGACAGTGTAGTATGGTGAATAAAGGGCCTGGAATTGGAGAAAGAAAACCTGGTCACTGAATCCCTCTGAACCTTTTCTTATCAATAAAATAGGGGTAATAACACCTCAAATACCTCTCTTCTGGGGTTGCTGGGAGGCTCGAATATGTATATAAAGCATTTTGCAAACCTGAAAATATTAAATAAATGTTAGTTATTGTAATGATGAAGATTACTTGAACAACAATTAAAGAACTTTTACAGTGATTCTTACAAGGTTGTTGAAGAACAAGCATTAAGAATTTTTTTATTTAAGGAACTCAAGACTTTGGTGTCAGGTGTTTACTCTGTTTAAAAGTCTTCAATATGGCTGAATAATCTTACTGACAGAGCATTTATTTTTCAACCTTATGATGACCACTTTTAATTAAAAGTAAATGCTATAAAAATGTCATGTCACCAAATATATTAAAACTTTTCACTTTCATGACCCAAACGAACTTCCTGTTCCTTGGTAAAGCACAAAAATCAATTCCATTCTATAAAGTTTTTGTTCTGTACCAGTTGCTATGCTAGGTGCTGACTATACAAGGAAAAAAGTGAAACAGTCTCTGCTCAAGGAGTTTACATTCTGCCAGAGTAAAACAACAAAAATACATATTCATAAATATAATTTATAGTAGGAAGAAAATTGATGGGGGAGGGATGGAGGGAGAAGAGTACTAATAACCAGGGAAATAAGAAAAGGCTTCATGGAGGAAGGCACTAGAGCCTTGGAGGAACACAAGGATTCTTACACATAGAAATTACGAAGAAGCACATTCCAGGCTCAGAGAATTCTAACAAAAAGTACCCTATGGATAGAAAACATTTCTTACTTTAAACACCATGAGTCTCTCAACCTGGAAGTAATTCTATATTCCCACTATTTCATAACCTCAGGGTTAGGTCAAATACTTTGCTTTTCCCTGGATCCTTCTTTCTTTCTGTAATACAAATAAACTGAAGTAGATGGTAAATGCCTGTTATTTTCCCATGGCCCTCTTGTTCTCTTCTGGCAACTAAAGCTGGCTCTGGAAAAGTATACCCAATTAAAGTATTCTGTATCTTTCTGGAGTTCTCTCATATATTACAATGCTAAATGTTTAACATTGCAACATTCATTGTATTATGTTCAACTGTGTTTTGGCCTGGACAGAACAAAAGTGTAATTACTGGCTATAATAAAGTAATAAAGCCAATGGAATTAAACTGTGATAGGATTATGGCCTCTTGCTACAAGATAAATAGTGAAACTAAGTCAATACATATATGGAAAATAAATATTGATATGAGACCCAGCTGTCTTATTTCCAAATGAGAAATCATTACACTCTCACAACATTCAATTTCATCGACTATATCACTATTATAAAATAAACAAAACACAAAAATTAGTTTAATCCCAATGTTGAGAGGAATAATGTTGTAGCAAAATATGTTGACTCAAGGAATTATTTCTAAATGCTATGTACTATGTTATGAATATGTCAGGTTATTTGGGAAGATTCTCCTTAACTAACTCCTCACAGCACAAAGTTGGGAAATCACCATAAACTGTATTTAGAGATTAACTTGAGAGGTGATAGCTAGGCAGACAGATGGATAGTATGCACGTTATTATATCATACGTAACTATTATATCAGATGAATCTACCAGATTTTCTTGCCTTGGGGTAATAGCTATCTAAAACTAGAATGTTATATATGTGTATGTATCTGTATAATTACATACATACACATTTTATACATAATGTACATACTACCCACAAATATTTTCTTAATTAAGAGCATTCTAAAAGACTCTTTGGTCAATACTCTAATAGCTCTGTTATCTCTGATATGGCTAAACCCTTACATAATGTAGATTGCAACTCATCCTGTGCAACTCTTGTCCGTGTTCTTCCAAAAGTTTGCCACAGATTCAACCAATGTTCTAGGTGACCTTTCCCGTGTTCTCTTAATATTGCAAGGATACTGATAAAGTATTAAATCTTTTAGTTAGATATCTCTATTGAAAAAAAATAGTCAAGTATTTGATTCAGTGACACTAGTCTACTATCTGTTCCAGAAACAAGGCACTGTTTCTCAACTCTAGGCATTTTCTCTGGCTGTCCCCCATGTCTGGAATGCTCTCCCACGCCCACTCCACCTGTTGACTTCCCTGGCTTCCTCGAAGTCCCAACTAAAATCCCATCTTTTACAGCAAGCTTTTCCCAACCCCTCTTAATTCTAGTGCCTGCCTTCTGTTAATTATTTTCTATTTATCCTGTATATAGTTTGAGTTGCATGTATTTGCATATTGTCTCTGACATTAAACTGTAAGCTTCTTGAAGGCAAGATCTGTCTTTTGAGTCTATCAGCTGTGCTTAGCACATTGCCTGACATATAGTAGGTACTTAATAAATGTATAGATTGATATTAAAGTATACAGTTATATCAAATTTATAGAGGCAAGACTTACTTTCTTGTTCTAAATTCTATTTGCCAGCTCCAAATGAGATATAATATCACAGAATCATGTATTTTGAGTTAGAAGGACCTTTAGATTTAGAAGGGGCTTCCTCCAAACTTTCCTGTTTCTGTCTATATCTTTCCGGTCACCCTAAATTCATTGTATCAGAGTTAACAACGACTCTTACTTCTCCCTCAACCTCCATGTCTACTCGGTGGCCGTGACTTGTCAAATTCTACCTACAAAATATCTCTTGTATCTCTTCCCTTTCTTGCTTTTCACATGGCTGCTACCCTAGTTCAGACCTATCACCATTTGCCTAGACTATTGCAAGTATCTAAATTAGCCTCCTTGTTTCCGTTTGCTCCCTTCTCAGGCATCCATAGGGCTTCCAGTATAATCTTCCTGAAGCAAAGGCATGACCATATCACTCTCCTATTCTCAAATCTCTAGTGGTTTTCTAAATGCCTCCATGAAAAAATACAAGCACTTTATCTAGCATCTTTCAGAATCTGTCTACAGCCTATCTTCCAAACCATTTCATGTTACAGAGGCAGTTGGTGGCGCAAGAGACCGAAGGCTGGGCCTGGAGACAGAAAGACCTGAGTTTAAATCCAGCGTCGGACACTTAACTAGCTGTGTGACCCACTTAACCTTTGTTTGCCTTTGTTTCCTCAACTGTAAAATGGGGATAATCATAGCACTTATTTCACAGGGTTGTTGTGAAGATCAAATAAAAATTTGTAAAGTGCTTAGCACAGTGCCTGGTACACAGAAGGTCCTATATAAAGGATTATTTCCTTCTCTTTCCCTTCCCCTCCCACTCCTTTCATACACATTCCATTCTAGTCAAACTGATCTACTTGTCAACATTCAGTCTCCTACTCTCATTATACAGACAGCTGTCCTCCATGCCTGGAACTTTCCTCTTTCTTCCACCTCTCAGAATCTTTGGCTTCCTTCTAAGATTCAGTTCAGATGCCACCTCCTTCATAAAGCTTTTTCTTGCTTCTCCTCCTCCCCAGTTCTTAATGTTTTTTCCCATCTAAAATCACCTTTAATTCACTTATCTGTTCATATGTTTTGTCCCTAATTGGAAAATAAGTTCCTTAGAAAAAGGGCTTTCTTTTCTTTTCTTTTCTTTCTTCTTCTTCTTCTTCTTCTTCTTCTTCTTCTTCTTCTTCTTCTTCTTCTCTCTCTCTCTCTCTCTCTCTCTCCTCCCTCTCCCTCCCTCTCTCCCTCTTTCCTTCTTCCTTCCTTTTTTCCTGTGTTTGTACCCCTCAGTCACTAACACAGTACCCTCTACATATTAGGCACTTAATATAAATGTTGATTGAATTCATTGAAGCTTCACTGAGTTTCACTGAAATAGAGGTCATCCAGTCCAATCTCCTCATTTCACAGATGAGGAAAATGAGTACCAAAAGAGCTTATGTAACTAATAATCAAAATTAATACTTTTCCTTGATGTTCAGAATATATTTTTTGTCTACTTAATTTAACTACATTATTCTGTGCTTTATATTTCCAGAAATCAAAACCTTTACATATGGGTATTCTCATTCGCTGTGGTTAATCTGATTTTGGAGTTACCATTTAAGCTCTTCATAGTTCTTATTTTATCTGTCATTACAATTTCCCATTAATCTGTCAAATTTTATAACTTGTTATGATGTTTTCTAAATCCTTGTCAAAGTCTATGTCTTCTTGCTTTTGAATCTAGTTTTGTAGCTAAAGTTTCACCTGGGCCAATAAAGGAAAAACAGCATTTGCACATTCTGTTGTGTTTCGGTTGGGAGGGCACAAAACGCATTACACTTTTTCTTTTTTAATTATCACAATATAGTGCAATATTTATTTTACTAAAACTATGTTCTTCATTTTCATTCTTTCTCCATGCCTACTGATAATAATACAGCTTTCCAAAGGTCTATTAACTATTGAATTTGGTATTATTATTTCACAGATTCATATGTTGAACTTGTCTAGTTTTCACCTCACGTCCTGTTACGGTACAAATTCTTCTGAATATTTTGCATGAGTCATCTTCTCTTAAAAGAAGTGAAAGACTCTCCCAAATTGCGGCCTTCTGCAATGATTGTAATGGAGTTTTAGCCTTGATTTCTACATAGACAGTGGAGATACTAAAAAAAAAGGTCTAGTGCTCTGCAAATTGAATTTGAACTTTTTTTAACCATCTAGAGAATTTCAAATATTATAACAGCAAAATTAGCTAACTGAATTTCTATTTTCCATTCCTGGCATTGAAGAAGTTGTACCATAACAGGAGTTGAGGTAAAAACAAGACAAATTCAACATTTGTGTTTAATTAGAAATGCATCTAAGAGGGATCACATAAACATGAACAAGGATGGGGTGGAAAATTTGGTTACACTATATTCAGACTTACAGTGAGGTAATGTAATAGGCAGAATGTTGGACGAGGAATCAGAAAAACCTGATTTCACATCTTGCCTCAGATACTACCTACAAGTGTGATTGATCAAGCCACTTAATCTCTGACACTTAATTTACTGATCTTTAAAATTAGGACAACATAATACCAGTCGCAGAGTTGTTATAAGAATCAAGTGAGATGATAATGTAAAGCACTCTGTAAATTTTAAATGTTAAAGCTATTGTTATCATGACTTTTACCTGGATGAGGTAGTACTTTCTACTCTCCCCATTCCCCCACGCTGTCTTGGCAACTCCTGGCATTATTTTGCATTTGTTCACATGGAAGCTCATCTGACATTTTTTGTGGCCAGTCTTGGTCTTATAAACTTTTTTCTGCAATTTTTTTCTATCTCCTTGGCTTTTTACTTCTTCTAAAAACTGTATGCCATCTATACGGGTGAAGATTTCATTATTTACTGTCTCAGATTGTTTAGAGTAAGTTAAAGTGAACTAAGGCATTAATATCTGAGGTATCCATTCAGAGGAGTGTAGCTTTATTTCTTCCCTTGATTTCCTGTTTCTAAATCTGTTCTCTATCCATGGTGACTCAACAGGAGACAAATTGAATACAAGCTGCAGAATAAAGCACAGGAGAGCTTCCAAGAAGTCCTATCTTCACTCTATGTTCGGGAAATATTCATTTCATGGTGAAGTGGGGAAAATCAAGTTAAATATATTGCTAAGATATTTCATTTTACCTGAAAACTGCCTACATCTCATGATGGATATATTTTCAAGTTGTACAAGTATTCCCATACCTGTAGTATTGATTACAAGCTCTCCTTTATTTTTGACATTTTTATTCAACTGTAATGTTATATAATGCCAAAAATGATGAATTTTCTTGGCTTGGTCTTGGCTTCAGGTGGTGCACATCAACAACCAGAGAATAAGGTTCTGCAAATTGCACAGGGCTAAGGAGGCACTTTTTCACTAATTGGGCCTCTCATCTATGCATCTGACTGCTTGTGGTGAACATGCATATACTAAAACATTGGTTGCTAACATGTTCTACTGTCTTCTGCAGGTTGCAAGACTGAATCTGCAAAGTATACTAGTAACAATTAAGACTGTAACAATTGTTTTCTTAGATGTATCAGATTGAGAGGCTTTTTTTGGTATTAGCTTAAAATAATAATAGCAAGAATTTATATAGCACCTTAAGGATTGAAAATTGCTTTCCATATCGTATCTCCTTTGATATAGTAAACCTTTGAGATAGATTTGTGGATTTTACAAATGGGAAAATAGAGGTTGAGAGAGAGATTGTGAGTTGCCCTGAGTAACAGCTCAATGTCAGAGGAAGAATTCGAATTCGTCGTCCTGACTCAGCACTCTAACCATTGGGCCATCTTACCTGTCCCTCACTGAATGGTTGCCAACCACATTCAGAGTTTCCCTTACTAAACTCAATTTCCTTCCTTTTCTGAACCTAAGCTCCCTTGTGGACCCACCACAGTTCTTCTCTTATGCCTCAGGTTAAGCTGATAAACATGCCCAAGGGCATTGGATTCCTTTTTGGCCTCCTATGACAGCCCCACATTATAATCCTGCCCCTTAGAAGTAGATCTCAAAGATCTTATTTAAATATACATACACACACACACACACACAAACAAAGGCGTAAATGTATAAGAAATGGCAACCTATCCTCATGGCTCCAAATAGTCACACAAGATCAATCTACCATATAATTACTGACCAATTTTGAGAGAGTGGAAAGTCTTCAGTATTCTATAAGGGCAATTATTTGGGAAAGGAGGAAATTTATACATCTGAATTTCTAGGGTTAGGGATGAGAAATGATTGTTGTTCTCCATCCTAGGAAGACCAATGATATCACAAGGGTGATGTCTTGACTTGTGCATGCCAAATCTCAACCTCGCTTTTCCAGAATCATCAAAGTCCAGTGGCAAGACAGAAGTCAAGATGACTGTCAATGGCCTGGGATGCAGTAGGTGACCTTGGCATTTCGAAATTAATGTCTTTGCCAGGCCTCGGTTTGTTTGTGGTAATACGCATTCAATGACTAAGGGCTAGATAAAAACTGAGGCAAAAATGGCCTAATATAGAGAACCTATAGAGAGAAGATGTCCTCTGCCAATGCCTATTGGTATCTTCTTTGCAACTCTTAATCTTGAAGAGCTCTCCAGAGAACTGAGAAGGTGTTTGAGATGCCCAAGTAACACAGTCATTATGTGCCAGAGGCTTGATTTGAACACAAAATTTCCTGGATTCCAGGCCAACTTCCCATCCACATGTTGCCTTGTGTGTTTATATGTTTATTTTTTGCAGAAAAAAAAATAACAGTAATGGAGATCAGAAAAAATACTATATTATCAATTAGGGTTTTAATGAGAAACATTTAAATTACTTATCATGTGGGTGAAAAGGTCAATTACAAAAAATGAAATTATTCCTTGGATGCTGATTAGAAGATCTAGTTGGTTTTATTTGTGCTTCAGAAAAGTGATGTATGAAATGCAATCATTAAAATTAAGAGAAAGATAAAAAATGTGATTTTATATTAATTTGTATTGTTATTGTTGGGGGTACCTTTTTGCCCAAATTTGTAATTTAATTGGCCTAGGGAAGTTCTACGAGAACATTGTTTCTACTAATACAGATAGACAACTATATTGTATTTTCTAATCTTAGAAAATTGTTTATGTACTGACCGGTTAATTGAATTGCCCAAGGTCACATGGCCAATTTGTGTCAAAGACAGGATATAAATCCAGATCTTCCTTCTGGTGGAGTCGAGGATGGCCCTCTGGTTACTCTCGAGTCTGTTGACATCAACTTTAGCTCTATCTGGCATATCCAAAATCAAAGTTTGAGAAAAATGGTTTTGAATCCTGGTTCTGTTATACTTACCTACCTCTTCACTCTTCTGAAAATCAGTTTCCTCATTTGCAATGTGAAGGGGTTGGGCTCAGTGATCTTTATGTTTGAAAAGATGTAACTTGGAATTTTTTTTTAAATCGCTATTGGAGGGAATTCATTAGTAGAGAGGCCAGAAATTTTAAAAATGGCAAAAATATCTTAGCGATTTCTTTTCAGCTCTGCCATTCTTCTATCCTTCCTTCTCAGGATACAGGCATGGATATGGGAAGCTTGGGGGGAGTGGGGTTGAGAGTGATAGGGTCTTCAAGTCACTAAAGTGTTGACAGATGTAAGATGAATTAAACTTGATGTTCTTGGCTTCAGAGATTAGAACTAGAAATAATGAGTAAAAGTCTGCTGACTTGAATAGAATTAAAGTTACAAAGAGACAAATTTAAGTTTTGTATAAGCCGAAACTTCCTAATGATTGTAACTATTCAAAATTGGAATTTGTAGGTTCTTCCTCACTGAAGATCTTTAAGTAAAGACTGGATTATTACCCCTTGCTAGATGTGTAGGAAAGAAAAATTGTGTTCAGATATGGGTTAGGTTAAGCCCATCTAAATCTATGATACTATAATCCTATAATTATTAAGTGATATTTTAAAGTGGCATGTACTTAATCAGTCACTAAGAACTTGTTAAACACCTACTGTATACAGGCCCTCTCTCACCCTAGCTAGATACAAATATAAAGAATGGTAGATCCTATTCTCAAAAAGTTTATACTCTATTCAGTAGCGAGTAATTAGAATTTCTCACACACACACACACACACATAGAATAGTCAATTGTTCAATTTTCAGAATATTAAAATGGCAAAGTCGAAAGTTGCAGTAGGATATCAATTGTCTTTTCTCTAGGCTGCTAGTATAGTATTTGAACACATAGACATTAACAGTTATGCAAACTTTGTGTTTGAAAACAAGATTGAAAATAGATAACTCCTCAAGATACTACCAGACAAAAGTGAGATTAAAGAGGCGTGTTCTTTGGGGGCCAAATGATGTGACATTTGATTCTCTGAGTTAGACTAATTTCTCTTTCCTATTAAGAAATTGATAAATCAGGTTTCATCCCAATTTCATCCCTTTCCTCATCCCAAAGTTTCTAATCATTTACATTTTCCTCTGATCCTTAGATTTCTTGTTAATATTCGAGATCTAGAAGTTTTAAATCTAAAGTCAATGAGAAACACAGGGAAAATAGCCCATAGTAAACTGAGGTATCTGTATGGAGCAAAATAAAACAAGGAACTATGCATGTTATTGAGAATAGATAATATTCTTATCTTTTAAAGGGGCATTTCTTTCATTTTTGCTTTCATTGTGTTTATGCCCTCATTGTTTATTTCTGGTGGGGGATGGGGAGAGCAAATATTAGCAAAACAGAATTTCAGGCCTGGTCATTGCATCCTTCCCTAGTTAATTCTTTAAATGGCTCTAGGATAGCCTCAGCTAATTTGGCAAAATTCCAAAGAAAACGAATCAGTGTGTTTAACAACTTGGCAGAAAAACACAACCAAAGCTTAGGCATTTAATTTCAAGCAGGCCTTTCAGAATATAGGAGTCTGAATTCCATCTTCTCTTCACCCCTTGAATGAGCTGATTCTAAGGCAGGCAGAACTCCTGCATCCCACGTAACTTAGAAACAACAGCAGACGAACGATTAAATTGGCTGAACAACTTCTGGCTCATATCAATTAATTTCTCCAAGGATTTTTGCTTAAATAAAGCATCTTTACTACACACCTGCAGGGTATGTCTAAAACAGCCCAGCTCTATGCATTACAATCTTTGAAGGCTTTTCCTTTTACCGTTAGGGGTTTTGTCACAGAAAACATCATGGAAACCCTCTTGGGCAATCTGCCATTGTTCCAGCATGTTGATAAAAGTATAAAAATATAGCAGTATCTGTGTTCCAATCAATTAAAGACTCAGGGCAAAAAAGAGCTTTTATTCCCTGAAAGCATCATCAACCAAGGAAGAAAATGAGTGGTCGACACTAGCCAAGAAGGCACGATGTTGAGACAGCAGAGACAATTTTCAGGTAACTTCCACAGTTCATTTTCAGCTAAAAGTAGAAACTGAAGGTTGTCAATTTCACATAGTTTCCAAACTGTAAGAAAATAAACCAATCTCATGTGTCCCAATGCTGGACCTTTAATGACTATTGGGATGACCATAGTAGAGTAGCTCTGTTTCTGCACAGGGTAAAAGGGAAACTTGTGATAGATTTCTGGGAGAGAAGTATGTTAAACAATGCAGTAGATTTACATGGTGTTCTGCAAAACTGAGACTGCCTTGTTGCTGGTTAGTTGTAGGGAGAATAAATTCTATACTGTTCTATCATGCTGTATTTAAAATGGCTAGTGAAGAGATATATACTCAAGTTGATGGAACACTGGGTTGGTATTCTCTATCATGCCCAGTCCTCAGCATGACAGCAAAAAAACACACACATTTTTCTTTCCTTTCTTTCTTCCTTTTAAAAAAAATAACTTGCAGGTGCATATTTTTGTTGGTGCCAGAAATTACATTTTGGGTTAAGAACTCTCTGGATGAAAGTTGCTAGCAGGGAATCTAAACCTCTTCCAGATATATTAGTAAATTTCTCCAAAAGAGAACATAGCAGAATTCTACTTATATATAGTACCTATAAGGATTAGATTTTATGAACCTTTGGGCCAAATTCCCTCTACATCTTTTTAGTCGTTTTTTATTAGTACAGGTGTTTTTCATCACTGCAAAGTGTGGTATTTATTCATGACATTTTCAGCAATAATTATAATATTTAACTTATATACCTCTATAAAAAGACATTTACATAAATCCATTATCTCATTTGATAATCACAAATATCTGGTGAAGTAATCAGGGCATATGTAATTATTCCCATTTTACAGATGAATAAACTAAGTGAGACCTAATAATTTATGATTCAGAGCAGAACCTATATCTTCTATATCCAAGCCCAATACTCTTTCCCATATGTCATATTGACTTGCAATATGATAGTATGAAAATAACCTTCCTCTGTTCTGGGTAAAAAAAATTGATTCAATAAACTATATATCTGCTATATACCTCTCACAATACTAAGTAATAGGACAGAGAGGATGGAATGTGACTGGACCTGTGATTTTGCTAGGATGAGGATCTCTTGTTTAGGAAACTCCCTCTATCAACGTGGAGCACCATTCCTTCCAGCCTTAGAGAATCATCTGGGGGAACTGGGGTCAAGGATCTTGCCTGGGATGACACATCCAGAATGTGGCAGCCTTGGGACTTGAGTTGAGGTCCCACTTTTCTATCTACTATGCCATGCTGCTTCCAACTGGGGGAGAAAATAGGGGAAATACAAAAATTAAATAAGATGATATTTGCCATTGCAGAAATTGCTAGTAAATGCACAAGTAGGTGTAGGATGTGATAACTCCATAAGAGATATGGAAAATGTGCTACATCAAGTCTCACAAAGGAAAAAGAAAATTAGACAAGGTTTCATGGAAGAGGCAGCATTTGGAATCAATCAACTGAAAAGCATTTATGAACTATCTACTATGTGAGAGGCACTGCTGGGGACATTGGGCATATAAAGAACAAAATGAGAGAGACCTTGCCCTAAGAAAGCTCATAAGATAGCTAAAGGAGACATGTACATGTGTGTATACACATATAAAAATTATATACCTATATATGTACATGTGTATATATGTTATATAATACACACACATATATTGAAACAAGGTAGCTCAGGGAGAGGCAAGAGTCATTAGCAGCTAATGGAGTAGGGTAGGAAAGATCTCATATTGAAGGTGCCAAGGTTCAAAGCGACAAGCTTTGAAACTTGAGATTCTAAAAGATAGAGGTGAGGAGGGAGCAAATTCCAGGGATGAGGGACAACTAGTACAATGGTAGAAAGATGGTAGATGAAGAGTTGAGTATATGCAACAGTGAGATCATTCTGGTTGGATCATATGTAGTATATGTAAAGGGTAGCAATAAATAGTAACTCTGGAAAGACGCCGGGTTTTGAAGTGCTTTATATTCCAAATAGGGGAGTTTATGTTGGATCCTTGAAGTCATAAGTAACAATTGTAGTTTACTCAGTAAGTAGTGACATGGCCAGACCTACACTTTAGGAAAATCACTCTGGTAGCTTTGTGGCAGATGAATTAGAGAGAGATTTAATGTAGGGACACTAATTAGGATACTATTTAAATATGAAAGGTGAGGGGTTATAGAACACAAGAGTTAGAGCCAGGAGAAATACCAGAGCCCATCATTTTACAGATGGAGGAAATCGAGGCCTATAGAGATTAAAATGATTCATCCAAGGTAAAACAGGTAGGGGGTGACACAGAGATTTGAATTCAGTCCTCTGATTCGAGAGCCAGCGTCCTTCCCACTGTACCACATTACCTTAAACGATAAGGGCTGGAATTATGGTAGTAGTTGTATGAGTGGAGAGGAGACATGCTGTAGAGGTGGAAATGTGAAGATTGGATACATGGGGTCAGTAACTAGAAGGATGGTAATGCTCTTCAAGGAAATGGGGTGGGTATTAGAAGGAAGACAATGAGTTTTCTTTTTGAACATGTTGAGATGCATATAGGATGTGTAGTTAGAAATGTCCAAGTGGTCAATAATGTGGGTGAAACTTGGAGTGGATCTGTAGATCTAGGAGTCATCTGCAAAGAAATGGGTATCTTTGGAGTCAATGGTGGGGAGAAGATATCCACAGATAGAGATGGGTATGTGGGGAACCATTCCTGGTGTAGGGAGTAAAGATAGAGAGGGACATTTACCTCATAGAAGTCCAACTCAGAAAATTTCAACAAAATTGACAGTATTTATATTTTATAATATTACTTTAGAGTGGTCTTTACATAGTACTTCCTATTAATAAACTTCAATATGTCAAGGATCAGTACTATTTTCTTCCTCTCATAATACAGATCATAGTGCCTGTTAATATATTCACTTTTAAATCAAGACTTTTCATATTAAATAATAGTATGTTGTACCCTTTGGAAGCATGTCCAATAGAATGTTTGCATTTTCTCAAGACTTTATTGTTGATTTAAAGTTAAAGGGCTGAAAAGTGAAAACCAAATAAATTTTTATGGAAGGCCTTCCTTATATTTACATAGGATAATGGATTTAGCTTTTGTCTTGGCACTGGACAAAACTTTTTTTGAAAGCACATATTACTACACTTACTGTAAGTTCCCACTTCTTGACGCAATGATTCTTGGACATAATTGCTTCGGGTCTCTGGAGTAAGATCAGTAAGCAACTAATGAAAGATTCCTGGTAGAAGCAGACTGAATGAGACAATGACTACAGAACTGAGATCAAATTGTATCCATGGGGAATACTGTAACTACTCTACAAAACTGTATAGTGAATATATATACTGCTGTGAATATGGGCTATGAAAATAGGAGTGAAAAGTCAAAATTATAGATTATCTTAAAAGAGCTAAGTTTTTAAGTAAGTACATTTGAAGGCATAGCTAAACAACAATAAAGTGGCATATTTAAAAGAGCAAAGAAATTGTTGGGAAGTGTGCAGACAGGGACAGAGGATTTGAAAAAAATGTTCTCTTAAAAGAGTTGAAAATCTTCCCAAGAGATTGTTTTATGATATCATGGTTTAGCAAAACCATTATCTCGAGATTTTAGTGAAAATTCCTTGGGCAGGTGCTTAATAAATATTTGTTACATTGAATAGAAGCCAGCCTTGGACAAGTGACAATAAAATTTAAATTAGTGGAGTCCAATCAAATTAGGCATTTGACCAATCCCAATTTCTCGAAATATTTCTAAACATTGACATTCAAATTCTGCTTTCAATTGTAAATAACGCTCATCATTGTATTACTTTAAAGCCACACACATACATTCTTTCGCACACACTGAAGAAAATAACACCTTGAAAAAGAGAATTGGCCAAATGGAGGAAAAAAGGAACATAATTTTACAGATGACAATAACTCCTTAAAAGCAGAATTGGTCAAGGGGAAAAAATACAAAAGCTCACTGAAGAAAGTAATTCCTTAAAAATTAAAATAGGGCAAGTGGAAGATAATGACTCCATCAGACATTCTGGAAACAATTAAGCAATGTCAAAAAATGAAGAAAAAAAAAGAAGACAATGTGAAATATCTCAACTGATCTAGAAAATGGATCAAGTAAAGACCATTTAAGAATTACTAGACTATCTGAAAGCCATGATCGAGAAAGAGCATAGATATCGTATTTCAAGAAATTATCAATGAAAGCTTCTCTGGTATCCTGGAACCAGAGGGTAAAATAAAAATCAAAAGAATCCACCGATCACCTGAAAGAGATCCCAAAGTGAAACCTCCCAGGAATAGTAGAGCCAAATTCCAGAGCTCCTAGGTCAAACAAAAAGTACTTCAAGGAACCAGAAAAAAAAATCATTCAAATATCATGGGATCCACAGTGAGAATATCACACAAGATTTAGTAGTTACCATGTTACAGGAGCTTTGAATATGATATTTCAGAAGGCAAAAGAGCTAGGACTACAATCAAGACTAACCTACACAGCAAAACTGAATGTAATCTTTCAAGGGAAAAAATGGATATTTATTGAAACAGAGGATTTTCAAGCATTCCTGATGAAAAGACTAGAGTTGAATAGAAAATGTGACTTTCAAATATAAGATTCAAGAGAAGCATAGAAAGGTAAGCATAAAAGAGAATCTATAAGAGAATCAATAAGGATAAACTGTTTATGTTCCTATATGGGAAGATAATACATGTAACTTCTAAGAACTTTATCATTATTAGGGCAGTTAAATAGATTCTCCATATTGTTTCAATAATCTGGCTAGCAGCTGTTGTGGGGGTGAAAGCCCAATAACAAGAATGCTGCCAAAGCCCGGGTTCTTTTAATCTGCTTTACTATGGAAAGCAATGTTAAGGGGTTAACAAGCTTACTTTAATCCAGCATACAAATATTACTTACTTAGTTCAGGGGAAAAAGCCAGCACCCTGAACTTCAGAACAAAATACAAAGTACAAACATCGACAAACAGACCTCTTCTGATTCAAATCCCAATACATAGTTACCAGAGTTTAACAAAGTCCCAGCATCCGGGTTTATGAGCTGGAGGGCTCTTAGCTACAGCTGCCCGGAGTCTCTGAATCAGAGCACCACCAAGAGTGAGAGCCCTGAGCAAATAGCTCTGTCTTCTCTTCTTATACCCTTTCAGACATCATCAATGGGACCAGAACTTAGGCTGCTATGATTGGCTCTGGAGTTAGCACCTCCCCTTAGGACTCTGGAAGCTTCATACCCACATAAGCTTAGCACCTAATAGGGGTTAGGGCCTGGGGCTTAGCACCTAGTAAGAATCAATGAGATACACTGAATTAATCAAAGGAAACAAAAGTCAAACTCTTCAAGAACATTTGGTTGAACTGAGTGCTAAGAGCCCATTTTGTTTACCAACACACTCTTTGTGACGATTCTAGGTCACGTGGGTGAGTCGCATGTGTGACTCACCCTTGACCCTGAAAAAGATATAAAACCAGGGGTTGGCTTTCTCTTTTTCAGAGCTCTTGCCCACAGCCATGGTGGCACTCGTGACTCTGGGCCAGCCCTTGTTATGAGCCCCACCGGGCTGAACCTAGATGTTGGTAACTATGAATTGTATTTGGTCTGTCTGTCGATGTTTGTAATTTGTTTGTATTTTGTCTGAAGTTCAGGGTGCTGGCTTTTTCCCCTGAACAAAGTGAATGGTGTTTGTATGCTAAATTAAAGTGAGCTTGTCAACCCCTTAAGGTTGCCTTCCTTACTAAAAGAGATCAAAAGAACCTGGGCTTTGGCAGCATTCTTGTTGTTGGGCTTGTGTTGGTCTTTCGCCCCCACAATAGCTGCTAGCCAGATTGTTGAAACACATACATAGAGGGCATGAGAGTGAGTCAATTATGTTGAGATGATGTAAAAAAAATGCAAGGGTGAGAAAGAGGGATGCTATACCTGAAAGGAGAGGGGAGAGGAAGAAGGAGGGGGGAATATCTCACATAATGCAAGGAAGGACTGCAAGGAAGAGCTTTTACAATAGGGGAGGGAATTGGAGGGAAGGCAACACATGAGCTTCACTTTCATCTAAATAGGGTTATACCCTTTGACCCAGCAATATCACTACTAGGTCTTTAACCCAAAGGGAACAAAAAAAGGAAAAAGGACCTAGGTGTACAAATACATTTATTATAGCAGCTCATTCTTTCCTTTTGTGGTGGGAAAGAATTGGAAATCTAGGGATAACCATCAACTGGAGAATGGCTGAACAAGTTGTAGTATGTTATTTTGATAGAGTACTATTGTGCAATAAGAAATGATAAACAGGATGGTTTCAGAAACACCTAGGAAGACTTATATGAACTGATGCATAGTGAAGTGAACAGAACCTGGAGAACATTATACAAGTAACAGCAATATTGTAAGGATGATCAATTGTGGAAAATTTGGCTATTCTGTTAAAGACAACAATCTACGATAATTCCAAAGGACCAAATGATGAAAAAATGCTAAGTAAAAAATAAGTGCAGATTGAAGCATTTTTTTTTTACTTTTTAAATTTTTCTATTTTTTGTGTATTTTCTTTTCTAACATGGCTAATATGGAAATATATTTTGCATGACTTCACATGTATAATTGATATCATATTGTTTGCCTTCTCAAGGGGTGGTGGAGAATCAGGAAGGAAGGAGGGAAAGAATTTGGACCTCAAAATTTTTAAAAAAGGAATGTTAAAAATTTATATGTAACTATGAAATATTTAACAAAGTAAAGAAAAGATATCTTGGGTCTGAAGGATCTTCAAATTTAATCAAGGGTAACAAGTTGGAGGCTTTTTAAAGCATAAGCATAAATTAATATTATAAAAAATAAATAATGACATACAATGAATTGTGCCCAATTTCTCACCAATCAACACTCAAAAAACACTGGTCTCTCAAAGAAACCATCATAACATTTTGGAGTTACAGAACCATAATATTTTCTGAATTGGGAGAGACCTCAGTGACTATCTAGTCTAACCCATACAAGAAAAGAATCTCCACTCCAAGGTGTACAATTAGTGACCATCTACCTTCTGCTTAAAGGCCTTCAGTACAGAAGCACCAACGAACCTCATCAGGCTTCTCAATTCATTTCTTAACAACTCCAATTGTTAGGAGTTTTGCTTTTCTGAAGCCTAAATTTGCTTCTCCTTGCTTCTGGCTCTGGCTACTGGGTCCAAAGTGGGGGAAAAAATCTAACCTGCTTTCTATACAACAGCCTGTCAAATACTTGAAGATAGCTACCATGTCTTCTCTTCTGCAGGCTAAACATCCTCAGTTTCTGCAACTGAGTAAGCCTGTGAAGGTCAAAGCTTGAAAGAACTTGACGATATCTTCCAGAAGACAGAAGTTCACACGCCTAATCAAAATCCAGTAGGAGAGATATTGAAATTCCTTTTTTTTTTTTCCACAATGAATACTCACATAGCTGGGGCAGAAGATGGAATTAGATTCCAGGTATCCTAGTGCTGCACCAAAAAAATACAACACATAAATGAAAAAGAAACCCCTCCAGAACATGCCTCCCAAAGTAGTCATCCAGCCTAAGAAGGAAGAGTCAGCATGGCTTCATCAAAAACAGATTATGCCAGTCATCCTCATTTCTGTTTTTGACAGAATTAGTAGACTGAGAGATCAGCAAAATGCTATAGAAAGTTTGGGGGGATTTTAAGAAAGCATTTCACAAAAATCACTCACACTTTTCTTGTAGAGATGTGGAGAGATATGGAATAAATCATAATAGAGTTAGATGGATTTTTAACTCATTAAAAGGCCAGAACCCATTCTCATTCATCAGTGCTTCAAGGATCAGTCCTTGGTCTTATGAGGTTTAACCTGTTGATCACTGATTTGGATGGCATGGTTATCAAAATCAAAACATGAAAGACAAATCTATATGTGATGTACTTCTGGAAAGGATTGTTAACATTTTAGATTATAAGGTCAGGGAGAGAAAAAGATCTTGACAAGATAATGGGTTAAATCCAATAAGATGAAATTTAACAGATAAATGTAAAGTTTTATTTTGAGTTGAAAAAATCAGTTCCACACAGGCAAAATTGTGGAGGCTCAAGCCATCAGTAGTGTGTCTGAGAAACGGTTTGGGGTTTGAGCAGTCTTCACACTTAGTATCAGTCAACACCGTGATATGATAGACACCAAAGTTAATATGATAGATTACAATAAGAAATATTTCAGGACATAGAAGGTAACAATTCTACTAGACCAGGGATGGGGAACCTGCAGCCTCAAGGCTACATGTGGCCTTTGAGGTCCTTGAGTTTGGCATTTTGACTTAATTCAAGTTTTATAGAAAGAATTCTTTTATTAAGGATTCTGTAAAGTTTGGATTTAGTCAAAGGGCTGCACTTAAGGAGCTAAAGGGTCTTAGGAAGTAGATTCTGCTCTTATTATATCTTATTTGGATTTTTTTTTCATTTCTAGGAGGACTCTAATAAGCTTGAAACTATCCAAAGGAAGGTGAAGCTCCCTTGAATTCATGCCATACAAAGATTAGTTGAAGTTGTTTAGCTCAGATGTGAGAAGACTAAGGGAAGTCTTGATAGCTGTCTCTGAGATTTTACGAACTATCTTAAGGAAGAGAAGTTAGGTATATTTTCTTTGACTTCAAAGTGCAGACCAAAGAGCAATGACTTGAAGGTGTAGAAAGGCAGATTTAGGCTCATTGTAAGGAAAGACTTCCTAAAAAATTAGAACTTTCCAAAAATGTAATGGAAAGCCTCCAGAGTTATTGAGATTCTCATCAATGAAACTTTCATGCAAAATCAGAATGACCTATTGATGGAGATGTTCTAGAGGGAACTCATATTTAGCTTTGGGTCAGAACAGAGGGTCTCTGAACTTCCTTCTAACTCTATCCTAAAATTTTTTTAAGTAAAGCTCATTAGCCCACAGTCTACCCCCACCCCCAAATTGGCACATTCTTTGTATAACTCCAGTCCTATAGGACTTATTTCATTTTCCATATTCTTTCATTCTCCATTGTCTCTCAAAAAATCACCAACAGCAACTTAGCAATGACATTTGCAAGTTATTTTAATAGCCTGGGATGTAGTTTTTTTAATTAGAGAAATGAATGAATTAAAAGGAACTAGGTACTCTTATCACCTCCTCACCAGTGTCATTTTATTTCACTAACCATTTTTATTCTCTAATTCCCAGTCATTTTTCTTGGTATGGCCCCACCCCAAAAGGCCAAGAAGAGTTAAGTAGTTCTGCCTTCTTTTTGCATTTCATCATAATTATTTATTTCAAACTAAGAGTCCTAAAAGAGCCTATACTTTACAGTTACCTGACATTGTCTTATTATATAATCGTCATTATTAAGATAAGTCAGAGGGTAATTCAGAAACACTATCACATATCAAGGCCCTATCATCTTAGTGATACAACAACAACTAGAAAAAGAAGAATGCAGACTCCAGGTTCATAAACTAGGCAGAAGTTGTTACATGGAAATCTTTCAGTGACACTAAGACTAGAAACTCAGGAAACTACAAACTCAGTAATAGGACATTAAGTCAATGTTGGTTTAGGGTCAGGCAATGCAGCGATGAGTTGCTGGTGGAAGCACAGTGGGTCAACCAACAACTCCTCACTGCAGTACCTGACCTACTGTGCTTCAGTTTTGCTCAAGTTTTAACTCCACTCCCCTGTGTCCTCTCATATCTTGCCTATGGCTCCTACACATATGTATTTGTGTACTACCATGGACAGGTCATATCTCTTTCTCAATATTTCCCTAAACAGAAACATAACATTTAACAAATTGTTGTAGCATTCATGAAAAATCTTAGATGAGCCTGCACTTCAACACTGTGGACACTGTGCTTATGGGGTCCTGTCACTCTTTGACATTAGTTCTTTGTTATGTACAATTATTTTCACCTTCAGGGAAAGCAGTGATCTTTTCCATTCTTTTAGAATATCCTTGTCTTTAGAGGTCTTAAAAATTGATCCCAAAGGGTTTTAGAACTGTCTGACCTAAAGAATGTATTTGTATTCCTTGACCCTAGGCTTATTTTATTTGATGCCAGAGAGAGAATTTAGAGTTCAAGGGGTAAAAGTTGCCAAGAGGCAAATTGAGGTTTGAGATCAAGAGAAATTTCCTTTTAATTAGTAATATCCAAAAGTTACATGAGTACATGTCTGGTTATAGAGTTATAGAGTCTGGTTATATATATAGATTATTGTTCAGGTACATTTTGGACAAGATGGTCTTGAAGGCCCTTTTCAACTCTGAGATTTTGTGATACCACCATTCTATTAAAATTCCTTGCACATAGTAGGCTCTCAACAAATATGTGTAACCTAGAGTTATTTTTTTCTTTCAAAATATTTTATCAATGCCATTTTATTTTTTAAATATCACTGTCACTTAAAAGTGACTTCCTGTTCCCACCTCCACCCCTGGAAATGGACCACTCCTTGTAACAAATAGGTGCAATAAAGCAACACAAATTAATACACTGGCTACATCTGAAAGACTATGGCCCATTCTGTACTTATAACCCACTATCTCTTTACTGTGAGGCAAGAGACAAGCTTCACCATCAATCCTCTGGGGTGACCTGTCTAATTGTAGTAAAAGTTGTATTGGTGTATTAAGAGTCCACATGTTTGGTTTTGAGCCAAGGTAACAAAAGCTTCATGGTGCATATATACTAGCCTCTTTAAAAATAGAAACATATTACTTTGTTTTTTGGGAACTCTGAAATATTGCCACCTTTAGATGAAGAAAAATACACTTACATTTAGGATGTGCCTGGCACCAAGCTAAGCACTGAGAATACAAAAACAAAAGTGAGATGCAGTACCTGACCTCAAGGAGCTTTTATTCTAAGTAGAAGAAACAGTGGTAGCAATGGTAGTACCCAGAACAGGGTGTGACAGATGGTGAACAGAGAGAAGGCACTATGGTCTAGATTTACAGAAGAATGGCTTGTAAAACATGAGTTTGGCTTTAGACTCACTAGATATAGTGGATTAGGTAAATTTGAATTCATTAATTAAGGGAGCTTGGCCTGGAGGGGAAGATTAATCTACTAAGTAGATTAACTGCCCCACTAAGTAGAGGTAGAGTTCTGGAGATTATTTCCCTTTTATTTAAAGTGTTCCCATCCCTACCTTTCAGTCAATTTACAAAACTGTTCTAATCATAATTTTCATTTTCATTCATTTATCACTTACTAATTCATCCATTAAATAAACATTTGAGTACCTACTATGAGTAAGGTATGTAATACTTTTATATACATTGCTTCTAGCATGGTGTCAATAATATGCGACCAATTCATTTGATACTTAATTCTATACCACTTTTTACTATTATTTAACTTCATGTATGGGACAAGCCCAGGGCCAGGACCACATCTTGTCCTTCTCTGGGTCTTCCATTATACAGAGCACAGTATACATAGTTACAGACAATGGACCACCGTTTACTGAATAAATAAAATAACTTTACTAACCCTCAGGTCCTCTCAAACATATGGGAGGAGGTACCTTTCCAGAGTATTTCTTTGCTGGAAGGATATGGGGACAGGTGATCCTCTGAGGGACCTTTGCATTTGAGAAGATGAAGGTCCCACAGTTAAAAACAGCTAAAGAATGAATGCTTCTAGATAGCAAGGTCTATTTGTTCTGTTTTCGTTGTTTGTTTCTTTCCTATGGATTCCCAGGGCTTAGAATTGTGCCTTGCATCTAGCACGAACTGAATACCTGCTTGTTGAATTGAAGGGAATTGCTATACAGGAGTTTTTGCACTAGCTGGAGAATTGGGAAATTATAGAATCCGTTTCTGGATTCCATTTCCCTGCTGTTCTGACAGAAAGATGCCAAAAATAAGTGGAAAATGGGAGTTACTGGGTGATAGCCAAGCCTATGTTGGTGGTAATATGTTAAAGTATAAAAAAGTGCTAATGTTCCACGTAAAAGGCCTGGATTCAAGTCCTAGACTTTACACTTTAGCTTTGTGACCTTAGGCAAATCACTTAACCTCTGAGAACTTTGTTTTTCTCACTTTCAAGTTGGGGACTACTACTACTTACACCATCTACCCTACTAGCATTTGGTGGAAGGTGGGTGGATGGGTGTTTAATAAAGATTAAAGTGCTAGAGAAAAGAAAGCTATTGTTTCCTAAAATTCTTACTGTAGGCATTGCAAAGTGTTCCATACAGACCATTTGGTGAAAAGCAATAATTTATCGTTTGCCAAAATAATTTAGAACCTTATAGGGGGCATTGCTTTAAGTCAAATTTACATTCTAAATACATAATATTGTTTTTCCCACAAGGCAGTATTTATTCAGAAAGCAAACCTAGGGAAGGAAAGGAAGGGAAGGAAGGTAGAAAAGAAAGAAGAAAGGAAGGAAAGAAAAAAAGAAAATAAGAAAGAAGGAAGAAAGGAAAGAGAAGGAAAGAAAGGATTAGAGAAAGGAAGAAAGACAGAAAGGAAGGAAGAGATTTTGTACGTACATCACTACTTTGAACACGGAGCTAGGAATCCACAGACATCTAGGCAGGAATTAGACCTGCTGAAGGGAAGGCTGAGCGACTGCTTAGAACAGAGGAGTTCATAGGAGACCTACTGGCAGCTCAGGTTCAATATATCATCTTTCCAGTATACGAAGGCTCTTTTATGTATTGTACCCCCTCCCCATTTGAACACTGTTAGAGACATAAGACAGTAGACCAGAAGAATTAGTCTCATTAAAACAGGGAAGGTGAAGGGAGAATGGCAAGCAATAGAATTATTTTTTAAAAACCCAACATATCACACAACCTCAGGCAGGAAGAAGATTAGTAAAAACACAAGTGGTCAAAAAAAAAAGAACAGAGCAGGGAGCAGGGGAAAACAGAGGGAAAATTTCCCATGACCTTTGTAAAGCAAAGGTCGGGGCCCATGGAGGTGGATAGCAGAGTTGTCAGAGAGCTGACAGGGCTGCTAACATGTATAATGTCAGCAGTAGAGCAGCTGTGGGGGGGGAAATGACAAACCTGGGAAGGTAATGATTTCCCATGAGCACAATGAAGGGAGGTGAGTAGGCAGGAGTCAGGTTAAGTCACAGTACCATCTACAGCCAAGGGTAGATGGGTCAATGAAAGGGGGTGAAAAGGTTGTTGGTGTTGTCCACAGGTTAATGAAATCCTAACCTGTCAAGTTCCACGCACCAGGAAGTGAAAAGGACTGTATTCAAAGAAAGATCCTCTCTGAAGAGGGAAGCAATCCTTCTTGTCTTTAGGTAGAGTAACTTCTTCACAAAACGTTACTCATATACCCAAGTTGAGAAATTGACTGACTTAGTTCATTAGTGACTCTTCAACTAATCAATGACTTTGGATAGCTTAATCAACCTCTTTGGGCCTCAGTTTCCTCACAAGATTAGACTAGATGATCTCTAATGTCCCTACTAGCCCTAACATTCAATGGCTATAGGATTAAATACTCATACTTTTATGGATTGCTGAACTCATCAATGAGGTTTTACTTTCTTAAGAATGCATATTGAGACCTATGTCATTCTGTTCAAAGCTTGCCCATGTTCTTCCATAAATCACCCAATGCGCTGGGGGCCTTTCTCAACATTTCTGAACATCAAGGGGGTATCAACAGAGCCGATGGGCAGTCTGTGCATCAATCATTCCTTACTTTCATGATTATCCCACCTTCATTTCTAGACATACACCTCTCTAAGAACAATCTTCATGCCGCTTCCCTTAGGCAGTTCGTGGTTTTGGGGGAAGAGGTGTTGTGGCCTTCTCTTTGCTCTTTGGTTGACCCTCGACCTCACTGTTTGTCTTTGGACACTGTAGAATTCTATGATTTGAAGTCATACAACAATACCTGAAGAACACTGGTGTTCAAACTCTGGACCTTGGTTGCATGGAGAAGTTTGGGGTCATGAAAAGCACTGCTATTTTCCAGAGGCAATTGAGTCTACTCTCCTCTTCCCAGTCATTTTTGGATCTATGTCATAGTCTCTGTGCAGTGCCTGTCCAAGATATGTGTAATGATGGACTAAATGGTAGGATGGCTATGTTATGAGGATGAATGGTAGAAACAAGAAACCTTGGCTACAAAATCTGTGTTTTCAGTTCAATAAATTAATAAACTGATAAACTAATAAGTGATGGCACTGAACATGGCATCATTTAATTGATAAGCATTTATTAAGCACCTATTATGTGCCAGGAACTATGCTAGACTCTTGGGATATGAAGAATGCAAGAATCTCAAGAAACTTACCTTCTAATGGAAGAAACAAGTACACGTATAGGTATACACAGAATAAATATGAGCAGAATAGATGCAAATAAAAATAAAGTAGTTACATGAAACGCAGTTTAAGAGGTAGGACACTTAAATTCAGGAGGATCAGGAAAGGCTTCCTTTAGAAAGAAGGACATGAGCTGTGTCTAAAAGGAAAAGAGGGGTTCTATGAGGTTTAGGTGAGAGGGCACACATTCCAGTCATGCAGGAAAACCTGTGAAAAGTCACAGAGACAAGAAGAGAAGTGCTGCATGAGGAATAGGAAGAAGGCCATTTTGGCTGGATCTCAGAGTACAGAAGGGTAAGTAATATAATGATGCTTGGATAGGTAGATTGGAAAAGGTTTTAAAGGGCCTTAAAAGATAAACAGAAGTTTGTTATTTACTCCCAGAGGCAATGGGGAGCCATTAGAGTTTACTGAGTAGAAGAGTGGCATACACAGATTTAGACTTAAGAAGAATCCCCTTGGCAGCTGTGTGGAGAATGGACTGGAGTGCGGAGAAACTTAAGTCAGGGAAACCTATTAGGCCATTGCATTAACACTTGGCCAGAGGTTAGAAGGACCTGAACCAAGATGATAGCAGTAGAGAGAAGGAGTAGGATGCAAGAGAAGTGAGGTAGAAACAGCAAGGTTTGAGGATTGATTGCATATTTGCAGTGCTAGAAGAAAAAGGATAGACCCTGATCAATCAAACTCCAGATCTTCTTAGTGGGTGGTTACTGATAAGACAATTAAGATAGTGGTGATAAGATCTGGGAAACATTTGAAGTAGTCATTTTCAGTGTCATTCAGTCAACACACATTTGTCAAGTACTTTCTACATGTGAGATGGGCAGCTAGGGGAATAGTGCTGGATAGAGCACTGTGCCGGGAGTCAGGAAGTTTAAGTTCAAATCCAACTTTAGACAGTTACTAGCCGTGTGAACCTGGACAAGTCACTTAACCCTGTTTACCTCAGTTTCCTCATCTGTAAAATGAGAGAAGGAACTGACAAACCACTCTAGTATCTTTGCCAAGGAAACCCCAAATGGGGTCACAAAGAGTCAGACATGGCTGAAATGATTCAGTTGACAACATTGAGACGACAACTTGTAAGATCGTGTGCAAAGTTCTAGAGATTCAAAGAAAAGCAAAAAACATGGTCTCTACCCTCAACCTGTTCACATTCCTGTGGGAGGAGTCAATATTACAAACAACTATGTTCATATGTACAATGTAAATGGGAAGTAATCTTAGAGGGAAGGCACTAGCAGTAGATTAGATTAAATATTACATGCTTTAAAAATGACAAGGATTGTTGAGATAATAGCATTTGGTATAAGGTGAGGAAAACAGAAGAAAATTTTAAAATAACCTTTCCTGATTGCCCTGCTCCTTGTAACCCTTACTCCTTCTACCTCCAGCTTCCCAAACTGAAATTTTCTCTTTCATCAGTCCTAGAAGATTGTCTTTGTCTCTTTTAGCTTCAGAATTCCACACTCAATATTATATGCTGAATATTATATTTATCTATGTATATGATACATCTTAATATCTCAGAATTATGTGGGCTTTTTGAGGGCGGGACACATACTGGTTTTTAATCTTTGGGTCCCCAATCCTTAGCACTGTGCCTTGCATATAGTGTATTTTATTTAACATTTGATGAATCTGAATTTGACTTATGGTCCTTCTGGAATGGAGGAGCCTTTTTTATGGAAATCACCTTATTTTATATCATTTCATAATCTGTGGCAAACGAGAGACGAGGAGACAGATATTACAAAATGTAATGGGAAGGATTCAAAAACTTCAATCTTACCAAAAATCATCTCTTGAACTGGTTTAGCACAGTGCCCAACACGTAGTCAGTGCTTAATAAATGTTTATTGATTAATTGATTGGTGTAGCTGATTTTCTGTTGTTACTTTAAAAAATAATAAAATGCTTAAATTATGTTTTATTTAGATTTTGATGAGTCTCTAAAAGCTCAAGAGGAAGAAAACAATGAGGAGGAGGAAGAGGAGACAGGAGAGGACAAGGGAAAAGTGTGATTTCATCTACAGAGTCACAGATATCTCTGTATGAAAATCTAAATAAATTTGTTTCTGTTGCACTGATTTTGATAACTTGTCATAAACCTTTTGTTAATGCTAAGAGGAAAGACAGGGCTCATGCCATAAATTCACTTAGATATCTCTGCCTTACATATTTTGGTAGCAAATTAAATTTATCACTTCATTATCCCTTCCTGGCAGTTGGAAGATGTCAAATTTAATGGAAGGTGCCAGGGTTGCTAATACAATCTTCTCATCGCCGATGAAGGAAATGTAAGAGCAGAGTCACAAAAATTCAATGGGGATTCACACTAAGAGACAACAGAACCTCTATCATACAAACGAACAAAAAAAAATCTAGATTATGCTTTATTAGGAGGATGGGATTGATTATTCATCAGATTTTTCAATCTTCACCTGCTCTAAATGCAACAGCCCAGTGCCAGCAAGTAATTGTTTGGCCAAGGCCAATGCTTTTTGATTGTTTCTAACTGGTGAAGGCACCTCCAGCGACAGAACATAACAAGTTCAACTAAATGTAAAAGACTTCCTTTTAATCCAGAATTCAATCCGGACATTTACTGATATTTCTGAGTGCTGAAGAAAAAGGATAGGTATGAGTGTGTGTGTGTGTGTGTGTGTGTGTTCCTGTTAGTAATTAAAAATCAGATTTATCATAGAAGCATGCAAAGCTAGAAAAGATGTATGATCTGTTTTGGGTTATAGCATACTAGGTGAAACTTCCATAATGATAGGAGACAAAAAGGTGGAAAATCAGGGAAAATTCACAATCAGAAAATGTGATTCTTCCTTCCCCCCACCATAGCTCACAACTTGCAGTGGTACTTATCTACAAAAGTATTGATATTCATTTAATGAAAATACAAACCTGAAGCTCTTAAAAATATATTTTATGGTCCACAAATAATGGTATAATTTCAGAAGAGAGAGAGAAGGAGAAGGACTGGACCTGAGATTTCACTGAAATAGGGAACTCCAGGGATAAGTAAACTCCCTCTGCCAATGAAGGTTGGCATCTTTTCTGCAATAGCATTTTAGAGAGCTGCCCAGAATACTGGGAAGACAGGTGCTTTACCCAGGTGCCTTACACAGTGCTAGGATGTGTTACAGGTGGGACTCGAATCCAGATTTTCTTGGATCTGAGGGTGACTACTATGTTGCACTGCCTCTCATAATTGAATGTTTGGATTAGATGTGAATTGACTGTTTTAGCAAGTCCTGTTTCTCATTGCTTGAGAAGAGGTAGGTCTTCCTGACTCCAAGTCTAATGCTTTGTCTGGTGTGAAACACCTATTTCTACGGTGTCTTCTAGCTCAAACAATCCATTAAACTATGAACCTAGGGTACACATTGAGAACAACACACATCTGTCTGATTCGAGAAAATGCAGGGAAAAATTCACCTAAGTGTAGCTAGATCCTTGTAAAAAATTTTTTTTAAAAAGAAAGATAAAAAAAATCACTTAGATGCAAATCTATCGAACTGTCTTTTCATATCCCCTGCTCAAGAAGCTGGATATTCTGCAGAATGTCTCACTGAAATATGATTTGATCTGAGAATATCTGCAGCAGTCTGGAACGTATTTTCTCCTGTATTTGGCTTGAAGTCCACGATAGATCTTGGGCGTTCTCTCCGAAACTCTGTGACACATCTAAGCTTCACTGAGCGAACATCGGTGAAGACTGTGACTTGACCGGGGTCGATCTGAACTAAAAGTGTTTCTGTTTTCTTAATATCAACACTGGGAAACTTTTAATTAACCTATAGAAACTTTCACTCCTATAGCTGATACAGCTTTAGACACAAGAGTTCAGGTTTTTACATTTTTTTAAAAGTTTTGCCACCCACAAGCTGCCTCCCACCCATTCCAAGCTTGGCTAGAGACGGGCAACAGCTGCCCTGTTGTCAAGCTCTTCCACCCAACTGGCCACCACAACACCTACTCACTCTGCCTTGCCTCCCTGTGGAGGTGTTGCTGACGGCCTTTGTTGAAGTCCCAGGGCTCATTTGCTTCCATTCAGATCACCACACTTCATCCCATATCACACTCAGATTAGCTCTCACACCCATAATGCCCTACTTTCTATATGAGAAAATAATTATATTTATTTATAAAGTACATTATACTTATAAAATACTTTAAAGTTTGTATTTTATATACATTATCTCGTTTGAGCCTCAAGATAGCCCTATAAGATACTGTAGGTGTTATTAGCTCAATTTTATAGATGAGAAAACTGGTTCAGAGAGTTAAGTAAGTTTCCCATGGTTGTACTGTTAGCAAATATCAGAAACAAGATATTAGCCCAGTTCTCCTGAAACCAAGTCTAGCACTCTGGGTACTGCAAAGGTAGGCTAGGCCCTGTGTTCCATTTGTCTTTGGGTCTCTGGCACAAAACCTTGCACAATATAGGCACTTAATAAATGTTTACTGAATAAGTGACTGCACTTAATAAATATTTACTGAATAAGTGACTACATGAAATAATAACTCTAGAGGGAAGAAGCCCAGTCCTCTTGAGGTCTTCATCTTCTGGCTTTTAAATTCAGAAACAATCGTAAATGATGATGATGATGATGATGGTGATGATGATAGCCTGCATTCATGAAATATTTTGGAATCATAATTCAATTGTTTTTATGGTGACATTCACTGACGTATGATTTTTTTTACAGTTGTAGGAAAAGGAGAGAAAACTCTATACCAGAAAAATGAAAACCGAATAATAGACAAGAAAATTATTGAAGGAATGTCACTTTATAATCACCATGTGGCTTCAAATTATCTACTGTTCTTTTAATTTAAAATCTTATTTAAATATTTCTTGCTTCTCTCTAGAGTTACCGTGCTATTCTATTATTTTAAAACTTGAAGTGTGCTTTTCACACGACAGGTTTTTTTTTTAAATAAACTTACTGGAAGCACTTCAACCCTAGTTACATAAAATGACTTTGAGTTTCTTGCCAAGAGTTGAAAGAAAGGCTGGCTCAACCATGAGGTAGACATCCTGAGGCAGTCTGGAAAACTGGAACATCAAAAGTGACTGTTTGGAGGATACTGATTTAAGCTTAAGGAAGCTTCTGAATGTTCTGTACTTTATATTAAAAGGGGTACATTCCCAATACATATATTCTTAGGCAGTTTGATGGCTGTCCAGTTGGTGCCTTGGGCATATAAAAGAATGATACTCCCCAGCAGGCCCAGAGATTCATCCTGAGATACTAGGCTCTTTTAGGACCATGTTTTAGCAAGCCCTCTGTAAATTGAAGAGGAATACTAGTCTGTCTCCATTTCAATATAGACTGACTGGTCTGAATAAGAAAGCAATGATTCATTCATTTTAAATCTGTGGAGTTTAAAAAGGTGCACCAGCTGCAAACTCCAAGCTAGGGCTCAATGATAAGTGATAGGAATTAATGATGCATGCTCACTTTCCACTCAACTGCTATTTCACTTCTCCCACCTGTCACATTAGTAATGTGATGCTTAATAAGTAATGCTTAATACATATTTGCTAATTGGCTGATTGGTGGCATGTTAAGAGGGAGTATGGAAAACATGGAGAAGGGGAGGGAGAAGGGTGGAGGATTTAGAGGCAGAGAACATGGTTCAAATCCCAGTTCTGTTACATACTGCTTGTGTGATGTTGGGAAGATATTTAACCCCTCTGGATATCAATATCTTCATTTGTAAAATGATGTAGTTGAACTCAATGAGCTAATTAAGGTCGATTCCAGAAGTTATTAGATTCTGCTCTGTTTTATGTGCGGACTATTGCCATATGCTGATCTCACATATTTGTGGGATAAGGAAGACATGTCCAGGGGTAGGCCTGATCATTTAGGTATTTGATCAGGTATGAATGAAAACTTGTAAAGAAGTTTAGATAGGCAGAGGGGTACTTTAGTGTAGTGATAATGTGATTGAAAATCTTTCCCACCCATTCAATAGGCCTCAGGTGGGGCCAGTTAAAAGAGGCAGGCCCATACCTTTGTGATGCCAATCAGTGATTAAAGATCTTTCTCATCCTTTTTTGCCTATTGGGAGTGAAGCCCTCAGGCTCTACAAAGAACTTACACACCAGAAGGTAGCTACAGAGACCAAGAATTCTGAAGTCAGAAGAGAAGCCAGACTTCAGAATTCAGCCCAAGGAGAAAGAGTAAGAACTCCGAGTCCACAGAGCTTCGGAAGAGAGTGCTGAGGGGAAAGTAGAGACCAGAGAGCTGCAGATCAAAGGACTGAGGGGAGAGAGGACATAGGCAAGCAAACAGGATTCATGAGTGATTGTTTATGGGAAGACACTAGTAGGGGGGGAATCTTACAGAATGACTTGGCTCTTTGCTGTAATACTGTCTTTTAATCTCCTTGTTGCTACATTGATGTGGGCTTACTGGTTCTGGAATATAATTACTGCCATATCAGATTGGAATGACTGGTTCTGGGATTTGATTCTTTAGTGCCTAAATAAATGTTATACGTTTTCAGCCTTCTACCTAGAGAGTTTTTCATACTTTGTGATTCTGAACCATATGGGCATGTTCATGGTCATCCTCCAGGTCATGAATCTTGCCTTACTGATAAAATTAGGACCTTGATCAGATGAAGGTTGGGGGATATAGGATCTGCCAGCCTGTGTGAGTGGTACAGAAGTTTAGGTGAGACAGTACCAGACAGATTTTTGTTTCCTTTGCAATTTTGCCTATTGTCCTGGTGGCAGAAATCACTGAAAATCTTTCTGAATGGTAAAGATATGTGTGTAATGGATTTTTGATGTTTGCTCTGGATCAAATGGGAGGACTAGAAAGTGGTTTGTTTTAGTAATATTATAGCTATGTAATGTTACATATCCTTTAACATACTTTGAGTTGGGTATGTTGGAGAGAGGATTCTTCTTCCCTTCCTCCCCCTTCTCTCTTTCTCCTTCTCTTCCTCCTCTTTTTCTCCTTTCTATTCTCTCTCCTCTCTCCCCTCCCCCTCTTTCTCTCACCTACTTTTTCTCTTTCTCTCTTCCCCTCCTCCTCTCCTCTTTTCTTTAAACATTCTATAAATTCAGCTCCTATAGGTTCAATTATCATCTCAAATAAGCATTTCCAATTTTTATCCTTTGATTAGCTAATCTTATGTTGCCTATATGTCACACAGTCATTTCAGTCACATCTGAAACAGAATTCATTATCTTCAATTGGCCATGGAAACATCCTTGTTTCCATCAAGGGCATGACATCCTTTCAGTCACCCAGTTTTACATATTCAGAACGATGCTAAGCTCTTTACTTCCTTTCAATGCCCCATAACTAATCAATTTTCAGTTCTTGTCAACTCTACTTCAATAATTCCTCTTGCATCCTCCCAGTGTTCTCTACTCAAAGAGCTCTCTCTTTAGGATAAGACCTTATCCCCTCTTACATAAACTATTGCAATAACCTCCGTAAAGAGGTCTTCCTACTTTTAATCTCTCCCCTCTCCAATCCAATGTCCATAGCTGCCAAACTGATATTCCTAAAACACAAGTTTGACCAATTTACTCACTTTCTCAAGAAGCTTTAGTGATTTCTTATTACATTATTCCTTGATTTGGAATGTACAGCCCTCTATAATCTGACTCCCACCTCTCTCGTTTCTATACCGAAAATCTATACTCCAGCCAGACTGTTGTATGGGCTATAC
This sequence comes from Phalanger gymnotis, assembly GCA_028646595.1. Lineage (NCBI taxonomy): Eukaryota > Metazoa > Chordata > Mammalia > Diprotodontia > Phalangeridae > Phalanger > Phalanger gymnotis. Next base: position 68,655,453 of record CM053627.1, on the reverse strand, counting down.
CACACATATCATATTCCATGCTACCTCTCCTCACCTTTGCTTCTTGGAAGCCTTACTCTCTTTTTGGTTCAACTCTTTTCTTGATCCCCTTATCTGTTAGTGATCTCTACCTCCCCAAATTACTTTTTGTATGTAATCTGTGTCTCCTTGTCTGTACATACATTGTTTGCCCTTGTGACTTGTTTCAGGAAACATCCTGAGGGCAGGAACTGCTTCACTTTTACCTTTGTATTATCTTTACCTAACAGAGTGTTGGGCAAAGATGAATAATTAATGCTTGAGAAATTAAGTTATGGGTTTGAGATTCTTATAGAATTTTTCCCAGCTATCACAAATCCTTAGGTCATGTCTAAGCAGCATAATGAAGAGTTTCTATTTGGTAATTCTGCTAAGTGGATCAATACATATAGTCAACTAAACAGAGTAAGTTGGGACCCAAAGAAAAAGAGACGGGATATATGGTTTTCCTGCACAGATTGATTCAGTTAATTGAATAATTGCCAAATAGTGATTCTACCTGAATTCTAGTTAAGCTCAAGTTTCAATGGGGTTTTATTAAGGATGTTCCACAAATAGTCAGGAAGCAGGGTGACTGGAGGCAGATATCGAAATCTGCTCTTTCTGCAATACAGCCAACTTTCTCATTAAAAAAAGGATGGTAAAGGCTTTTAGTGTTCTATTCAAATGTTAGCTTAGGATAAACTGACATAAAACCTAATAGAATCAGACATTTGTTGATTTGTTCCATTGCAAAATGACTTTGTAAAAAGTCCAAAGTTATAAAAATTTGTTCCATTATTAAAAAAAAATGCTTACGATGTAGAAATTAGATCAGGCAATAAACTAGGCAGATGAACTTAAAAAAGACATAACAAATGCATATCAGTCTTAAAGAAAAGTCTTAGCAATTCTGCTTCAAACTGCCAAAATAAAATTTTCCTCATTCCCAGAATTAACAGGTACACCAACTTCAGCAGGAGGAGCAAAGTTCACAGAGGTATAGCATAGGTTGAATTAAATGGCCCGTTGGGTTTCTTCCAACTTCAAAATTTTGTGATTTGAGGACTTGGTATTGAAGAATGAGTCCAAAGTAGGATATAAGATTTCAACAGGATCATAGGCTCATAGATTTAGAGCAGAGAGGGATGTCGGTGGACATCTAGGCCAACTCCTCATTTTATAAATGAGGAAAATGAAGAGTACAGAGGTTAGGTGACTTATCCATGGTGACTGTAAGCTTTAGAAGAAAGATTTGAACCTAGACCCTTTGATTCCTGAATCAGTGTTCTTTCTACTGTACCATTTTTTTCTTGATAAAAACTGTGATTATTAATGGACTGATATTTTTCTTTTATTCAATTAAATAAAATTAAATACAACTTATTTTAAGTAAAAATAAAATAATTAAGATCATTTCAATAACATTATTAATAAATTATTTTTTGTAGCACTTTAAGGGTTATAAATTGCTATACATGCATTATCTCATTTGCCCTTTTTACTGTCTCTTTCCCACAATAAAAATAGCTTCTTTTTTTTTTTACTTCAAGAATAACATAAAAATTAATATCAGTAAATTTCACAGAGGATAAGAGGCATCCAGGTTTAGGTTCCAAGTATCATAATTAATGTTAATATAAGAAGGATTCCCTGTTCAGCTCAGGTTCTTCCTTCACTGCTGGTTCTTATCCTGCTCTGCCTCAGGCTCTCAAACTGCTTTTAACTGTTAAGGACCTATACCCACATTCCACCAATCAGTGGGATTTGTTGTGGTTTGGTTGTTTTTCGGTCATGTCCAACTCTTTGTGACACTATTTTGAGGTTTGAGGTTTTCTTGGTAAAGATATTGGAGTGGTTTGCCATTTACATCTCCAGCTCATTTTACATGAGGAAGCTGAGGCAAATAGGGCTAAGTGACTTGCCCAGGGTTGCACAGCTAGTAAATGCCTGAGGCCAGATTCGAACTAAGGAAGGTGAGTCTTCTTAACTCCAGGCCATTCTATCCATAGTGCCACCACGGTTGCCCCAGCCAGTGGAATAACGACCTTCTATTTCAGCTAAGGTCTTCGTATTTCCTAAAGTATAAATACCTTAGCACATAACACTTTATTACCTGTGACTATATCCTGTGTGACTGAACTGTGAGCAAAGGGACCAAATCCACCATTCTTTACAAAAGAAGACACATTCTAATTCAAAGAATTATATAAATGAGAATAGCAAATTATACTTAATCACTTCCAATCATTCAAGGTCAGACTGAAGGAAGACCTTAAAAGTTATAGAGCCCAACCCTTTCCCCAATTTACAGATGAGAAAACTGAGATCCAGAGAAGTTAAAATGACTAGGTCAAGACCAGGTGGCACATCAGTGTCAAATCCTGACTTGAACCCAGGTCTGGTGACTCTGATGTTGGTGCTTCCTCCCTGCCCCCATATTGTGATGTGTCACATTACAGCAATCATCCATAAGAGTGACAAAAGAAATAACTGCATTTATGCTTTGGCAACCATGTGTGGACTGTGTATGGTAGAAGGAAATGAAGAATCATGATACTTAGCAAAGTGTTATGATAATTAAAGGAAAAAACTACCATATGGATGGGGAGAGGGGAAACTGAAAATTATAATAGACTTCAGGCACAGAACTGCAGGCTTCCAGAAGTCCAGGAGGAGGTGAGAGAGCTACAAAAAAAGTCACACAGACACGCTTCTAGCACTGCCAGCTGGCAGGACATCAATATCAGAGAATCACAGAATTGGAGAGTCAGAAGGGAACTCAGTGGCCATTGAATCCAATCCTCTCCTAAAAGGAATCCCCACTTTGCCACACCTGGCTTGCGGCCATCCAGATTTTGCTTGAAGACCTCCAAGAAGGGGGAAGTCACCTCTTTTCCCCTGTCCCCTCTACCACTTCTGGGAAGTTCTAACGGGTAGGATATTTCCCCCTCGATATCAAGTCAAAACTAGGTGCTTTGCTTCTTCTAACCAGGTAAGTACCCTAAACTTCCATAGCAAAGGGCTGATAGAGGGTCCCTGATATGTTCAGGGAGGGAAAAGTGTAACATTTATGCCTTCTGGAGACATCAGGAATTCCTATCAGTCTCTCTCAGGCTATCTCCCCTTGTCCTTTTCACAGAAGCTCATTGCCACAAAAACCAGTCTTCTTATCAATATTTTCCGATTAATGCTGTATGGTTAGACATCATGGCACATCACGATCTTGGAAGGATCAAAATCACAAACAACCCCAAAAATCAATGCCACAAGTAGGCTTCAGCATGTTACTTGCACAGTAGAAATGAGATAAAAAGACATTATCAAGGATAAATATGCTCAAGAAAAGAGGTCGTCAGGCCCCATAGAGAGCTCGAGTGGGAATATTGCTATCTCTAAGATATTAAAATAATAATAGCTAGCTTTTATATAATGCTTTTAAGTTTTACAAAGCAAGATCGGTATGCTAATTTATTTGTCCCTCAAAACAACCCTGTGAAGAAGGTGGTATTATTCCCATTTTACAGATGAAGAAACTGAGGCTGAGAGAGGTTAGGTGACTTGCCTGGTTAAGTGACACAGCTAGATGTCTGAGATAGGATTTTTCCTCAAGTCTTTCAGATTCCAAGTCTAACACTCTCCACTATTCCAAGTAGCTGCCTCAAGCAAAAGAACAAGAAAAAAGAGTCTAGTATATTGTAGCAATCCTCTATGAGGGATTTGTAAGAAAATCTAGACAAGAATGGCACCCGATATGAAGGCCAGAAGAAGCTGCAAAGAGCTTTGTGGGAAGGAGTACCCACCCTGAAAAAGTAGCAGATTCACTGAAATATTGTTTCCCTGGATGTCACTGATTTGAGTTCTACACCAGGCTACCTAGAGTATGGTAAGTGATATAGATGTTTTAACTTCTGTATCTGCCAGATACACTTATGCAGATCAATTCAAATGACATCTATTTAATGGTTATGATATGCAGTCATTGGGGATGCACATATGAAAAAACAACACTGCCCACCAACCCCAAGACACTTACAATGTAAGGGGGGAAATGGAAGGTATAACATACTTGCTCTCCTACTCACTGGCTTTGAGGCCATGGCCAAACCATTTAAATATTCTGGACCTCAGTTTCCTCATCTATAAAATGAGGCTGTGAGGAGAGATGACTTCCAAGGTCCCTTGTAGATTTAGGACTATAAATCTATGATCTTAGGATGCCAAGTACGAAACAAGGTGTTATGTAATCAGGGTGAGGGCAAGATCCAGAGAAAGTATTCAGGAAGATCTGGAAAGAAAGAGAGGTAACATTAACTTAAAGAAGGTATAATAGAAGTCTTCATGGAAGAGATAGTGATAAAACGAGGCCTTTTCAAGGAAAGGAAAACTTTCAACTGGGAGAAATGAGAAGGAATTGTATTTCTGGCATTGAAGATGGCCTGTACAAATGCACAGGGGCTGGAAATGGAGGGTCAAATTCAGGGAATAGCCTATAGCCCATTTTGGCTAAAACACATAAAGGACTTCATATGAAATAAGGCTGGAAAGGCAGATTGAAGATGGATTGTTGGGGGCCTTAAAGGTTAAGCTAAGAATTTTGTGTTTTTAAGCAATAGGAAACATATGATGGTTTCTTTTGTTAGCCTTTTAAAAAAAATCAATTTACTGAGAAAGAGACACTTATTGGTCAAATTATTCTAAAGTGTTAAGAGTTCCAAAGAATTGTTATGCTTGCGCTTTTCTTTACCAAGAAATAATATTAACAGTTTAAATTGACATAGCACAAGAACTTCATGAGTCAGGTAATATTATTTCCCCTATTTTACTGGAACTCTATAGTTTCAATAATCAGAATTGCAGGTGACCCAAAGAGCAGTAGATGGGCATGTGGTGGCTAGGTGTAGGCTGCCACCATCACTGACAATGACCTTTGAACTAGAGTGAAAAATACTATCTAGGGGCAATGGGATTAGGTAAAGAGATTGGCTAGCCAACATAAAAATAGAGACAGTCAAAGAGATAAAATGATACCCATGCAAAGTCAGAAGATTTCAGGAAGGAATTCAACGTATTGGGTTGTTGTTTAGTTGTTTTTAGTCCTGACTCTTCATGACCTCATTTGGGATTTTCTTGGCAAAGATACTGGAGTGGTTTGCCATTTCCACTCCAGTGGAGGTACAGGAAGGACTTCAGCATATTGGGTGGACACACCCAACAGAAGATTTAGGGAGGAACAAGAGATAGGAGTTGCACAGTATGGAAAGGTATGAGTAGGATGTGATCCTACGGCTAGAGAGTGAACCAGGAGCCCTAATTTATAGAATTTGAGAGTTGGAAACGACCTCATGGCCATCAGGTCCAAGCCATACCCAAAAGGGATCCCCATTGTAGCACCTGACAAATGGTTTATCCAGTCTCTATATGAGGATATTTAAGGAAGAGGAACTAATCAACTCTCAAGAAAGTCCATTCCACTTAGATACAGCTCTAACGGTCAGGATTTCTATTCCTGACATCAAGTATAAATTTGAGTCTTTGCAACTTCCTTCTGTTGCCGAGGACAAATTTAATCCCTTCTCCACATGACAGTCCTTTGGATACTTGAAGACAGCTATCACGTTCCCCCCTCCCCCATCCCAGTCTCTCTAGGCTAAACAGGCTCAGCACTTTCAACCAATCCTCTTATTACATGAGATAAAAATCCTTTGTCATCCATTATCCTTCTTTAAACCCTTTCCAGCTTATTGATGTCTTCCTTAAACTATGTCTCCCAGTATTACTGAAAAGGTCTGATTAGGGTAGACTGTAGTGAGACTAAGATTTTCACATTTCTGGAAGCCTCTCAATGCATGCCAAGATCCCATTAGCTTTTTTTTTGGGTGGCTACATCGTGTTGATGGCTCATACTGAGTTCCTCATGCACTAAAATCCACAAATTGTTTTCAGAACAACCATGATTTCCCTACCTTGTTCTTGTGAAGATGATTTTTTAATCCTCAAGTCTAAGACTTTACATTTATTCCTATCGAATTTCATCATTAATAGTGATGACATGCCATTGATGTAATAACTGAGTGCTCCTTACAGACTCTTTATAAAATACAGTCAATGCTGAAGAAACATTCATACAAAAGACTCATCACAATTTTCACATTTATACATGTATTCACCGTTTCTCAATGTTTAATTACATGCCACCCTGGGAAGAAAATTTCATTTATAGGAGTTTTACTCACGGATGAGATAAACACAATTAAAAGTACTTGCAATGAAATGGATCAGTAGCTCTCACTCATTCTTTGGCCACTGATTAAGTACCATCATTCTTTGTTATCACATGCTTCTCTTATTCCTGTATCCATCTTCTTATTCTTTAGTCATACAGATACCACCCAAGTCCTGGCCATCATTATCACTCATCACAACTATTATGAAAGCTCCTAATTGGTCTCCCTTCCCACAATTTTTTCCCTCCACAGTCTACCTTCCTTGGAGTACCAAAACAACCTCCCCAAAGCAAAGGTCTGACAACATCACTCATCTGCTCAAAAAGTTTCCATGGCTCCCCATTGCCTTCTAGGATAAAAAAAAAACTCCTTTGTTTGCTATTTAAGACAAACTACTCACAATCTGGAGGAGGTTTTATGATTTCTGTTTCCATACATTTCATTGTACTGCCCTTCACACACTCTACATCTAGCTAGTCTGGTCTGCTTTACGTTTCCATCCCATCTCCCAGTTCCATTTCCTTTTACAGCACCTCCTCCCCTACCAACTGCCACCAACCATGCCTACTCATTTTTCTTAATAATTGTTTGTTCATTATTGATTTATTGTTCTCCTCCTCTTAGAATCAGCAGGTTTTTTAAAGTCAAATTTCAAGTTATCACTTTCTCTGTAGAGTTTCTTAACAGAGTTGCAAGTGCTCTCTGCCTCCTCAAATTAACTTGCATTTATTTTTCTGTGTGTATGTTGTAACTTTCCTCCTTTCTCCCCCACTATCAGAAGTTAAGCTTTTTGAGAACAGAGATGGCTTGGCTCTTTAGATCCCAGTGCCTAGTACAGTGCCCTACAACAGTAATAAAAGAAACACTTGTAGAACATAATTGAATTGTACTGGTGGACTATTGTTCTATATAAAGTACTAACTGAACCGGCTAACAAGGTTGCTCTCATTGACAAATATATACTCCAGATTTGTACTGAAATATTTGGTTTGTCTGATCTGGGAGGAACTGGGACTTTGGGTTCCCTGGCTCTTGACAGACACAATGTGACTGAACAGGACCAGGAACTTTTTTCAGTCTGACCAGAGGGATCTAAATGTGGTCTTCATCACTGGGCTTTCTATTTATCATCAGTTACTGATGAAGACATAATAATGTGATCTGAATCTTTTCTAACAATATAACATTACCATCTGGCAGTCCCAGGAAGAATAGTGAGAGAGAGAGCAGAAGTAAAATCAGATAGAATGGTTTGAATTCCATATGATTAAACCGGCGGAAAGAGGTGCCAACCACATATCTTCATTCCCTGGTCTGTATCTTCTGGGTAATCTCTCGAAAAAGAAGAAAAGACAGACCAAAAGGATCTCCTAGGAAAATAGATCTTTGCAATGTGCTATTTGGGACGGGGGTGATTTTAAAAGATTTCTCAAATGACTAAATAAGATTCAATGATTTTAAAATGCCATAGCTCAATTAGATAAAAAGTTTGATTTATGGCTTTTATTTTTCATCATATCTTTTCCAGATCCACCCACCACTCCCCTACATTGAACTGTCTCTTGTAGCAAAGAAAAATAGTTAAATAAAATCAACCAATATGCTTACCACATCTGATGGTTTATACAATATTCTACAACCAAAGACCACTGCTTCTTTACTGAAAGAAGGTAGGCGTGTTGAATAATCTGTTCCTTGGGAATGATTAGTCCTTATGATTATGCAAAGATCAGCTTCCTCGTAGTATTATTTCCATTTCCATTATTGTAGGTTATGGCATATATTGCTCTCCAGCAAGTGCTTACTTCACTCTCTCAGTTCATACAAGTCTACCCACATTTCTCTGAATTCCTCATATTAATGACTTTCTATTCTATAGTAACATCCCATAAAATTCATTCCATTCTCCAACTGATGGCCTCCTACTTGGTTTCCAATTCTTTGCTACCACAAAAAATTCTGCTATGAATATTTCGGTGTATATGGGGACTTTTTTCTGTCTTTGACATCGTTGGTAGTACATGCCCAGTATCAAGATTGGTATGGATGAAAGACAAAATTGATATAACTGCTTACATTGTAGAAAGCACCATGCTATATGTGAGGAGTAGAAACAGGAAAACAAGACCGTTTTTGATATCAAGCAGATCATGGTTAAACGACAGAGACAAGACATATATGAGGTATGAACAATTCAGTTACTTTTCTAGTATCAATCCAAATTATTTTTCACGAGATTTGACCGATTCACAGTCATACCAACAGTATCTTTCTTTAGCTACTTCAATATTGGCCAGTTTTATTTTTTTTATCTTTGCCAGTTTCTTGGGTATGACAGGAAACCTCATTCAATTTCTCTTAATAGTGTTTTGGGTCATTTTTCATACAGTCATTGATAATTTCCAATTCTTTTGGAAATTTTATTCATATTCTTCGTTTGGGCTTTCTTTTTCTTTTTTTCTTGAATGCGTGTTTTTGAGTGGGGATGTTCTCTGAATAGGTAATTCTACTGGTTTAAGGAACCCCTGGTTTGGAAACTTTGTCTGCTTATGTCTTTGAAATTCCTCAACAACACTGAGAGTTGAAGGACGTGAGGTCATATAATTATGTGTCAGAGGAAAGACCCTGAACTTAGGTCTTCCTGACTCTTAAGTCGGATGTGTAAGCTCCATTGGTTGTTCATTCAATCACAATTCTTAAGTCTAGAAAACAGATATCCTTCATCCGTTTTTTTCCTGTATAGTTAGACCAAATTCTTGTGGATGATTATTGATCTCATCAAGCAAGCTCTGCAGTTTAAAGCAGGTTGTCACTAGGACGATGTCACTGAAAACAGGACTATCTGATACAGCCTCATCTTCTACAGAAGATCTCACTTCAAATGGGCTTTGTGCTGGACCTCCTTCACGACACTCATGAATACCCCTGACAACCTATAGGTCACTTGCTTTGTGCTTTACTTCATAACAATATTCTGAGGCTCATCCAAAACTTCTGTCATTGTGACGTATTTTGCATATGCCTTTTGATATGTTGTCATGACATTTGTTTTAATTTACTAGTTTATTTTATGGATGCCTTTTTTTTTTTTTACATTATATTAACATCTGAATATATCCCTCCCTGACTCAGGAAACCATATTGGAACCAAGATTAAAGAAAAAAAAGGGAAAAAATATAGTTCATCAAAAACGAGCAAGAGATAACTAGGTCAGACAGTTTCTATAATATTCCACACCCGTGGTTCTCCCACTCTGGAATTTTCTCAACTCTCAGCAAGGCCAATTTAGGTCCTTATAATTACACTGCACTCAATCTCTTTAAAAAAAAAAACAGGCTTGCATGGTTGTATTCATTAAATCTATTGTCTTAGTTTTATTTCACTCTGCTACAGTTCAGAAAAGTCTTCCCACATTTCATGGAATTTTTCACATTTATTATTTCTTATGGAATAATAATGTTCTCGCATTCAAATAATTTGTATAGTATTCCTTAATCCACAAATACTAATTTTGTTTCTAGGTTTTGTTTTTAAATTTTTTTCCCCTGCTACCCACACAAAAAAATTCTGCTATGAATATTTTGGTAAATTTGAAACACTTTTTTTTTTTTTGAAACATCTTTTCTTCCTGATTTTGTCCTCCTTGAAGTACATGCCTAGGAATTGGATATTGAGGTCAAAGATATTTTGATCACTTTTAAAACTGAAATTAGAAATTGATTTTTTGAATTTTCTAGCACCATCCTGTATTAGTTTGCTTTTCTTCCTACAATCCTTAAAACACTGATTATTTCTATATTTTGTCTTCTTTGCCAATTTTCAGGGTGGGATATAAAAAAATAAGAGTTGTTCTAATTTTCATTTTGTAGTTGTTTTGAATGGGACTTCTCTTTCTTTTATTTCCCTCAGGGTTTTACAGAAAAATAACTTGATTCTTATGCGTTTATTTTGTATATTAATAATTTACTGATGCTATTGTCTGGATTAATTTCTTTGCTGATTCTCTGGAGTTTTCTAAATAAACTATAATGTTGTCAGTACATAGGGATAATGTTTTTAATACCACAAAATCACAAGTAGGACACATATTTTGCCAAAGGCTTTTCATGCATATATTGATACACAAATTTGGTTTCGGTTGTTCTTGTTTTTAGATATATAATTGTCAGCCAAAAAAGATTTTTTTTTAAATGCTTACTATGTTCCAGGAAGTGGGCTAAGTGCTGGGGATTACCAAAAAAAAAAAGGCCAAAAAAAAAAAAACTAAAAACCCTGCCACTCTCAAGTAGCTCATGGTCTATGGGAGAGCCAATATACAAACAACTGGGTACAAATTAAATATATGAGATAATCTTAGAAGGAAGGCACTGAAATTAAGAGACTGGAAAAGGAAGCATCTTGCAGAAGGTGGGACCTTAGCTAAAACTTGAAGGAAGCCATGGCTGCTAGAGAAGAGAGAATTCTAGATGTTAGAGACAGCCAAGGAAGATATATGCAGTGTAGAGATACAGCGTTGGGTTAAAACAATAGCAGAGTGCAGTGTCACTGGATTACAGGATATGAAGAGGGAAGTAAGGTGTAAGAAGACTGGAAAGGTAGGAAAGGCTTGAAAAACCAGAGTATTTCATATTTGTCTCTGGAGGTAATAGGGAGCTCCCAGAGTTTATTGAATGGGGGAAGAGGGGAAGGTGATATGGCCAGACCTGTGCTTTAGGTTGCCTAACTGAACATTTGAGGAGTGGAAGATGGATTGGAATGCGGAGAGACGAGTCAGGGAGACTAACCAGCAGGCTACTGCAGTAGTGAGGAATGAGTTGATAAGGGCCTGTACTAAGGTGGTGGTATCATCAGAGGAAAGGAAGAGGCATAAGGGAGAGATTTCATGAAGGTAGAATCATATTATTTTCCTATTTTTGCATCATCCTTTGATTCTTAGTATTAGGACTGCTAATTAATACTAAGTAACTTTTTTATATACATATAGTTGTTTTCCTGGAATTTTGCTAAGAATTTTTGCCTCCACATGAATTAATGATAGTAGTTTTTGCTTTATCCCTTCTTAGTTTAGTTATTGGGATCACACCTGCCCCATAAAAGGAATTTAGCAGAATGTTTTCTTTTTCTGTTTTTGAGAATAATTTTGATAGGAATTAATTTCTCTTAAAATACTTTACAGAATTCACTTATAAAGCTTTTTTTCTTTTATATTTCCTTCATGACTTTTTAAAAGAAGTTTCTTTTTTTGAGACTGGGTTACCATCTTTATTTAATATTCTATTATTTAGTGTATTTTCTGGTCTTGTGGTAGCCATTCCTTTTGAGCTCCTAGTTTTCCTGACATATGACTGTACATACATATTGTTTTTCAGTTGTTTCTGTCATGTCCGACTCTTCATGACCCCATTTGAGGTTTTCTTGGCAACAATGCTGGAGCAGTTTGCCATTTCCTTCTCCAAGTACATACATATTAGGCTCTGATAATATTTATTCTTCTCCTTGTGAAATCACATTTTAAAATTTTTATTCACATAATTTTCTGCTTTTTTATCAGGCCAGCTAAAGGTTTGTCCATTTCATTAGTATTTTTGAAGAACTAGCTTTTAAGTTAATATTTTGTTCATTATAACAGTAAACACAGGGTCTTTCAACAAAGTTCTCTCTTGTTACAACATAACTTGTATATGCCTTTAAAATGCTGTCACAGCATTGCTTTTATCCTTAAGTTTGAAAAACACTTTTCTGAGCTCAGTATTACTAGATCAGGAAATCTTTTGTGACCACCACATTCTTAGAATCATACAATCACAGATTTGGAGCTAGAAAATAGAGATCTTCTAGGTTAAACTTCTCATTTGACCGATGAAGAAACTGAGGCAGAGGTTAAATGATAACATCCATTACCCCTGAATCTTTCCATATTATCTAATTATATGGATGTTACCCAACAATTGGCTCCTACCAGCAGCACACATAAATAATAATAATGGTTATTATTACAATAACTAGCCTTTATATTGCACCCACTATGTGTCAGGCACTGTGCTAAGCACTTTGCAAATATTTCATTTGCTCTTTACAACAATCTTGAAAGGTAGGTGCTATTATTATCCCCATTTTACACTTGAGGAAATGGAAGCAAACAGAGAGGAAATGACTTGCCCAAGGTTACACAGCAATGAAGTATCTAAGTCAGGATTTGAACCCAGATCTTCCTGATTCTGGGCCCACTGCTCTATCTACTGCACCACCTAGCTATCTACTAACACAAAGATATTAAATAGACACAGAAGCATATAGGAAGTCATTAGGAGCACATTCAAGATGCTTTTTTGTTAAATCGTGATATTCTTGGTTAAAACACATCCTAAGGAACGCTCATCTGATCCTGGGACAGCTCCAATAGTTTTTGTCTTCCAAACAAAGGCTTCCTTGTTTTGGGAGATGTTTCATAAGCACTCTGGCAGCTTTCTCTGATTTTATCTTAATGAAAGCCTCTTAATGAGCACAGATCAGGTTCACTTGTTAATATTAGAGATACAGATTTCATCATATTTTAATGCCTCCTGAAAGCAACTTGGCATGGTTATGGTCTTCTAAAATAGCTGCTGTTCTTGGAAGGGTCTAAGCTAATGAGAGATTTTATTTTAAATTGGCTTTCTTTGCCTGTTACCTCTTCGATGCAACAGATACACCATTTGACCAGTCTGTATCTCTTAGGTTATTTTCTTGCTCATTTTCATTCTCTTCCTTCCTACCTGCTTTTGGGTCCACCCTCTCTGTGACTTCTTTCTGCTCTCATTTGGCATTCTGCTCCCCCATCTTGCTCTTATAGATGCAGCATTTTATGAGTTATAATTATTAGTCCTAACTTTCCTGCTAATTAGGTAATGGCCTCAGGAAAATAACCTCTCAGAAAGTTCCCTTATTTGTGAAAATCAAGCAGGCTGCCCCTTTCCTTTCCTAGGGTGTCCAGCAACCACCTCAGTGTTCAGAGAGCCCATCCCTCTCTCCCGTAATAAGATGCTCAGACTCTTCCCCAACACTTTTGCCTGTGCTCTCTTCCCTTTTTCCCCCTTCTGGCCAGACACTGATCCTTACCTTCTAGAAGGAACCCAGAATCCCCATTCCACTGCAACTCTGAATTCTACTAACTTTACCCAAAGCAAGTGGGTCTGTCCCCTCCAGGCCTCCAACTTTGTGAATAGACACCTTGATACAACCCAAAGACTCCTGCCTTTTACCATCCACCCCACGGCTGAACCTTCTATATGTCCCCCCCCCCCCATTAGAATGTGAGCTCCTTAAAAGTGGGGATTGTCTTCCTATTTGCATTCCCAAGGGTAAACTGAGTGTTTGTCAGATAATAAGCGCTGAATAAACATGTGAGGTTTTTTTTATTCAATGAAAGGAGTTGAATTAGAGGATTTCCAAGATTCTGCCCAGATCTAAATCTCTCAAAATCTGGATTAGCCTTCTCTTTCCACCACTATGGTTAGCATCCAAGAAAACTGAAGTGATCCTAGGCCACTTTGGCAAAAATATGACATTCAAATTTTTAAAAAGAAGGTGGTTGTTCCATGGTTTTCTGCCTTAGTCAGATCATATCCACAATAAGAGCTTTGAGTGACACATTTAAGGAAGGGCCTTGGAAAGCTAGGAAATGTCTAAAGGGTATCAACCAAGAGACTGAGGAGACTCAAAATGATTGCATACAAGGACTGAGACCATTGCATACAAGAACCATCCGAATAAACTAAGGGTATTTAACTTAGGCTGGTGGACTTGGAGGAGGTAATTCACACATCTTCCACCATTTGTTGAATTTTCAAGTAAAAATGGTATCATTTATATTCTGTCCGACCAAAATGGGCAGAACGAGGAATACTGAATTCCTGCCACAGCCTTCATCTAAGTCAGACCACTCTCTCCTCTCTTCTGAACTACTGCTACAGCCTTCTAGCTAGTCTCTTGCCTCATCTAATCCAAGATACTAAAGGGATTTTCTCACTTGTCAAAGTGATTTTGCCTGAAGTGCAGATTTGAATGTTACCCCAACTACCCAATAATGTCTAAAGGCAGGTTATTTCTTCTAAAAATCAAATCTAAGTCCTCTCTGTTTGGCATTAAGGATCTTCATACCTTGGTCCCTTCCTACCTTTCCACTCATCTTATACTGCGCTTCATCTTATGCACTCTATGATCAGCTACATTGGCCTATTTATTGGTCCTTGCAAAACCTACCCCATCTCCAGATTCTGTGTCTTTTCCCTAGATGTCCCCCATCCCTGGAATGTTCTCTCTCTTCCCCTCTGGCTTGTCTTCTTCCTTGGTCTCCTTCAAGACTCAGTTTATATCCCATCTAATATGAACCCTGTTAAATAATATGCTCTGTTCTCATTTAGAATGTGAGCTAATTGAGGTTAGTTGAGATTAAGGATAGTGCTTTTACCTTTGTAAACCTGGGATATACATATAAAAATAAATAAAATATATACATGTACACACATATATATACACACATATACATACATAAAAAATATATATGTACACGCACACACACATACACACACACTATATATGATTGCATTTTGATTGTGATGGGAAGAAGGAAACAAGCATCTATCAAGAGCCTACTATGGTGCCAAGCATTATACTAAGCACTTTCAAATATGACTGCATTGGATCCTCACAGCAGCCCTATGTGGTAGGTGCTATTTTTAACCCAACATTTTGCAGTTGAGGAAGCTGAGGCAAACAGAGGTTAAATGACTTGCCCAGGATAACACATCTAGTAAATATTTGAGGCTGGATTTATTCTTAGATCTTCCTGACTCCAGTCCCTGTGTTCTGTCCACTGTATCACTTAGCTGCTTGGAATACTTGGGTACAAGGGGTACAACTAGGAAGCTAATCATAATAGTCCAGCTAAGAGGCAGAACTAGGATGACAGCTTTTCAAATGGAAAGAATGAGATGGATACAAGCCATGTCACAGAGGTAGAATAAGGAGGCCTTGCATCTGATTGGACATGGGGTTGGGATTGGGGGAGAGTGAGGAGTTGAGGCTGACTCCGTGTTGAGAACTTGAATGACCTGAAGGACAGTGGAGCTCTCCACAGCCATAGGGCATTTTGGCAAAGATGTAGACAGAGTCTGAGGGGAAAAATAATGAGTTACAGTAAGATGCCAAATAACCTCAAGGTGAGGTATTCAATGCACCCCTACTCCTAGGCCAGTTTATTTCTAAGACACATGGCATAGCTGCAAGAATGTTCGATCCGCCATCATTAGACACATGGGTTGAAATCTCAGCTCTGGGGTCAGTGGATACCTGGGTAGGCATCTCACCTCTGATGCTTGTTAACTCTTTGGCTGCAGGCAATCCCCCAATCTCTCTCTGAATCTGCTTATTCCCTTGTGAAGTGAGAATCACTGTATATCTAAGCCTACCTTGCAGGTGAGACTCAAACAAGATAGTATGTGTGAAGCACTTAGAAACTCTCCAAAGGGCCATGCAGCCCTCCACTCCTACCAAGCAGTTGTGCCGCTCTGGAAGGGGCACTGGTTTTGACATTAAAGGGCTTAGTTTTACATCTCAGCTCTACTGTTATGGCCACATGGGTGTCATCTCCATAGAATCTCATCTCTAAAATGATCGGGTTAGACACTAAAGTCCTTTCCAACTCAAACTCTTCTGGCCTTATCCACTAAATTAGAATGTATATCTTCTAAATGACATTTTTTTTTTTCTGATCAGGCCTTTAGCTTTCCATCCCAAAATGATGACCTTATAATTATTTGCTATATATTTTGTAAATGCCTATCTATGTAAGGGTAAGGAACCATCCAAAAATGGAGTAGGTTGCCTTAAAAGGTAGTGATTTAGGATCATAAGAAGTGTTGCTTAATAACCACTAGTTGATGTGTTCTTATACAGGTCCCTTGTGTCTGGTTTTTAAGTATCTTCTGTAGAAACTTACGTGTCTTATACATCTCCACTGTTAGAATATAAGTTCCTTGAAAGCAGGGGCTGTTTCACTTTTGTTTTTGTACCTTGCACAATGCCAGGCACATGGTAGGTGTTTAATAAATGCTTGCTGATTAGCTGGTTGAATTCCTAGAGTGTCTAATTTGCTAGAGTGAAGCACTTCCTTCCTCCCAGAGCCAAAGCAATTGATTAGAATGAGATTTAAAAAAAAAAAAAGACCAGCTTTGCCTCCTTCTGTATCTCTTTGGCATGCAAATGTCATAAGAAAAGGCCCCTTTGTTTTATATGATGCCAGCATAACGTGGGGACTTTGTAAATATTAAATACACAAAACATGAACAGCAAACAATAATGAAGCTACTTGTCAAGACACCTGTATCTCTAATCCAAAGATGCTTGGTTTGGTAACAGGAATATTAACCTGAAGGGGATATTCCTCTATTGTTTTAGTCATGTCAGCTGACACTAGAGAATCCTGGAGCACAAATCTATTACCGGACCATCTGCTTGTTTCTGAACCTGGTGTTGAGAAATGAATTACTAATATCCTCACACAGAGAGGATGGGTGGTGGTGGTTTGTCGCTGTTGTTTTTTAAACAAATGATATTGATGAGAAATATGCTTTTATTAGGACAATTTAAATTAGGACAAAGCCTTGACTATCTCATCAACCCAAAACAAACAGAAAAAAAAATCTCTTTCTCTGCAGGTTGGTGATAGAAGAGCTGCAAAGTATCCTCAGCCCAAAACCTTTCACTTCCTTTGAATTTGTTAGCTTGGGGTCTAATAGTGTCCTCCCCTGTGGAAGAAGCTTCAGTTCCTTCCCATAATCTTTAAGATGAAATTTAAACTCCACTATTTGGCATTTAAAGTCCTTCACTATTTGATTTCTACATGTCTTTCCAGACTTATTGACCATTACTCTCCTTCCCACACTTGATGTTCCAATCACACTGATCTGTTTGCCCTTCCTTGCAGATGGTATTCTGTCTCCCTCCTCCATTTCTTTACACATGCTGTGACTCATGCCTGGGGTGCATTCCGTTCTCACCTCTATCTCTTGCAATTTTTTGCTTCTTTCAAGGCTCGGCTCAAGCACTCTAGTACAATGCCTGTCCCGATCTTAACAGGTGCTAGTGCCTTCTCCCGCATAAATTAAGATCATAGAATTATAGGATCAGATTTAAAAACTTAAAAGCCATATAGTCCAACAACTGACCTTAGTGAGTTGCCCAAGGTTACATAGGTTGTAAAAGTTATAGTTAGGCTTTGAATTCAGGTCCTATGACTCTATATTTATTTTGTAAATATTGTATATTTTCTCATCTGAACTATGTTGTGTTGTTTTGCTCTAACAGAATATAAGCGCCTTGAAGTCAAGAATTTTCATTTTTTTCTTTGCATTTCCAGTGCCTAATCGAGTGCCTGACTTGGAAGCACCTACTTAATAAATGACTGCTGAACGCATCAAAGTCCCTTCGAGACAAATTGTATAACATTGAAAAAGTAGCTTGATTCTATGTTATTTCACACTAATCAACACTTCAGAGGCATTTGACATCAATATGACCCTGGATTCACTCTCCTGGGCTACCTTTATGAGATACCACTGGACTACATGTAAATCCCCCCATCTCTGTTCCAATAATTTACTTCTTTAGTTCACAACTACCTGAACTTTGGACATAGCCATGAATACCATGCCAGGAAATAGATGCCAATAAAAATGTCCTCAAGTCCTTTATATCAAAGTAGACAAATTCATTAATAATTTTTGAAAAATATGTGGACTTTAAGATAGAAAAAAATCAAGACAAGAACATGCTCTCTTGTAATATAGGAAACTCAGTTCATGATAATACGGTTAGTTACACTAATAATGCTACTTAGGCACAGTCTTGATAATTACAATATTATAAATATTAATATCACCAAGTCTTTCTGTTTGATTGTCACTCATGGAGTCATTCATCATGATGTTTCCCTGGAACTCACCCTGTATTATTTTATTTCCTTTCTCTTCTTGTTTTTCATTATTGCACCTACAATCACTCTGCTGTGGGTCTAAACTATAGAATTATCTTTCCAATGACTTAACCTTCTGGCTGACCTTTTTTTTGGTCCTATGTTAGTAATGAGATAGCGATGAAATCCTTCACGGAGGATAACCAGATAAAAAGTCAGGTGTCTATTGATTCCTTCATTCCTTCTGAACCCCCAACTTCACCATCCAAACCAGATTACCCAGGGCTTTGTTCCCAATTCTTTTTCATGTGACCTGTTTCAAGTTAAGATTCCTTTGAATTATTAAATGCTTCCTTAAAGCATCTTTTTTTTTACCATGTCTTTTTAAAAAAGTTAATTATTGATGTAGTGACAAGCTGAAAAGACAGAGAATTGTAATTTTTCCCTTTTGCATTCAGGACATGAGAAATGTCTTCTGACAATGGCTGACTATTTAGTATAATACAAAGGAAATACAAAGACAAAATACTGAATGTTGTTTTAGAAAAGAGTTGCTAAAATCACCGTATTATACAAAATGTAAATGTAGTATATATTTCTCTGAAAATAGCAGTTAGTGGGAAAGTTGGGACATAACCTTTTGAGCCCAGGTTTAACCACATAGCAGGAGCAGTTACAAAAGATACTGATTAGAATTTAATTTTAAAACATCATCATATTATTCAGAACTCCAGTGATTTGATTGTCTTGAAAATAGAAAGGTAATGTTATAATTTTCAGAGCTTGTTAGAGAATAAAGAACTCTATAGCCTCCCACTGAAAAGAATGCCAGTCATCAGCCATGGGAAGCATGAATTGGGAGGCATTTCACACTCAAAACCTCAATCTCACCAATTCTTTTTTTAAAGACCTTGTGCTATATCAGTTTTATACAAGTGGACTCCACAGGCACATTACACGGCTATAATCAAGCCCCTTCAGAACAGTCTCCCATAGAAATCACACACAGCATCAAGACCCCTTCGTAAGTCACTCAGATTTGTGGTGAGTCCTATATCATAGGAACACAATACCATAGATATATAGCTGGAAGGCTGTCTAGTATAATCTTCTCTTTGACAGATGAGATGACTAGCCCATAGACATTAAGTGACTTACCCAGTGTTACACAGGTAGTAAGAGGCAGAGGTGAGATTTGAACCCAAGACCTCTGACTCAAAAGTCCAGTATTCCTCCTATTACTTTATATTGCCTCCCAAATAATCCAAGATAAAAATAAAATGAAGAATGCAACTTTTTAGGAGAACACAGGAAAAGTATGCATTTACCTTCCCAGCAAGCTCTGCGATACGAGGGACGGGTTTCCCTTTCTGGTGGCGAACAGTTGCGGGGCTCTGACCATCCCAGTCTTTTAACTCCTCAAGGCTTTTTAGATAAAGCAGGGCCCTGAGCCCTGTGCAGTAATCCTCAATCACCGTGAAATCCTGATTCTGAATTGCACTGCACACCTGAGACAGACAAAAGGACAAGCTGTGAAGTCATTATGTACCAGGCTTATTGATGGACAGACTGACTCAGAGGAGCGGGGTAGCTGTAGGCTTCGCCACTCAACATGGAAGTGAGCGAGTCTAGGGAGCTTTAAATGTTAAAAATGGAATGGGGAGCTCCATGGAGGTGAGGGACAGTGAGTGTGAGGGAGCTTAAAAAACCAAACAAACAAACAGGGTTGTTTTTTTTTTCTTCAGTTTTTCCCCCGCTGGAACTCATCTTTTTTTTCCCCATCTCCTTGGCTGCAGAGCACCATTAATAGCAGTAATAACACTAGAATTTACACAGTGCTTTAAGATTTGCAAAGCTCTTTACAAATATCATCTCATTTTATCCTCAAACATACCTAGGCATAGCTGCCACTAGTACCTTCATTTTACAGATAAGGAAAATAAGGCAGACAGAGGTTAAGGGCTTGCCTAAGGTCACACAACTATCAAGTAAACAAAGATATCCCCCGTGTGCTGTTTTTCCAACAGATTTGTCTGCTAGTCTAACTCCAACCTTGCTATCAGTAGTAGTCTGCTTTTATTCGTGTTCTGATTGCTTTCTAAACATTCCTCAGAGGGGTTGTTCTTGACTTTCTTCTCATTCCCTCATTCTCAAATTATTACCCCCATGTACATGCTTAGGAGATGAGATTGCCTTGCTTCTTCTTGTCAACAACTTGGTTAACAAATCTTGAACAAGTGCCTATTTGTCCAAGGAACTGTGCCAGATTTAGGAGAAACAAAGTGAAGAGTTCCTGCCTTTAAGAAGTATGAGCTATAGGAAAAAACAAAAAGCCCTAGAAACTATAGGAAGGATGTTGAAGTGCACTGTTGAAAGGCGTTCCCTAGACCAAAGCAACCACAGTTGTAGTCTTTGTGGTAGCGGAGGGAGTAGAGGGAGAAGGAAGAGGATAAAGGAGGGGGAGGGAGAAGAGGTGAGAGGGAGAGAGAGGTAGGAAGAAGAGATAGACAGGACAGGAAGAAAGAGTAACAGCTACAGGGATCAAGGAAGACAGAGTAAGGTGGGTTGAAATAAATAGGCACTAAGGTTTCTTCCAACTCAAATTCTAGGATTCTGGGATTCTTGGTAGATTTTCAATTGAAAGATGGAGAAGGAATTTGAATGTGAAAAATGGGTATGATTCAGGTCAACAAAGAGGACAGAGGAGGACATTCCATTCAAAAGCAATGGTATAGAAAATGAGAGAGGCCCAAGAAAGTATACGCTGTGGTCCAGGCACAGTACAGAGACCATTTTAGAGAGAGTGGAGGAGAGAAACAACAATAATATCATTTATATGAGATTTTGAAGTTTGAAAAGTTCAAATCCAATCTTAGACACTTACTAGCTCTGTCATCTAGGGCAAATCACTTAACTTCTGCCTGTCTGTTTCCTCATCTGTAAAATGGGGGTAATAAAAGAGACCTACCTCCCATGGTTGTTGTGAGGATAAAACGAGAGCATATCTGTAAAGTGCTTTGCAGACCTTAAGGTGCTACAGAAATGTTTGTGATGATGACAACGATGATGGAAATGATGATGATGATGACGTAACCCGCCAGGGTCACAAAGCTTGTTGTTATTGTTGAGTTGTTTCAGTGTGTCCAATTCTTTGTGACCCAATTTGGGGTTTTCTTGGCAAAGACACTGGAATGGTTTGCCATTTCCTTCTCTAGCTCATTTTACAGATGAGGAAACGGAGGCCAACAGGGTTAAGTGACTTGCCCAGGGTCGTCACACAGGTAGTAAGTGTCAAAAATAGGATTTGAGCTGAGATCTTCCTGATTCAAAGTCCTTGTAGTATATCCACAGTTGGTAGCAACTACATTACAGAGGATCTTGAATGTCAAGAATATTCCTGTTTAGCAAAGGAAACATTAAAGGCTTTTGAACAAGGAGACTAATATGATCTACGTGATATTTTAGGAAAATGAATCTGCTGCTTGTAGAAGGTGGAGAGAATGAAATCAGCGAGCTCAGTCAGGAACTTCTTGTAGGAGTCCAGGTGTGAAGTGACGAGCCTGAACTAGGCTGGTGGCAGTGGGACTATAAACAAGAAAAATGGGTGTGAGAGACACTGGAGAGGAAGAAAAACAACAGAACTTGGTGAAAAGAAAAACCTCGAAGACTGGATAGTGGAGAGGAACTGGGTAATAATTAGGATAGCTAACATTTGTGTAAAAGTTTAAGGTTTGCAAAAGATCTCATCTGCTGCTCACCTGCAAGTCTCATTATCTTCATTTTATAGACAGGAAAAAAAGCCAACCTGATGTTCAGATAGCTTATGAGATCACATAGCTAACATGTATCGCAGGTTGGATTTAACTCTGTTCCCACTTGACTTCAGGCTCAACTTTCATTCTATTTGTTAGAGGTCATAAAAATGACATTAGAGAATTTTACCATAAAGGTTCTGCCCAAGTTTTGTTTAAACTGAAGGGTCCCACTGCTATGGAAAAAACTTGGAGAAAACTTGCCTTAAAAAGATCTGTAAAGTTCATTAAAGAATAAAACAACAATGCAAAACAAAGGAACAAACAAAACAAAACAAACAAAAACCTTAGAGTGTTTCATTGTTCCTTACTATGTTTTAGGAGTTCTTCATAACTGAGAGTCCTCATGTGGCAGTTTAAATGGATATTTTTTTTGTTCCTTTCTTACAGATAATACAGAGCAGCACATTAATTTTTAATAGAGAAGTCCTTAAGACATACTAAAAATCAACAAGTACTCATAAAGCTCCTCCTATTAGATCAGAACCTTTGCTAGACACTACGAGGGAGATTAAGTATGGATAAAGCATGATTATTTCTGCATTCACCTGTGTGCATGTATAGATATATGCATATACAGAGAGAAACTTACTAAAACCAAACTAGTAGAAAAGGTAGAAGGCAAATCGATAAATGATGAATGTGAGTACATTGAGATGTAGGATGGGGCAGAGTCAACACTAGCTTTAAAAGTGTAAAAAGGAGTTCACATATTATTTTTGAGATGACAGGGAACCACTGGATCTGATTGAATAGGGAACTGTTGTCAGACTCGTACTTTCAGAAAATCACTTTAGAGACTATGAAAGATATATCAGAATGGGAGAAGACAAAGCAAGGAACCATATTTAGAAGTTACTTGAACGGTTTTTGCAAGATGACGAGGGCTTCAATAAGGGTCACATCTGTACGAAGGAGAAAAGGAGGAGATATGGAAGTGATGTTTAGGAGACAGAAATGATGAGAATGAGAAGTCAGAGATGACACTGAGGTTGCTTGCTTGGGTGCCTGGGAGCACAGTTGTACAAAGTGGTTGTCACATAGGGGACAATGAATGCTTCTTCCTTTATTTATGCATTTCATTCATTCATCATTTTTACTTACAAAGTCTTTCAAATACTTGAAGAGAGCTATGGTGATTTCTTTCAGCTTTCTCTTTTCTAATCTACTTATGCAAATGATATGGGCTCTAGTACCCTCATGTTTTCCTTGCTACTCTCCTCTGGCTGTACTTCCAAGGTGAGATGTCAAGGTGGGATCCAGAGTTGAACACAATACTCCCAAAGTGGTGTGATCAGGGCATAGTACAGCGAGATTATCGGCATTATCACTGTCTTTGTTTCAGGTACCATGCTCATCATATTTCGCAAAATAGTAACCCAATACCACATCAGCTTTAATCATTCGGTCAATCAACATTTATCAAGTATTATGGGTCAGGCACTGTGCTAAGTGCTGGTGATACAAAGAAAGGCACAAAGAGTCTCTATCAAGAGGGAGTTTGCATTATAACGGAGAAGCAACAAACCAAAAAACCCTAGTTGTTACATACAAGATATAGCTAGAATATATGGCTGGCAATCTAAGAGAGAATAGGCTTAGCATGTGGGAGGACTGGGAAAGGCCACCTGTGGTAGGTGAGACTGTGAGATTTTTATTGAGTCTGGGAGGAGGCCAACAAAACTAAGAGAGGAGTTAAAGGATTAGAACATTTCAAGTATGGGAGACAGCCAGTACAAAGTCATGGAGACAAAGGATGGGAATTTCATGTTTGAAGAAACAAGTAAGAAAGTAAATGTCACTGGAATATAAAGTATGTAGGAGAAAATAAAATGCAAAGAAGACTGGAAAGAAAGAAAGAAGACAGGTTATGAAGAGATTTACATCCCAGAGAAGTTTATGTTTGATTTGAGGGGAAGGGTAATAGGAGCCATAGGAGCTTAGGAAGGAAGCAAAAGGGAAGGAGTGGGTGAGATGACCTTTGCTTTAGAAAAATAACCTTGGCAACAGGGTGGACAATGAATTGGGGTTGGGATACCAGTTTGAAGGTTGTTGTAGTAGTCTAGGAAAGAGCTCAAGTTAATATACAGTAATAAAATGGCTTCCACGTATCAAGTAATAAACTAAGTAAGCACCGGAGAACACCTCTCTGACAACTATTTAACAAAAACAACAAAAAAATCAGGTCCTACTCCCAAGCAGCAGTGAGGGTGGCCTGAATTGGGGTGGCAGGCGTGTGAGTAAAGAAAAGAGGACATTATGAGAGATGCTGTAAAATAGAAATGACAACAACTGGCAACATGTTAGATTTGTGGGGGAAGAATGAGGAGTCAAAGATGACCTCAAGGTTGTGACCCTAGGTCACTGAGAAGATGGCCATGATCTTGAAGTCCAATGAAGTCTGGAAGAGGGGACAGTTTTGGGGAAATATGAGTTCTATTGTAGATATACTGAGTCTGAGATACCTACAGGACATCCAGTTTGCTAAGTCCAAGAGGCTTTGAGGAAGCCAGAAATGGAGCTCAGGAGAGAGAATAGCAATGTATATAAAGATCCAGGAATCCTCTGTCTAGGGATGATACTTGAATCCAAGTTCACCAAGTGAGAGTTTATGAAGGAAAAAGAGAAGGAGGAACAGGAAAGAGCTTTGGAGGACAGCTACAATGAGTAGGCATGATCTGAATGGAAAACCAACAAAGGAGACTGAGAAAGAGTAGTTGGACAGATAGAAGCACCAGGAGAGTGTCCTATCATGAAAACTTAGAGAGGAGATAATATTCAAGAAGAGAATATGATCAGCAGGATCAAAGGCCACAGAAAGGTCAAGAAGTTGAGGATTAAGCAAAGGCCATTAAATATGGCAATTAAGAGATCACTGTTAGCTCTGGAGAGGGCAGTTGCAGTTGACATGTTCCACTGTTGACTCATTCATTTTGTAGTCCCCTAAAGTTCCTATATCTTTTTTTCCATAGAAACTGTTACTTAGTTGTGTCTCTTCCATCTTGTACTTGTGATATTTATTTTTAATCCAAGTATAGGGTTTTATATTTCTCTATAAAATATCATGCTTTAGAATAAGACCAGATATAAGTACCATTCCTGTTCTACAAAATCTTTCAAATATTACTCTGCATCCACAAACGCTTTCAGTACATAAGAGATAATTTATCTTGTCCAGGGAACATTTGGGGTGTTATGATAGTTCACTGACTAAAAGTAATGTGATGTCATTGAAAAGACACTAAACTAGGAGTCCAGAGTGTGAGAGTTCAACTCTCACTCCTCATCAGCTAGTATCATGATCTTGAGAAGAAAAAAAATCTTCATACCTCTTCTAGACCTTGGCTGACTAATCTGAAAGAGCGGGCACTGGACTAGATATCAACTAAGGCTCTTTACAATTCTAGGCTTATGTATACCAAAATCTAACGTTCAGTAAATCTCTATCTGCCCAGTGCAGGCCAAATTTATTAATACCTGGTACCTCAGAACATGAAGGGATTGGCAGAAAAGTGTGGCTTGAGCATAGACAATGTCATGTAAATTAGAATAAATATATTAGTTTAATATCGTCAAATGACGTTTTCCACTTATAAAGATCCAGTACATCCCTCCCCCCTTTAAAACTGATCGAACGATTTCCAGGTTGACAATGGAGCCACAGTCTTAAAGAACACATTGATCATGTGACACATAAATATTAATATCTCCTCTCTTTACTCATCTACTTATTCATTTAATACATGCTACTGCTTAGCAGAAGGCCTCATTTCCTATTTTGAAATGCTGTATGTTACAACTGTTCAGGAAAGAGCATGGAGTTACTATAAAATATGAACGAGAACATTTCCTATAAAGCCCATTTACATTACACCAAAAATCTGTTCCTTAGAGGGAGCAGTTTGAGCATTAATTAGACCTGTTCTACCTTCCACAGAGTTGATGATTTTTTTCCAGAGCAATTATAAAGAACATCATTATAATTTCCTCCACGGGTTCTTTAACTGTAAGAGTCAACGGATGCTTTATTTAAACCTCTTTGTTCACTGAAAGGTTCAATTTTTTTTTTTGTAGTGTATGGGTAATACTTTTACTACATGGTCTTAAAATAGGATGCTCTATTAACATGAGAACTCTGATTTTTGAAAAAATCTCATGATGTCAAATGCTTTATAGGATGTTCAAGTATGTTGTAAAAGCCTAGCTCTGCTAAAAACCTGAGGATATTGTACAAGAAAATGTATAGGAAATAAATAATGCAGTGGGAATACGGAATTCAGAGTCAGTTTGGCTTACTGCAGTTCAAAAATTGTACCTATTGAACTCCTTGAGGACAGGGACTGTTTTCATTTCTGTCTTTTTTTCCCACAGCAGCAAGCAATTGCAAGCCTTTAATAAAAGTGTGTTAAATTTTCCTATCTTGATAAAAAGATGACCGCAACAGAGTCTCATCCATCAAGATGTTTATATCATTTGTTGGAGGCGATAGCAAAAGTCCAAGTTTGGATGTGAGGAAGTCACATTAACAGATAAGGAAGCAGGTGCCACTGTCCTTTGTCTTAGGCAGACCATAGTTGAAGTGCTGTTTTCCATTTGGGGGGAGGGGTCAATCAATCAACAAGTATTTTTAAATGCTTACTATATCCCAGGCACTGTGTTAACATAGTAAGGATACAAAGGTGTGGAAAAAAAATCCCTGTCCTCAAGGAGTTTACTTTCCAATATGGAAGCGAAAATGTTGATAATTAGGTATTTACAAGCCACATATACAGCAGAAGGAAGGCAGTCTTGGAGGGGAAGGCCCCAGAAGCTAGAGGCAGGGTAGTAGGCTCAGGAGGTCCCAGGAAAGTTCTCATTCAGAAGGGCTGTCACATTTCAGGAAGGACTTGGAACATGGGCCACATTTAGAGGAGAGTGACTGTGACGAGACTAGAGAGACATACTACACGAAGATCAGTAGAAGGCAATGGCAACGTTTGACCTAGAGAAAAGACTTGTAGGAGACACAATGAGCGTCTGCGTATGTTTGAAGCAATGTCACGGAAAAGGTTCTGGAACCCAGACCTCCTAGCATCTGGGCTTTGCAGTTATTGTAGAATTGATGCTTCAAGGAACTCCACTTCAACTTGTGCGTCCTTTCCTCTACTGCCCTGAACAAGGTGCCCTCCCAGCATAAGCTCCTCCCTTCCAAACTCACATAACCATGCTAACCACGTCTTCTCTGACACCACCTCCCACGGCCTCCTCTCTCCACTGACTGGAGGGCTAGAGAGTGGAGCACCAAGCTCCTCCCAACGCCCTCCTTTAGAGACGACTCTGCTCAACCGCTTTTCATATGCTGCCCTGCCTAGTTTCAGCTCCATGGAACAAGATGTTCTGTGCCAATCCCCCTGGTATTCTCCCCACCTTTCCTAACGTGTTTTCTGTGTGGTCTGTCCCTTAGATTATAAAAAGCTCCTTGAGGGCTGGCACTGTATTTCTTTTATTAATTGTATCTCCAGGGTTTAACACAGTGGCTGGTACAGAGTAGGCACTTCATCAGTATTTATTTGATTGGATTGGAAGGAACAAGGAATGAACTTTGGAACCTAGTGCAGAGACAGCTGTTACTGTTCAGTCATTTCAGTTGTTCCTGACTCTTCAGAAGCAAAGATACTGGAGAGGTTTGCCATCTCCTTCTCCAGGTCATTTGACAGATGAATAAACTGAGGCAAACAGGGTTATAGTGACTCATCCAGGGTCACACAGCTAGTCAAAGGCCACATTTGAACTCTGGTCTTCCTGACTCCAGGCCCTGGGCTTTATCCACTGAGACACCTAGCTGCTCAGAAGGGTAGCTAAGATAAAGCCAATCCTGCAACACCATGAGTTCAGTGTGAAACATGTCACAGTTGAGGGTTTAGTGGCATCTTCAGATGGGTCTTTCTAGCAGGTGGTTGGACATAGAGCACAGAAGTGCAAGAGACAGCCTAGGGGCAATCAGAGATGAAGTTAGGGGAAGGAATGAGGTTGGCAGAGGTGCTAAAAGGGAAAAGGGCTGATGATAGAGCCCTAGTGAACACTCACAAGTAAGGAAGGCACAGAAGGAAGGGCTGTCAGTGAAAGACACAAAGGAGTAAAATGTTAAGGAGAAAAACAGGCAATTTTGTCACTGAAGCCAGACAGATTTTTCAAGAAAATACTGCCACTGGATTTGTCAATTAGGTAGTCAAATATGTGAGAAAGCAGATTCAGTCCAGCTGTGGGTGAAGAACAAATGAGAGTCAAAGGACTGGAGAGTTGGAGGGGAGAATAGGGGGGCAGTGTGGTCGAATGGGAAAGGCCCAGAGGGACTGGAGTCTAACCCTGTTCTGACTCTGCCACTCATTGCCTAGGCGGCCTAATTAGTTAGCTCACCTCAACTTACTGACCTGCAATTTTCTCAACAGAAAGATGATATGGTTGGATCAGAATGACCTCCATGATCCTTTCCAGTGATTTGTGATCAAGGGCTTCTCAAGTCAAGTTAACAAGCATTGATGAAGCATTTACTAAATGCTGGGCACTGTGTCAAGCATGAAAGATACAAATACAAGCAGAAAGTCCCTGCCTTCAAAGAGCTTACGCTTCATGTGGAAGAAGACGACACATAAACAGAAGCTGGAAAGGGGTGGGGGAGGCAATAAAGGTACCCAGTGTGGGGGCATTGGAGAGAAAGTTCTAGAGGAAAATCAAGAATACAGCCTGAAGTAGAATAAAGAGATGGGCTGGCCTGGTTGTTCTTAAAATGGAACCTCTGGAAGGAGTCAGCGGCCAGAGAGAGGGCTCACAGTACTTCCAATGTGTGAAGTCTGGGATTGAAGTGAGCATCCAGGGTGGAGAAGTTTCAAGGACATTATGGAAAAAGTCTGGGAGGAGAGTTGGGAGTGCAGCTTTGACAGAAATAAAGAAAACAGAACTCTTAAAGAACTCTAAAGTGGGCTACTCCCACTTTGGGATCATAGGCGTTGGCATTTGCAACATAGGGAGCCAAAATGTCTTTGTTAGGCCAGTGGTGGTGATGAGAATAAAGGTTCAATACTCACAACTGCCTTTCTTTCCTTTCCCTTTCTTCCATTCTTTCTTTCTACCCAATATATGTGGGTAGGAATGTGTTTTAGACTCTAGTTCTAGTCTACTAGACTGGTAGCGGTGATGACCTTGAGAGTAGGCCAAACTCTATGTAACGGTCAGTACTGCCATCTTCTGGTGAACGGGCAGGAGGCTGTTACCCAGGATGGAGAACAAACTTTCTTTTGAGGAAGTAGTTGGCAATTCTAGTGGCTCCAGGGCCATATTATGCCTTTCCAGACTAAGCATTTTATTTCCTCATTTCCGTTTGAATTAAAGTTTATATATTCTGCATCTGGAAGACTGACAGTTTAACAAGGCAGGGAGGTATGACAATATGCGTACTGATTCTAGAGTTAGAAGACTAGAGATCAAATCCTCTGGAGTTAGAAGACAGGGTTCAAATCCTGACTCTTCAACTTGCTGATTGTGCAACCAAGAGCAATCCTCCCCGAGCCTCATGTTCTCATCTGTACAATGAGAGGGTTTGATTAGATAGCCTCTGAGATGCTTTCCAGTTCCATGTGCCTATATGTGCCTATAATTCAAGGTGAGATATATACACTTTGGTATTTTGTTTTGGGTCACAAGAAATTTGCTGATATAAATCACATGATGATTTAAGATCAGAGCTGACATTTAGAAGCCCTTGGCATTCCAGCTGATCTACATTATTTCGTCTGATCTTCCCAACCCTGTGAGATGGCAGGAGTGTAGGTATTACCGTCCTCCCCATTTTGAAAACAAGGAAACCAAAATTTAGTGACTTCCCCAAGATTACACAGCTAAAAAATGGCAAAGTTAAGATCTGAACCCGTGTCTTTTCATTCCAAATGTAGTGATCTTTTCACTTTATTTCACCACGGATGCCTCCCTCTAAGTATGCCTCATTCATTTTTCAATAGGTATATTCAAAAAGAAAAACTTAATGGAATATCAAGCATTTGTAAGTAAATTATATTTTCTTATCCATTCTCATTAGACAGACATTTCATGGAAAATTTATTTGTTATTTTTAACAACATAAAATTAAAACATACTGTAAATGTAGAAAAAGCATTTGAAATAACATATTTAAAGGGGGAATAATTTTCTGAGTTAGCAACACAAAATTAAAAAGAGTATACAAATATGCCACTGAACTTTGGAATATTGCAACAGAAGCTGTATTTCTTGGGCTGGTCCACCACAGGAGAGGGAGACTCAGTCACGTGATTTCCTTCTCAGTGATATTTGCATCTTGTGCTTTTCCTAGGAGAAGAAAATCCATGAAGCAGAAACCAGGGGCTGCAGGGACCCTGCAAAGCATGAGAGATATTAATATCTCTCGCTAGAAACTGCAACTTTTTTTTTCCATGGGTGCAATATGGTTTTACTTGTTTTTTTTGTGTGTTAAATAAATATGATCAGAATGATTAAGAAAGGCCTGGACTTTAAAAGCTACCTATGGTTTTTTTTTTTCCTCACAGTAAACATTTCGTTTTAAAACTCAAAGCAAGTAGCATTATCTCAAGGTAAATGTTCCTTTTAAATGGGTTCATTGTATATGACATCTCTTAATTTAACAACTCTAATTAGGATGGCTAGAAGCAGTTAACATGTTTGCTTAGTATTATAATTTTTAAGTTTTTTCCAATGAAGTCTGCTTTATCTTTTATCAGGGTATCAGGTACCATTAAAAGGTGCCATTACCACCATTAATTATAACCACAAATGTGAATTTTTATATTGGTGAATCTCCTTGAAGGAAAGTATAAGGGACTCCTATACTTTCACAAAACCCTATATTTACAGTTGGAATAGACCTTAGAATTCAGTTCAACCAATGACTTTTACATATGAGGAAACAGAGCCTCAGAGGAGATGAATCAAGTTCAAACAGGAAGTAAATTGCAAGACTGGATATGAACCCAGGTCCTTTGGCTTTAAACTCTCCCATAAATACCCATGACAATTTTCTGTGTGTGAAGTAAAACCTTAGAGTTGTTTACATTTGCATTTTTCCTGTTCATGATCTGGATTGTTCTTTCATTAGGTTGTAAATACAGTCATCCCTCAACATTCACAGGTTTTGCATTTGAGGTTTTGGTTATTTGTGGGTTGGCCATCGATAATTAAATGGGAATTTTTGGAGATTTGCCCTGTGTTGCAGAAAAATCACAGAAGATGCATGTATGTAAAGAAAACTAAAAAAATAAAAAAAACCTATAAAGTCATAAATGTATAATTACTGTATATTATTAATCTATTTTATAATTTGCTACCGTAAGCATTTATACATAAATTTCTTATAAACAGTTACATTTTGTTAAAAGTTTCTGTGTGCTAAAGGACCAAGGGCTACATGCTCTCCTTGGGAGTTTAATCTTTGTCTCTACCAGCCGGACTCAGTCACATGATTTCCTTTTCAGTGATATTTGCATCTTGTGCTTTTCCTAGGAGAAGGAAATCTGTGAAGCAGAAACCAAGGGCTGCAGGGACCCTGCAAAGTATGGGAGATATTAATATCTCTCGCTAGAAACCGCAACTTTTTTTTCATGGGTGCAATATGGTTTTACTTGTTTTTTGTGTTAAAAAATATGATCAGAATTACTAAGAATAAAGGGTTGGGGTGGAGCCTGGAGTCATTCGCAGTATTTCACATTCTTGGGGGTCCTGTACCCCTAGCCCCTAACAAATGTGAAGGGATGACTACAGTTTGCAATTCTCCTTTTGAGATTTATTTGTTCATATTTTTAACTACTTGACTATTGGGAGAAATATATGTGTGTGCACACACATATACGTACTTTGTATATAGAATTTAATGTATATAGGTACATATGTGTCTATATACACATATGACACATGAGAGACAAGAGTTGAAGGCAGGACACAATGATATGTATGTATATTCATATGTATGTGTATGACTATATATATAATTAATATATCAATATCTATTTGAGAAATTTGTTAGAAATATTTTCCTCCTTCAACTACTTCCTGGTTTATTCTACATGCATCATTTTATCGGGGCAAAACTTGGATTTCAAGTCATTAAAACTTTTGGTTTTCTCATTTACAATAGCCTCTCTCTCTCTCATTTAGACAAGAATACATCTACCCATTGCAGTGAGAGTAATATGATCTGCTTCTCTTTTAATTTTTTATGGGATGATGTTTAATATTAAAGCCACATATCCATTTTGAATTTATTGTGGAATGCAGTGGCACTAGGTGGTGCCATAGTGCATAGAGTGCCAGGTTTGGAGTTAGGAAGACTCATCTTCTTGAGTTCAAATCTGGCCTGAGACACTTACTAGCTGCGTGACTCTAGGCATGTCACTTAACCCCACTTGCCTCAATTTCCTCTTCTGTAAAATGAGCTGGAGAAGGAAATGGCAAAACATTTGGTATCTTTGCCAAGAAAACACCAAATGGGGTCATGAAGAATCAGATAATGACTGAATAACAAGAACAGTGTAACATTCTGATCCAAGTCTAATTTCTACCAGTCTCCTTTCTAGTTTTTCCAGCAATTCTCATCACAGAGATTTCTTTCCTAAATAATTTAGTTTTGAATTGCATTGTTTTTGATTCTCTCATGACTAATTTATTCTATAGACCTATTTCTCTATTTAAAAAATCTGTACAAAATGTTTTGGATAACTGTTCCTTTATAATATAGTTTGAATCCTGGCCATCCTATTCTCCCTTGTTGCCCCTTCATTTCTACCTCTGCTCATCATATCATTTGATACTCTAGATCTTTTATTTCTCCAAATAATGGTTATCATTTTATCAAGTTCTTTAAAGTTCTCCTTTGACAATTTGACTAGTATAGCATTAAGGGAAGGAAAAAGGAGTGGAATAAGCATTTATTAAGCACCAACTATATGCCAAGCACTGTGCTGAGAGCTGTATAGATATTTATTACTAAAACTGTAAATTAACTCTGGAATTTTCATTTTTATTATATTGGCATGTCTCAGTCACGAGAACTGAATATTCTCTCAAGGTATTTTTTTTTTTAATTTCTTTAAGAGCAAATTGAAATTAAGTCTACCCAAGTATCGAAAGTGTTTTGGTAGATTGTTTCCCAAACGTTTGTTCATTTTGTAGTTATTTGGAATGGGATTTCCCTTTCTGTTATTTCCTTTGGTGTTGTTATTACTATATGGATGTGCTACTGATTTTGGTGATTTTACTTTTTAGCTTGCTGCTTTGCTACAACTCTGAGTTGCCCCAATGACTATCTTTGCAGATACCGTAGGGTTTTCTAAGTAAACCATCTTGTCATCAGCAAATAAAGTTAGTTGTTCCTTGATTTACTCCTATTTTTATTGAGAAAGCTTCTGGTGTATTCTAGTTGTATATGATGCTTACTTTTTATTTTAGATACTTTTTATGTTAAATAAATTGTCCTTTATACTTTGCAGGGATTTAAAAAAACCACAAATGAATGTTGTACTTTGTCAAAGACTTTTCTACATCTAGTGACATAATATTGAGATTTTGGAACTTTTTGTTTTTGATGTGATTAAGTACATTGATAGTTTTTCTAATGCTGTATCTTCCTTTTCATTCTTAGCATAAATTCAGTGCAGTCATAATGAATGATTTCTTTTTAAAAATGGATTAATTTTTTTTTTTAGTTTTCAACATTCATTTCCACAAGATTTTGAGTTCCAAATTTTCTCCCCATCTCTCCCTTCCCCTCCCCTCCACCCAAAGATAGTATGCATTCTGATTGCCCTTCCCAGTCTGCCCTCCCTTCTGTCACACCCTTTCCTTCTCATCCCTATCCCCCTTGCTTTGTTGTAGAGCAAGATACATTTCTGTATCTTATTGACTGTATATCTTATTTCCCAGCCGCTTGTAAAAACAATTTTTAACATTTGTTTTTAAAACTTTGAGTTCCAAATTCTCTCCCTTCTTCCCTCCCCACCTACCTTCACTGAGAAGGCAAGCAATTCAATATAGGTAATACATGTGTAGTTATGCAAAACACTTCCATAATAGTAATGCTGTGAAAGACTAACTATATCTCCCTCCATCCTATTCCGCACCTCATTTATTATAGTTTCTCTTTTGACACTGTCCCTTTTCGAAAGTGTTTGCTTTAGACTGCCCCCTCCCCTAATCTGCCCTCCTTTCTATCATCCCCCCCTCTTATCCCCCTCCCCCCTACTTTCTTGTAGAGTAAGATACCCAATTGAATGTGTATGCTATTTCCTCCTTAAGCCAAATTCGATGAGAGAAAGGTTGACTCATTCACTTTTACCTCCCCATAATGAATGATTTATCTGACAAAATTTTATTTAGAAAATTTTGACTCAATATTCTTTAATAATGTAGCCTATAGCTTTCCCCCTTTGCTTTATCTCTACTAGGACTATATTTGTCTTATTAAAAACGATCTGGTAAAATGTTTTATTTTGTTTTTTAGAATAATTTGTGTAATATTGGTGCTAATTGTTCTTTAAAAGTTTGATAGACTTCTCCTTTGAATCTATCAGGAACCACAGTCTCCCCTTCCCCCCCCACCCCCATTCTTTTGCTAGTTCCTTTATTGAAGGGTTTTTTTTCTGAAATTGGATAATTAAGAACTCTAATCATCTGTTAGTTTGAGTATTTTATATTTTTGAATGTCTTACTCCTTTCCAAATGTGTCTTATACATTCTAGTAATTCTTCTTATTTCTTCTGCTTTTGTTGTGATCTCATCTTAATCATTTACTATTTTATTATTTTGATTTTCTACCTTTTTAAATAGGTTAGCTAAAGTTCTTTTGCAAAGAACTAGTATTTGGTTTTGTTTTTCTCCAATTTTTCAGTATCTCCTCTTTGTTGCTTATGGGGTTTATTTGTTGGCTTTCTAATTTTTAAAAATGCATAATTCAGTTTATTAATCCTCTTCTTTCCTATTTTGTTAATGTATGTTTTGAGGGATATATTTTCCCCCTGAGAGCTACTTTATCTGCATTCCAGAAATTTCATGTTATTTTTTATTATCATTTTTTCACATAATTATTAATAATTTGAATGATTTTTTTTCTTTGACTGACTTGCTATATGGAATTCATTATTAAATCTCCATTTGTGTCTGCATCTTTTTTTATTCTATAAACTAATTAATGCTTTTTCTTATATTGTAGTCTAAAAAGGTTTGTTTACTATTCTTGTTTTCTTACATTTATTTATAATATCTTTGTTTCCTAAGAGACATTCAGTTTCTGTCAATGTTCCAGGTAGTACTGAGAAATACTTATATTCTTTAGCAGTACCATTTAGAAGACATCATAAGTTTTTATATACAGTTTCTCAGCAATTTGTTCAATTCTACATTTCCTCTTTTGTTTAAATTTTGGTTAGATTTGTCCAAACCTGTGAGAGGGGAATTAAACTCTTACTATCATTGTTCTACTATCCATGCTTTCTTTTAATTTAATTAATTTTTCCTTTATTAACTAAATGTTATAGTATTTGGAGCATATGCATTTAATGTTGATATTGGTTTGTTGATATTTGGGATAATCTGTTTGTCTCTTTATTGTGAATTCTGGTTTTTGCTTTATCTGAGAACATAATGAAAATGCCTTCCCTTTAAGATGTACCTGATACATACTGAATTTTGTTCCAGACTCTCATTTTTATTTTGTGTATGTCTTTGCTTTTAAGGTGTGTTTCTTGTAAGCAACAGATTGTGTAGTTTTGTTTTCTTATGCAATCTGTCACTCTCATTTTATTGGATTGCTTAACATTTGAAGTTATGACAATTAGGTTTATTTTTTTCCCTCCATTTGATTCCTATATTGGTTCTTTTTTCCTCTGAATTAGGACTTTTTTTTTCAATCCTTTTCCTCTTTAAAGACAGTATTATATCTTGTCTGTTATTTTGCTTAATTGACTTTAAGGTAACTAAGTCTCACTGACTTTTTCTTACCCTTAAGCCACATACTTTCCTGTTTGATAGTTTTCAACTTTTATTTAGCTTCCTGATTTGATTTTCTCTCTTCCTTTTACATAGTTATCAAATCATTCCCCTCTTTTTATCTAGTTAATTAAATCTTCCTTTCTGCTCTTCAATTTTTGTTAGTTTTTTTAAAATTCTATGCCTTTTTCTAAAATGATTTTTTTTTGTTTTGTTTTCTTCATTCTCTTTCCCATCCATTCTAAGCTGTGGCTTAGAATATGGTCCTTACATTTATCTATCCCTTCATTATTTTTTGAGTTCCTCATGGCACTAAAGCTTCTAAAGTATTAATTTTGAATTTCTTCTTCTAAATAACTTTTATGTTATTTCCTTGTGGATCTTGCCATCTCTTTTCCCTCTTTTTTATGTTGTGCATCTTTCTTAGAAATGTCGTATCAGTTCCGGGAGAGGATAGAAATATTGCTCCATGGTAGAAATGTCTCTGTCCTTCTACTTGTGTGGTCCAGTCCAATTCCCTGCCCTTCCCTCCACCCGAGACAATTTCCTTTTCTAGTTGCTATGGAATTTTCTCTCTGGGTGGTCCCGACCCTCCTACCCTTTTAGATTCTGGTTGTGCCCTCCTCCTCAATCTCAAGGAACTCTTAACTCCCTTCCCCTGAGGTAGGATGCTGACTAGCATTATTCTTTAGAAATCATCAAAACTCTGAGTGTTATCCAACATCCAAAAAGTCAAGAGTGCTGAGGTCATTGTACACTTTGAAATTTTACTTTTAGAGATAAAGCCAATTTTCACAAAATATAAGACAAGTTTTGCTTAGAGACCAAACAAATAAGATTAAATAGAATCAAAGAATTGCTGAGTTAGACAGGACCTCAGGGATCTAGTCCAACCTATGTCTATCCACAAATAGCCTTTATAACAGCACTGAAAAGTGGTCAGACTGATAGAAGACTTCAAGTAGGGCATATCCCACCTCTTTGGAGGCAGCCCAAGAAAGGTTTTCCTTACATTAAACTTAAGTGTGACTCCCTGCAGCTTGTATCCTTTGCTTTGAGTTTGGTCCTCTCAGAGGAAGCTGAACAATTTTTTCTGGTAACAGCCCACAGCTCAACTGACTCTCACGACCCTTTCCCTATCCCTTAACATGAGTACATCAAACCATTTTCATTTTTTTTAAAAAAAGAGTTAATGCCTTTGAAACAACACAGTAGTCATTAAGTACAGTGCCTTGTATATTGAAGGCTGAACTTTTTCAAAGATTGTGTATATGCACTGTTAAATGTCTTTTTAAGGAAAAAAAAAAAAACGGAAAGGCTCAAGTTGCCAGGAATCTGAGAATCTGAGCCATACAACTGACAAAGATTATGAAGCTTCTTCATCGAGGCTGAACTGTGGATGCTGAAAAAATGATTTGTTGAAATGGATTTGCTGAGATATCCCCGAACTACCAAAGAGTATCTCCTTTTATATTTAAAGGCTGCCCAGAAAGGTAACTTCATGACCTGCTTCCTCTTGTGGTTACGTATTTAATGATCATCACTGTCAAAGATAATACCTTGTATCTGTGTAATGTTTTACAGTTTTCAAGAACTTTCCCACACATTATCTCATCAGCTATATCTTTTTTCAAGTGATAAGATTTTGGCATTTGGCAAAATACCATCATATTTACCTGAAAAGAAGAAGGCTTATTTCAGCTTTGCTGAATCACTATGAAATCACTATGACAAATGGCTACATAAATGAAACCCTGTTATGAAATACTTCATAATCATCCTGTGAGCTGGACAGGGCAGGCATACTACCTCCATTTTAGAATGCTGGGGGAACTGAGGCTTGGCAACTTTAAGTGAATTGCCCAAGATTGAAGAATTTGCGACAGCCTGCAAGAACTAGAAAGTAGTTCTTTTAAAAAAAAAAAGAAAGAAAGAAAGAAACTAGTTCTTCTGATTCTTAGTATGTTATTCTTTTTAGGACATCTCTTTGCCTCTGCAGCAAGGTTATAATGATAAGGGGGCAATAAATGCATCATGATCATTATTATGATCAAATAATAGCCCTTAGGGGCAAGGTGACTGGTGCTATTCTTTAAAAATCATTACAACTATGAGGAGTGCCATCATCCAAGACCTTAGAATGTCCAGATCATACATGTTGACATTTTATCTTTAGAAATAAAGTCAGTTTTCATCAAAGTAGCAAAGAGACACTAAAGTCTTTCCATGAGCCAACTAGTGGTTCACTGGAAAGAATGCTGGGCCTGGAGTCAGGAAGGCTTGAGTTCAAATTCAGCCTCAGACCCTTAGTGGCTGTGTGGCCTTGAGCAAGCTGCTTCTGAACATCAGTTTTCTAAGTGATGAGATGAAGAGAAAGATAATTGTATTACCTCATTCATAGGACTGTTGTGGAGAAAGTACTTTGCAAACCTTAAAATCAATATACTGTTAGAAGAGAAAGAACCTTTTCATCACATAACAAATAAAATACCAATTAAATAAAATGCCAAATTAAAAAAAAAAGGCTTGGAATATAGGCTCAAGCTGACAATGAACATATTCCTTCATAGACACAAGTAATAACAGTTATAACTATTAAATGGTGTTTTAGTAGCTTTTGGATTTCAGGTCTTGGAGCTGTTATTCTGTTTTTTACTTGGTGGGAGACAGCGAGTTTTGTCTGGATCTTTGCAAAGTTTGACTTTTTCTGTTCACATGCAATTCCAGCAGAATGATCAATCTGTGACTTATACTTCACATAGACAATTGGAACACTGAAGCGAAGAAGTTTGTTAAGAATCAGAAAGGCAATGCCAGTGAAAACTGAAGATAGTCGGCTTTAAGGTATCCACCGGATCTTCCACCAGAAAGTGAGGGTTGATGAGATTGAGAGCCCATTGAGAGCAGCAGTTGCATAATTATGCAAAGTTTCCAAGGACAAACAATGTCTACATCCAAGTAGGTTTTTGAACGGATAACCCTCTTTTG
The DNA here is from genome assembly GCA_028646595.1 of Phalanger gymnotis. NCBI lineage: Eukaryota > Metazoa > Chordata > Mammalia > Diprotodontia > Phalangeridae > Phalanger > Phalanger gymnotis. The sequence continues at coordinate 68,616,471 of CM053627.1, read as the reverse complement.
CTTTCTTCCAATGTGCTTCCAATACCATATTCCAACAATGACCACAATGTCAATAGAGACACAAAACACCACTTTAAAAGGTACTAGAGTTTGCAGCCTCACCAACGGATAAACACAGGAAATAATAAAAATTGGGCAGTGAATTCACAAAGTGGGTGTATGTTATTTTGGAAGTCACTAATTGAGAATAACTACAATCAATCCATCAATTAATTAGTATGCTAAGCACTGGAGAGACAAAGAAATAACAGTCCTTTTCCTCAAGAATCTCACATTCTATTATGAGACGTGTGTGTGTGTGTGTGTATACACACATATACATATACATACATACACATATATATGTACATATGTAACAAGGTAATTTTTTTTTGGTTTTTGGAGGGAGAGGCTACGACACCTGGGGTTTTCAGAAAAGGCTTCCTGCTTGAAGTAAGTTTTGAATGAAGATAGGGATTCTAAGAGATGGGGGGAGGGGGCGGGAAGGAATGTATTCCAGGGATAGAAGATAGTCTGTTCAAAAGTATGGAGAGCAGAAAAGCACTATTAGGAACAAGATAGAAATAGGCTGGTATAGTCAAGAGACTATTTGAATTGACATCAGGATTACTTTGACCCAAAGCTAGCCTCTGACACTAGTTCTTTAGTTACCTGAGCAAGTTACTTAACCTCTCGTGTCTACGACCATTCCTCAGGACTTATCAACTAAGTAATAGGCAGGGCTTTAGCCACATTGGTGGTCGGAATTACCACACCTGAAGTTCCCTACACTAAAAAACAAAACAAAACACAGTTCCTTTGTGTAACAACACCAATAGCTGCCACCTGCAAAATTCCATATGGCAGAAACATGTTATTCTATCCTGGAAGACAGGAACAAAACATGGAAATTATAATTTTATAAAGAAACAGGTAAACAGACAGTCACAGGAGCTCTGTGAGCATAGGGAGATTGATAGGGCTGTATTTGTATACTCACATAAAGCCACAAATCTTGCTTGTTCTATCATATTAGCCTCCATTTGTTGTAGATGTGCAACATCAAAGCTCCAACGTCCCTATATATATTGCATTTAGCAGTAATGTAACTGACTACGAGCAGAAATCAAAGTGAGAGTTTCTAAGTAGTTTCCTGGCAATTGAGACAGCAGGCCCTTTCATCTGCTCTGTAACTGTGACAGTGCATTGATTTAAGCTCCTTCTGAGATCTCAAATGCTTTTATATTCTCAGGTCTCTTAGGCAGCTATTTTTTTCCAAGTGATAAAATTCTACCATTCGGCAGAATACCATCTTGTTTCCCCCAAAAGGAGAGGGCTTATTTCAGCTTTGCTGCTAAACGGTCCAGGATCACTAAGTAAAATGGCCTTCCAAATGCCATCCTATTAAGAAATCTGCCTTTGACTTTCATTTCCTATGTTCTGACCATAGCAAATGGGATAAACAACAAATAGCCCCTCAGATGCTTTTCAAAGGTTGAGCTCAGAAAAGGCCTGCGTGGATAAGCAGTTCTGCTTATTAATTTTTCAAAGTTGACTTTGAAATGCTGCTCATTGATAGACCCTAAAGGTAAGAGAGTTATTTAGCCATTTTATTTTGCATATCATGCATGTCATTGTCAAGCTAGCATCACTTATCTTCTTCTACAACTTCTTAAATGCTAAACTCTTTTGCAAATTCTAAATACATAATGCCATTTAAAAAAATCCAGAATTCATGGCACTTGAGAGACTAATTCTCAATGTCCATCCATGGTCACTGTCAATAGGATTCATTTCTTAACTCGGGTCCAGCTGAAGGCTTCCTAAACAAAATAGTGATTATTTTTAGGTCTCTTAGATACAATCTAGAGCAAGTTTTGCTGACACAGAATTCTCAAAGCCATTGGTTAATGGCAGTGTAGGAGACCTGTTCAACAGAGGTTCAGAATATTAGTTTTGAGGCTCTTCACTTTGTCAATGGCATAGCTTGCAGGAGGGCAGGCCTGGCTAATTAATCAAAGAGACGTGCTTGGCTGGCCTGGTAGTCCCCCTCCCTCTGTGTATCTATCCTTTACAAGCTGAACTCCAATTGAAGTTAGATCTCAATATTGACCTGAACCAAATAATAATAATACTTTTTGAAAAAAGCTTTACAGAGAGCCAGGACCACTGGCTGTCCTTTTTGTGAGTCCAGAAATAAAATGGAAGAATGTGACTCCCTGTGTATGGGCAGGGAATGGTGGTAATTGCCCTTCATCTTCAAAGTTGGAACTGCTGATGGCCCCACCTCCCTGGGAGTAGGAGTCCAGCTGAAAAGACTGAGGTGAGACCTATAGTTCTGTACATACTGAGCCCGTGTGTACCTCATTCCTTTGGTCACTGGCTACAGTTGCTGTTTCCAGCAGCTCCACCTCTGCTCAGTAGACTGGAGAATGCTTCTGCTAAAATGATCTGACTACTGTACCCAGTTACTGCCAGCTAATTCTTAATTATTATGCAGTTAAACAGGTGGTGGTACAAATGTTTGCAGGCCTGGTTGTGAATGTTCAGTTCCTCCAATGATAAGAGTGGGGCAGCACCAGAAAACTAAGCATCCAAACAATAGCTTCCAGATGACTAAAATCCACAATTTTAGGCAATCTCTCTTTTTTCAATAGAGTCAACACAGCTGGGACAACTTGATTTATCCATATCATTTACTAAAATGCCACATGGAGTTTGGATTGCAAAAGGGGGACCATTTATAATGCCCAGAAAGGAAAATCCTATTGGGCAAGTTAACCCATTGGAATGCTTTTCTTTTTTTTTTTCTGGACCTTGAAGATGGATATGGGTAAGTGGTCATTTGGGATGGAAGTTCTAGCTCAGAGAGTAATTTGTTTATAGCAAGAAAATCATATCATTTTTAAAAAAGACCTTTGATAATACTTTCTATCCCAATTAAAAAAAAAACTCATTTCAAGAGTAGGTTCTGTGGCTAGACTTTTATTGGTCAAAACATCTATTTATGAATTCCATTTATGGTCATGTCAGTAAATCGTATCATTTAATAGGAATACATTAACATTTTACTCTCTCCTTGAAAACCATAAGAAATGTACCAAAAATAGTAAAAAAAAAAAAAAAACAAACTAGAGCCAAAAGAGTATGCTAACAAATTCTAGTGAGGTCAACTCCAAAGAAGATTTAAACAACTAAAAATAGCAAAGGCTGCCCTATGGGAACCATGTTCCACCTGCCCCCACACTTGCTTCTCCTGAACTAGCTGTTGGCTTGCTTTTATTGCAGTAGCTGCAGCAGTTTCTGAGTCAAAGAAAGTTCAAAACTAACTGCAAGTTGGGGGTAATTCACACACAAACCACATCAGAATTTATTACAGACCGTAGTTTACACATTAACCATCTCCATCCCGTGACACAGGGAAATGGTCTTCGCCATGTGCTCTTGACTCAGAAAGGTGGTTTCAAAAGCAATTTGGTTAAAGGAAGTTGAAACTAATTAGAGGTCACACAGATATTCACCAGAGACCTTTGACAGTCATGATCAGTAGTCTACCCTCAGTAGATATTTAATCAGAATTCCCCACCCTTCAAGAAAGTGAAATGCAAGCATCAAACTTTCATAGGACAGAAGTGTGGAACAACAAAATAATTGAGGAAATTATCAAATGAAAGAAATTTAATAAAATGACGACATGAGAGAGAATCAAGATAAAACATAGAAGAGAATAATTCTATTATATTGCTGAAAAGAATATGGAATAGTCGCAAAGATCCTTAGACCTTAGATCTGAGAAAAGGAATCAATAAGAAATAAGGGGTAGAGTAGATAGTCTAGAACAGAAGCTGGGAAAACTTAACACAGCAGCAAAGTCTTGGGGAAAAAAAGAATAGAGAAAACAAAAATCAATGTTAAAAATTAACATCCGGGCAAAATAAAAGAAAAACATATGACATATATGTGAATATATAATAAAATTTTACAGAGAAAGTAGGCAAAAGGAAATGATCCTATGATCCTAGAAGAGGATGATAATGCAAGCAAAAATCTGAATACCATATTCTAAGAAATCATAGAAGAAAATTACTCAGAAGTCTTAGAATAAGGGGACATATCAACAGAATTCACAGGTGAAAAGAAAGCCCAGATACACTATCCAGAAAGATAATTTTTTATGGTACAGAGATAAATGAGAAACATGAAGACCTAGGTAAATAAATAATTATTAAGGGCTTCAATATGCATCTTTCAGACTTAACAAATCCAAGAGACAGACAAAACAAATAGAAGTTAATGGTCTGAATAGAATATTAGAAATACTAAACATGACAAAACCTTAGTGGAGATATTAACTAGTAAACCAATTTTTCATCATGCATAGCATTTTTCCTAAAACTGACCATGCACTAAGGCATAAAAATCTCATGAATAAATGCAGAAAGGCAGAAATATTAAACATATCCATTACACATCATAACAGAATGGACACCATAATGAATAAGGGACATATAAGTAAAGAATGCAAGTTTAAATGGAGGCTAAATAATTTAGTTCTAAATAATGAATGGGTCAAAGTATAAATCACAGAAGTGATTAAACTATATAAATTATAACTGAGATGATATATCAGGTTCCTGGGAAGCAGCCAAAGTCAGTCTTTGGGGAAAAAAAATCACATTTCTAAAAACAGATTAACAAAAAAATAAAGAAGTTATCATTTAATCAAGCATGCAACAACAACAAAAAATCTCAAATAAGCACTGAAGTGGAAATCCTAAAAATCAAACAAGAGGTAGACAAATTTGAAAAAAAAAATACTATTGAAATTTTTAAAAAAACCAAAAGTTTTTTTTTAGTCCAATCAAATAGGCTAACTTGATTCTTATTTTCAAAATAAAAAAAGAAAAGGGAAACTAATAATGATAGAAGGGATATAAATTAAATAATCCTAAACTATTATATCTTATTACATGCCAATAAAATGAAAGTGTAAAAGAAGAGAGGAATATTTGTAACAACACAAAACATCCAGATTAAAAAAAAGAAAAAAATAGAAAACACAAACAAGCTGACTCAGAAATAAAATTGAATAAACCTTAAAGAAAAAAAAGACTTGGTACCAGATGGCTTTATAAATGAATTCTACGAAATATTTAAATTCAGATCAATCCTATATAACATAGATTGTTTATTAAGAACAGAGAAGGTCTCATCTTACCAAACTTCTTTGAGATAATTATGGTCCTGATACCCAGACCAAGGAAAGGAAAAAAAGCAGAGGAAAATGATAGATCATATTATTAAAGAATATTAATGCATTGCTATCTATAGCAATAAGACAAACTAAATAAGTAGAGGGAAGAATAGACAAGGTCATTCAGGTCATTATCTCTATTTGTAGAAAATATGATAGTTTCCTTAGAGAACCCAAGGGATTCAATGAAAAAATAATCGAAATCATTTAGAGGGCTACAAAATAACTCCACAGAAGTCATTTGACTTCATGTATTTTACTAACAAAACCCATGAGGAAAAGGTAGGAAGATAAATTCCATTCAAAATGACTATAAAATGCATAAAATTGTTAAACGATAACCAACAAGCATATACAGAATTTGCACAATAATTGAAAATATATTTTCAGATAAAAATAAGACTTAACCATGTAGACATTTGTTGTTCATATTGGGCCATGCCAATTTAATAAATTAATTAGATTAAATAAATTAATAAAAGTAGTGATATTACTTAAATTAACAGGCTCAAAAGCTGCAGAGAGATCAGAGGAATAAGATTAAACAAAGATAAGAATTTTTATTTTTTCTTTTTTTTCCCCCAAGAAGATTGTTAGTAATCATTGAGGAAGCAGTTTCAGGGGAGCATAGGTAAAGTATAGATTGCAGGAATTTAATAAGGAAATGATTAATGTGGAAACAGAAGATACATATGGAGTATGTCATCATGGAGCTTAGCTGAGAAAGGAAAGAACAAAATAGGATAGTATCTGGAAGAAGAAACTTGATCAAATACAGGTTTTCTCAATATTTGAAGATCTTCGAAGAGACTGGATGACCACTTTTCACCTATCTGGAGCATCACAAGAGTTTATGTTTTAAGTAGGGGAAGATGGTACACTAGATGACCTCAAAATTTTCCTTTGCATTCTAAGGTTCTAAGAGTCTATGATCTAATATTTGGAAGCAGAGAAGAGGCTAGTTGTATGTGGGAGAGGGACATGAAAGTGAAGGATGTAAAGACAGAAGAAAGGAAGGAGAAAGACGGGGGGAGGAAGGAACGAAGGATGGAAAGAAGGAAGAAAAGATTATGTGTGTTAGACAGGTGCTAAGGGCTGGTAACACCAGCACAAAAAAACGAATAGTCTCTGCCCTCAAGAAGGTTACATTCAAATAAGATGAAACTACACACGAGAGGGGTATCCAGGAGTGATGATTGTAAAAAATGAAGATGCTAGAAGATGGAGGAAAAAATAATAGGCCAAGATTTTTGTTCAGCAGGACAGGATGGGATTCAGAGCACAGATGGAGGTCATAAAAATTTTAGAGAATAGGCGGGATATGGAGAAAACAGAGATGATTTAATAGCTGTTGCTGTCTGATATTAATTTTCCTGGTGAAATAAGAATTGCATCAGTAGCTTAATTTAAGATAAGGTTGAAAGTATGATGAAGAATAGTAATGACTATTGTGGGGACCAAAGCAAGTGTTCATGTAATACATGTTGTGCAATGACAAGGGATAATTAATGGTCAGTAAAGTCTTTCTTTGTCTATTGGGATTTAAAACATGACTTTCCATTTAGGGAAATGCCAATTAAAACAATTATGAGGTTCTGCTTCACATAATATTTGCAAAAATAACAAAAAAGGAAAATTATAAATATTGGAGGAGGTATGAGAAAACAGGCACATTGGTACATGGTTGGAAGACCTATGAACGGACACAATCAAGCTGGAAAGCAATTTAGAATTATATGCAAAAGGTTACTAAATACTACATGATTTTAGACCTGCTCTACCACCATTGGGCCAATACTTAAAAAGAGATAAAAAAACAGGAAAAGGCCCTATATAAATAACTATAGTGATGCCCATCAAATGAAGAGTAGCTGAATAAGTTGTGGTCTATGAATGTGAGTACAAACATGCTTTAAGAAAATGAGGAACCAGAGGATTTCAAAGAGACGTGGAAAGACTTATACAAACTGATGCAGGGTAAAATAAGTAGAAGCAGAACAATTTATATCATAAAATCAATTTTATAAAAATGATTTTGAAATTCTTTACAAACTGATGGAGAATGAAAAGAGCTAAAAAAGGAGAATTTATACAATAGCAACAACATTGTAAGGATAAATAACTTTAAAAGCTCTAAGTATGATAAATATAATAATTACCATGATTCCAGAGGGCTGATGATAGAAACACACTCTCCCATTTCCTGACAGAGAAGTGATAGATTTAAGGTGATAATGAGACACATTTATGTATATAGCTAACAAGGGAATTTGTTTTGTTTGAATGCCTACTTGTTACAAAGAATTAGATATTTATTTTCTTTTTTTTTTAAGGGGAAGGTAATGGGAGGGACAAGAAATGGATTTTTGTTCCTTTTTTAAGATAGAGAAGTCTGCGTGGGGTTCTATAGATACAGAATGTGGCATGCCCATTCAGATGAGATCTGTATTGTTAGTTTTGTTTATTTGTTCCACTTTGTTATAAAAGACCTCTTAAAGAGTGGGAATAATTTGTAAAAGTTTATAATACAAAAAAAAAAATAACAATAAAACTTAAAAAAATATAAGCACCATTTAATTTTAGCAGACGATTTTTAGGGTGTTAATTGCTTTAGTTTATGTAGGGATCATTACTATGAGTCTAGAAATGACTTCAGATGGTTAATCCATTAATGACTCATCAGAACATACTGTGGTGTAGAGAAGCTACATTACGTTTAAAGTGAGACACTTTTCATTAGAATCTCAGTGTCCTCAATTTATACCTACTATTAGTCAAATAAAGAAGAAAACTGTCAGGATCACTTTAAAGACTTCTGGAGATGTATTTTTCATAGGCACTCTTAATACTCCAACAAATCTGCTATCATGTCAATGTAGATATTCTCTCTCATGATGCAGAGATCACTATCCATCCACCAAATTATAGAATTGTGGTGCAAAGGAGCCTTATAGCTAAGGAGATGGAGAATGTAACATATTATTATTTATAATTATGAAATTTTGCAGAAAACCACATCTCTTCAACTATGATTACCTTCACCTACTTGAAAGTTACCCAGGCTACAGTTCATATCCATGTGACTTAAACATGTGAGGCCTTGTTTCCCCCCTTATTTTGGTCATTAAATCCCCATTAGCCATGACCAAAGATCTTTCTCCTTGTTAATTCGACCTCATTGCTCCATCTACCCGAAGCAGTGGTTCCATTCCTTCTTTAATCCTCCTCTTTTGTCCAGTATAGGTTAAAAAAAATCATCCACATGCCTTCTTTGTTGTTGTTAGCTTTCCTTTGCCAGACTTACATGAGCTCTGGAATGTTTGGTACTACCATTATGGAACTGCCTTGTGCTTTTGCATTTATCCCGTCACCTGCCCTTGCTTCCATATTCTGTGCATGTTCTTTGAAAATCTAAATTTGTCATTGAAAAGTAAGGATTCCCTGTGTAACCACAAGTGTCTTTAGACACCGAATCTTGCTTTGGTCTAGAAATCTTATATATTTTTAATGTTCTATTTGAACTTATAGTTTATTTGTACGTATCTTATCTCTTATTGTGCTAGGAAATCCTTGATTGGGGCCAAGCAGTATCCTCTCACCTTTCTATTTCCTTCAGTGGCTATAGTATTTTCTAAAGAATAGGCACATTTTAAAAGTGATTTGAGCTAAACTCTTATCTTTTACAGCAAACCTTTCTCAACTCCTCTTAATTATAGTACCTTCTCTTGGTTAATTATTTTCTATGCATCTCGCATATAGCTTTTCTGTACATATTTGTTTGCATCTTGTCTCCCCCATTAGATTGTGAACTTCTTGAAGGCAATCTTTTGCCTCTTTTTGTGTTCCCAGTACTTAGCACAATGCCTGACGCACAGTAGGTACTTAATGAATATTTATTGATTCATTTTTGAATTGAGTGTATAACTTTGTAAATCATGTTTCGATTGTTTGTCATTTCATCTGACTGTGAGCAGTGATAATAAGAACGATACCTATTGAATTAATGTGTTATTCAGATATCTAGAGGCCAGGGAAATGGAAGAGGGATGATGTATTCTGAAATGCTTTAAGAGGCATCAACACGTGGAAGTTGAAGAGGCATATTTCAGCTCAATATAAGGAATAACTTTCCCTGAACAGAAATAGAATAGATTACTTTAATGAGTCAATGAGCTCGCCATCATTGGAGGTATTCAAGAAGAGAATATATTTTCATTTGTCAGTTATATTTTAGAGAAAACCATAGCATTATCTGTAAGATTGGAATAGACAACCAACAAGTTTATTTCATCTTCATTCAACAGTTTTATCAACCATAGTCGTGTAGTGAGCATTGTGTTAGAGGTGTGGGAGGCATATCCCTTCTTTGTTCAAAAATCATCACTGTTCCCTATTGCCTAATGAGTAAAATTCAAACTCTTTTTCTTGGCATTTAAAGTCCTGATTCTATCTGAACCCAACATATGTTTCCAGCCTTATCTCCTACTACACACTCCATTACGCTTTAGGCAAACTGCATCTTCTGGATGCCCTCTGAAGTTTCTTGACTCCAAGCCTTTGCAGGCCTCAGAATATCCTCCATTTACCTCTTTCCTTGTGGAAGTCTTATCCATCCTTTGAAGCTCAACTCAAAGGTCAGCTCCTCCTGGTCCTTCCCTTTGTCACCGTCCCTCGAACCTCACAAAACATTTAAATACACTCACATATTATTTCACTTTGGAGTTACCTGTATGTCCATATTCCTTATACTAGACCACAAGTTCCATGAAGGTAAGAACCATATCTTATGTAAATTTTTAATCTCCCCCAGGCCTTAGGACTGTGCAGAACAGATCTTAATATCTGCCAAATTGAATCAAATTGAATTAACTGAGTTATACTCATGATTCTATTTTCAATTATAGGGTAATATATACAGAGCAGGTAAATTTTTTCAAAGTGAATAAAAAATTCCTTTTAAATGAAAATAATCATGACATCCTCATCATTATTATTCAGAGTAATTAAATGGAGGAGCTCTTCTAATTTTGTGAGCATAGGTTGCTCCCATTGTGGAAACTCTCTCCTTAGATGAAGGTAGTAATGCTTCTATGATTTAATAAGGAAGTCTCCAAGAGTTAGCTGCCTGAACCAAACAGAACTGAAGTGCCTTGCTGAGGGTTGTTTGCAGATTAAACGTCAGAAGGAAGTTTTGAATAGAGCTTCCCGACTCCAAGCTCACCATTTTGTCCACTATGCCATGTGGGAGCCATAGTAAGTACAATGGGGAAATATGAGAGCTTCAAAAGGAGATAAACTAGAGACATGTCTATTTTATCTCTAATCATCGATTTTAAAGTGGATTCTTTCCATAGCTATTGGTAGTGTTGCGGAAATGGGAAGAAATCGTTTTCTTCATCCATGTTGTAGACTCTATTCAGATTCACCAACTGACACCCTGAAAGTAGACATAGACCATGGCACAGTCTAAGCTTTCTCAGCAGACAAAAGAGACTGAAGATCATGAGTCACAGGCAAGTATGCCTTGCTGTGAGATTTCTGGCTCCCGGTTGTCACTGCTAAGGCTGGAGTGGTTGGTTGCCTATGCTTGTCTGGGTGTAGCGCAAACAACAGCAGCATAAACAAGCACAACAATATGAGATGCCTGGCCCTTTCCGAACTGAATATGTGGGCAAACTGGCCTCTGGTGAGCTGGGGTAGCCTCTGTTTAATTAAAGAGTGTCGCAGTTGGAGACTCTCCCTCTTCCTCTCCCAGATTGCTCAGCATGTCTGCTCAAAATGAGCTAACTCACAACCCAGATGGAGATAAGCCAAAGTCCCCGTCCCTGTCCTTCTTGTCTCCTCTCTTCTCTCTCTCTCTCTCTAGCAGCTGAAAACGTGGAAAGTCAGTTTTAATATACATATAATTCTGGACATTAGCCTTTTCCCCTTGAGCTGGTTTTCGCTTATCATCATGTGATATAGATTATGTCCAACAGTCATTCATTCTCTCTCTCTCTCTCTCTCTCTCACACATACATTTTCTTCCCTCTCCCCTGCCCCTGCCTCTCTGTCTATCTCTCTGTCTCTTTCTCTCTGGCTTTCCCCTAAGCAGTATCTGCTATCTTGTGAATATTTGGTGCCAATCTATAGCCCCACAATCTCTGTGTCATGAAATACATGCTTCTAAGAGTGACCTACACTGTCTACTTCGTTTTTTGTTCCTTCTATCTAAAATAATGACGGCAGAATCTCTTTCAACAAAAGGTCATTTGTGTCAATGGACAGAACACAGAGGATCAGATCACCTGCGGTAATTGCAAATTAATGCTCTCCTGGTAATGCATTAACTACACACTATTGATCGACAATTGAATCATACAGGCTACTCAGAAGTGATTTTTTTTCCTTCCTTTATTTTTTGTGCTTTTATTGCTTTTTCCATAATGCATTTTTCTTTCAATGGGAATTTTCTATAATTGTCTCCATTTTTAATTTCCTACAGTGAGATGACTTCTAACTTGTAATTAGAATCTCTAAAAATTCATATTTGTATCTCAAAAGCCTTTCAGAAATCTGCCAAACTGTAACTCTGAAGCATTAAACCATGTATATGATACAAAGGTACCAATTTCTACGGGACCAAGCTTGTGAAAGATTTTGTTTTTATTTCAACAAAAAGATCCACATACACACACACATATAATGTGTGAAGCAGACAGCAATGATACATTCAAACAGTGCCCCTTAAAAGCATTTGACAGAGGCTGGGTAGAGAAGAGGTTACTGCCATTCTCTTCTTTTAGAGCTTACTTTGAAAAACAAATCAACAGGATATTTAAAAATCAAGACATGATGGAAAATCATAAAGGGTGAAGGTACAGGGAAGGAAGACAAGCTCAGTAGAACCCAGGGCTAAGTCAGTCAATACATCTGTACAGAATACCTCTGGCATGACCCATATTCCCAAAGAATAACTCATGCCTGAATCAAGCTCTTAATTGTTAGTAATTCTACCTTCCGTTAACAGCAATCATAACATTATTTAAGGTTTATAGCCAAAGATATTCTGTTTCTGGCAATCTGGACTGGTCCTCTGAATTAGGAATTAGAGTCATTGGCAATTTAGTGCAGTCTTGCATTGAACCTGAGTGACTTTATAAGATTCATGGACTTCTAGTGGACTTTATAGAAATCCACAGATTTCTATGACTTTATGGAGACTTCCCAATGCTTTCTGGAACTATTTACCATAAAAATGAGAGGGACATTTGAGAATTCAAGGTAAATGCTTTCAAATTTTTTTTTTTAAGATTTCTTGGATGAATTTATAGCATCATGTCACGTGCGACTATTATGTGAGGCAAGATCTGTAATTAGTCTGTAACAAATCTGAGTCAGAGTTTTGGGGTCATAGTCTATTTTGGTAAGTGATTCTCTCTCTCTCTCTCTCTCTCTCTCTCTCTCTCTCTCTCTCTCTCACTCACACACACACACACACACCATTTATACTCACAGACTGAGCCAGAAGGGACTTTGGAAATCATGTCCAAGCTTTCCCTTCAATCCAACGATGAGGAAATTGAAGCTCAGAGGAGAAATGACTTAGGCAGCATGATGCAATGGAACGAGCCCCAGTTTGTGAACCTGCGTTCAAATCCTATTTCTGTCACTTGCCCGTGACCTTGGGGAAAGTCATTTAACCTTTTTAGGCCTCAGTTTCCTCATTTAACATATTAGGAGGTTGTACTAGATAGCCTCTAAGGCTCATTCTAACTCTAGACCAACAAACCTATGATTTGACCACAGTCACACAGCTAGGTAGTGGGAGAGGGAGAACTAGGTCTTCTGAGTTCCAGCCCACTAAAAATATAAAGACACAAATGAAATTGCCATTAAATCATAGATTTGTAGCTGGAAGGGACTTTAAAGATAATCTAACTCAATACCCTTTTAATTATAAATGAGAAAATCGAGGCAGGGTTAGATTAAATAATAGCTACTATAGTGCTTAGTAAGATTAAATAACGATTAGATTAAATAACACTAGTGCCTAGTAAGACTAGATAATAGCTAATACAGTGCTTTATGGTTTGCAAAACCCTTCACATTCATTATTTCATAAGAACTTCATAAGATAAGTACTACTATCTATATTTTAAATATGGGGAAACTGAGGTTGAGAGATTGAGTTGCATACTTGTGAACTCAGAGCTAATCAATGCTGGGAGAGAAATCTGAGACTGTCTTCCTAACTCCAAATCTACTACACTCTGCAGTATGCCAACCTGCTTAAATCACACTAGTAGTAAATGGAAACTCTAGGATTTGAACCTATGCTCTGTGTCTTGAAATCTAGGACTTTTTCTCCTGCACTGTGCAGAGCCATACATTTTACTGCAAAATAGAGGCTCTTGTGTCTGTACCAAGGTGCCTCTGGTTGGACATGGGTTTTTTTTTTTTTAACATATTCAGTGAATGGCATTATAGTGTGTTGGTAGCCTGACCTGGCAGTTTGTGATTCATATAAGATCTTCTGTGGTTAGCACACAGGCATGGGGCAAATTCATGGCAAAAGAAATGAAAGACATACAAAAATGGATGGGATAAATATATGTGCACATATTTAATAATACATATATACACATATATAATACATATATGGATGTCTATGCACATAGACACAATGCATCCATCCATCCATCCATACATACATACACAGATCAAGAAGTGTCATTTGGGGAGAGGGAATAAAAAGGTAATTATTATGAGGCAGAGAAAAAGGAGAACAAGACATATTCCCTCCAAAGCACAAGTGAAAAAGGCAACTGTCTTTCTCAATCTCACAGCTTGCAAAGGAAAACCCCCAAATCCTTGTGAAAACAATGCTGCCCCAATTTTAAACTTATCTGGCATGGATGTGACTGTGGTCAAAACAAGTTATGAAGGATAAGCCAAGAAGCAGCTAGAATTAATGAAAAACTAGGTACTAAGGGAAAATTAAGGATTCCATATCCAGGTGGGGCAAGGTAGGAAGAAGCAAGTGCCAAGTAGCAATGAGAAGACTTCAGGGAAGTAGTAGGAGTTTATTAAGCTGTAAGGGATAACTTTGTGACCCAGAACAGAAAGATGTTTTCAATGTGGTATAAAGAGACCTGAAGATAGGAATGAGATGAGTAGAATCAGGGGGCTTTTAATAATAAATGTGCTAGAAAGGAGTAAGTTGTGGTAAAGGGTCAGGAAATTAAGAGATGGGTTGAACCTTAGAGATATTCTAGCCCAAATCCTCTGCCTGAAACAGAGTAGGTACTTAATAAAAGCTTGTTGAAATGAATTTAATGTTAACAATAAGGAAATAGAGATGCGAGATCAGAAGGTACTTACCTAATGTCATACAGATAGTAAGAGGCAGAACATGATATGAACCCATGTTTTCCAGCTTCAAATCTGGCATGCTTTTCAGTATATCACATTATCTATCCTGTTCTAATTCATTTAAATCATTACTGTCAAGGAGACGAAGGAAAATTGTCCACACACACACACACATAAATGCTCTACACATAGGTTTGTGTATATATCTATGTGCATAATTTAGCCTGAGCCTTACCTACATTCTTCCTGACAATTCTCATTTAACCTTTTCCCTTCCCTGATAAGTAGTGATTATTCTCCTCCCTTATTTTCAGTCCTAATGTGGGAAACCCAGCCTCCTTCCCTCAATTCTGACCCTTAGACCTCTCTTTCCCAATAGAGGTTGGCTGGTCCCATCTAGACTCTACCCCAGCAGGCAGACACACTGAGGACCCCTGGACTGTCATCTTCCCTTGTATATGAATTATCCTATCTGTGTGGTCTCCTCTAATTAGAGTGTTTGCAGGGACCATTTTTTTTTTCCTATTTTGTATCTCTGGGGCTAAGCACAGTGCTTGGCACATAGTAAGCAATAAATAAATGCTTTTTCGTTCATTCGTTTTTCTTTCACATACTCTAGATGAAGGAAATAAATGTCAAAAATTTCAACAGGAAAGAAAAATTATAAACCCTTGGTCAGAGGTTACTGAAAACTCTCCCAACACCGTTCAAGAGAAAAAGGAGTTTCTAAAAATGAATCCTATTAAGGATTAAAAGGTAGAGACATAAAAAGTCAGTATGGCTTTATAGGGAATTCACTAATTAACACAGATTTTTAAAATAACAGAGTGTGATATAGTGGAAAGTGTTGGATTTAGAGTAAGAAGACTATGATCTAAATCCTTCCTCTGTTACTTACTGTATCTTTTAAACTCTCTGGACATCAGTTTTCTTACCTGTAAAACTAGGTGACTTCTCAGGTTCCCCTCAGCTCTGAATCTACACTGCTTTAGAAAGAACTCTTTAAAATTTATAACTGTATCTCAGTCAGTTATAGGAAAAAAGATTGAAGGAGAAGTACAAACCAAGAAAAAATTTTTAAGAAGTCACAAAACCATAAAAACCATACCAGGAAGGCTAAATACACAAAAGAAAGGAGACTTGAAAAAAGAGCTAAAAAAACAAAAAGGGCTTTTCTCGTTATGTTTTGAGCTATAAGAACTAATAGTGGACATGAACTATTTCTCCTGTACTTCACCCAACAGAGGACATGGTATGGAACAAGTTGGGCTGTAATTGAGCATATTAATGGATGTTCTAGAGAGGGGAAGGAAGGTTACAGCCAGGAAGTCTTAAGACGTGGAGGTGACAGAATTATTGTCCTAATAAACCCAGATCAATAAGTAGAAAGATGTTGTCTAGAGCTGACAGGCTAGAAGCATTAAATGATATCAAAAACTAAAGTCAAACCTAAACAAGTATCACTGCAGGATCCAAAGGGCATAAACTCATTGACTCTACTTCCTCTCATTTCACAATGCCTTTTGATCTGTTTCTGACATCATCATTCGACTGAAATTGTTCTAGTTGAAGTTACAAATATTTAATTGCTAAATCCTAAGATCTTTTCTCAGTTCTCAGCCTTCTTGACTTCTCTGTTGCTTATTATTTATGTCTTTTGAACTCTCTGGACATGTTTGCTCACCTATAACATGTCTCCGTTTTATGACAATAACCTTTAATGATTCTCTTGTTAGCTAAGGGGACTGGCCATCCCTTAGTTTCCTATGATAGTATATAATCCATATATGATACCCTTTGTGTGAGTGTATGCCAGGGTTCTGGCCCAGGATCATTTCTCTTCTGTCCCTTTACCCTTTCTTGGTAATCTCAGTAGCTTCCATGAATTCAACTATATTAAATGATTCATATAGATCTATTTATTTAGCTCAATCCTGTATCATCAACTGCTCATTAGAAATTTCTAAAAACTTCTTATTATCTCTATGATCAAATATAATTACTGTCTTTGAAATTTGAAGCTATTCACAACCATGCCCTTTCCTGTATTTTTAGTCTTTTAACATATTACTCTCCTGCATGATCCTCTATATTCCATGCCTGCTCTTTCCTCACATATGACATTTCCTCTTTCATCTCTATGCCTTTCAAGTGGCTATCTCTCATGCTTTGAATTTGCTCTCTCCTGACTTCCAAGACTTCCTATCTTTTAATCTATCAGTCATTATTTATTAAGTGCCTACTATGTGCCAGGTACTGTGCTAAGTGCTAAGATTTCCTGACCCCCCCTTAAAGACTCAGCCCAAGTGCTACTTCCTGCAGGAATATGTTTCTGCTTTTCTGCACTCATTTGTAAAGTTTTTATGTCCTGATTTATTTTGTAGAGGAGCCATGCACAGCTGAAAATTATATATACTCCTTTACATTTCCATTCAGTAATCACTAGAGCTCTAAGCAATCTTTTCTTCCCCTAAAATTTCTTTTCTGGTCCTTATCTTCTTTTATAGTTTATTCCTTTATCTAGCGCTGATAGAGATACATTGAGGTTCCTCCCACTATTATAGTTTATTTCTCCTTGTAATTAATTTAGTTTTTCCTTCCAAGTGTTTAGAAGTCATGCTTATGTTATGTATTGCAATAAATTCAATAGAGATAAGAAACCTATAAATTGTTTTCTTATGAGTCAATGTTGTAAGAAAAAAGAAAGTCAAGGAGAGGAGGACAGATTCAGGGGGAAAAGTGTGAAGAGATGCAGGAACTTGTTAACATACACAATCAGGTTGCTCAAATGGAATTATATACAAACATGGAAAGAATGGGAGGAGTGGGAATCACTTGAACTTCACTTTCATATGAACTGGTTAAAAAAAAGAACCCACACATACAGAGTTTGATACAGAAATACAATTGACTGAACACAGAGATACAGCTAGGAGAGAAAGGGGGAAAAGCAGCCATAAAAATGAGAGATAGATTTGGGGCAAGATTAGTCATAAGACAAATTGCAAGTTGGGAGTGGTGATAGGTACAAGAAGGTTAAGAGTTTAAAAAAAAGGAAGGAAGGAAAAGTAATAACATCAATAAAGGAGAGACAAGTATAAAGAGGAAAAAGTATGAGATAAATTAGAGGTAAACAATTAACTAACATAACTGAATGTGAATGGGATGCACTCACCCATAAAAAGGAAGAGGTTAACAGAATGGATTAGAACAGTAAAGTCAAACTCAAATACAAATGGAGGCCAGTAATCTGTATATAATGATCCTGGTGGAATATATATAAATGTGTGTGTGTGTGTACACACATATACATATACACACATACATATATACACATATACACACACATATATAGACACATACACATACATACACACATATAGTGGCTTAGTTTTGAAATGTAGTACTGTTTATGCTTCATTGCATTTTTATTCATTTTTTCAAATACTTCCCAAATACATTTTAATCCAATTCAGGCTGCACTCAGGAGTGTTGTGGGATGCATACCGCTCATTGGTCATATTTTTGACAATTCTCTATTATAAAGAAAAATCTAACAACAACATGTTGCTTATAAAAAATACATTTGAAAACAAAAAAAAATTATGCAGAACTAAAATAAGGAATTGGAACAAAATCCATTATGCCTCAGTTGTATGCAAAAAGCAGTTGTAGTTATGATTTCAGAAAGCAACAGCAAAAACAGAGATAAAGAGGAAGCTACTTTGTGCTGAAATGTAACAGACTAATTTATATCTCTAAAACATGGGTCTGCACATGTCATTTGCCTCCTCCCTTTTGCTTCTAGATAAAACACAAATTTGTTTGGAATTTAAAGTCCTTCATAATCTGATTTAAGCCTACTTGTATTTTTTTCATTGTACCATAGTTCCTTCACACTTTATATTCCAACTAAACTGGACTGCTCTTATACAATATCACATTGCTCACCTCGGTGCCTTTGCTCAGGCTGTCTGTTCTATGCCTGCATTCAGCTTACTCTCCACATCTGTCTCTTAGAATCTTTGGTTCCTTTCAAGTCTCAAATCAAGGGCTACATTTGACAGATTTTTCTTTAATCTTCCAGTTGCTAGGTCTCTATTTACCCTATTGTCCCAGAAATTACATGGTAATTATTTGGGAGTTGATTTTGTATTTAGTTATACATACATTGTTTTTTTTTCAAACACATATATGTACATGTATATATATATATATATATACACACACACACACATACACATACATATGTGTGTATGTGTTTGTGGAGGGGAGGAGGAAAAGGGGAGGATAAAGGGAGAAGGAGAGGAGTAGAAAGGGAGAAGAGGAGAAAGAGTGTCATATACGTTTCTAAAGATAGGAATTATGGCATTTTTGTCTTTGTCTGCTTAGTCTTACAACACGTGATAAACATTTAAATATTTTCAGAGTGAATCAAGGAATAGATGACCATTTAAAAGTTAAGACTGAATGGGGTGGCCGGGCAGGGGGGTGTGGAGGCATGAAAACCAAGATCACACAATTATGGATTTAGAGGTAGAAAGAACTTTAGAGGTTGAGTAGTCAAAACCTTTGATTTTCAGATGAGAAATTGAGGCACAGAAAAGTTAAATGATTTGATCATGAACAGACAGTCTGTTATTTGAGTTCAGGTCCTACAACTACAAACCTAACACTCTTTCCACTGTGTGATGACAGTAAGAAAACACCTGGCAATTATAAGTTGGTAAAAGTCTCTAGGTTTAGATCAATGACAACCCAGGATACTGAAAGAACTTGAAGGCTCGAGGAAGCCCCATTGACAACCATTCAAAAGCCATAAAAAACAGAAGTACTAAAAGACTTAGAATAGTCAAATTTCATGATTTTTTTTAACATGGAAAAATTGAATCTAGAAACAATAGACTAGGAGGTTTAATTTAAATCCCTGGAAAATTCTAAGAAAAAAATTCTTTTAAAGAGATGTTAATTTTGAGTATTTTGATGACATACATCTGATCAAAAAAGGTCAGCAAAGGTTCTCAGAGACTACGGCATGCCAAGCTAATTAGAATTCTAGTTAGCCTTCAACAGTCACTGCAATTCTTACAGTGAGCTGTTAGGCTGAGAAGGTTTGAACAAACATAGTTAACAAGGAATCAAAGCTCAAGATAGTAAGAGAGCACCTAACTGCCTCCTAGGAGGAAAATTTCTATTACGGGACTCTTGAGATCTGTTCTTGATCCCGTACCATTAATTTTTATCAATGACAAATAAAAAGAGATAATTAACAAATTTCTGGAGGATCTGAACCTGGATTCGATGATAGAATCAAGATCCAATAATATTTTGATAGGTTAAATTTAGTAAAATGAAATGTATAAAATAAAGTCTTAAATTTGAATTCAAAGAATCAACTCTATAAGTACAGAGTGAGGAAGCATGTGAAAAAAATGAGGATTTTTAATATGAATTACATTAGTATACAAATCAATACTCTAGCAGGTTAAAAGCATAACATAATCTTAGTCTTCATTGATGGACACAATGTCTACAAAAAGGGAAATGATGGTTCTTTTGCTATCTGTTCTGATCATACAATATCTTTCATATTATGTTTTGTTCTGTGCACATTTCTGGAAGGACATGAACAAGCTCGAGCACGTTCAGATGAAAATGAACAGTACACTGACAGTAATCATCAAAGGATTTGTTGAGGGATCTGGGGATGTTTAGTTGAGAGAGGAGAAAACTTTGAAGGGACCTGATATTTTTAGGACTATCATGTCTGAAAAAGGTTTGACATGTTCTGCTTGGCTCTAGAAGGCAAAGTAATGGTTAGAAGCTGAAAAGAGGTATGTTTGTGCACTATTCTGTAACAAACAGTGATTATGAGAATCTCAGAAGAACAAAGGGAAATTATTTGACTTGCTACAGAGAGAAACTAGGATGAAGAAAATAATACATATTATCTAGAGCGATGTAAACTAAAAAAAAAACCAAAACTGAACATTAGGTAATTACAAATAAGGAAGAGATGATAAAATATACTTCTATACATTTGTTAAAACAATAGGGGGCAGTTATGGGTATGCAATGCTACATAAACTGACAAACACAAGTGATGGCTGATTTTGCCGAACTATTTTTTTTTATTTTGTCACAAGAAAAGACTTGTGAGTAGAGCAAGAAGAAAAGTCTATTTAGAAATAAAATGTGATGTAAAAACAAAGAACATCAATATAGCTTTAAAAAAGGGAAAAATAAAGAGGCATATATGGCTTCCACATAAGAAAAAAAAATATCCAAAAGTGGCATGAGTTGACCAGGAAGATAGAAGAGTTCCCTTTGTTAAAAATTTTGAAGTGAAAACTTGATCACCACTTTTCAGGAATTCTCTAGAATATATTATTCCTATTCAGGTATGGATTAGTTGAGATGGCCTCTGTGGTCCCTTCCTGTCTTCGAGCTATGTTTCTATGATTCTGTGATTCTAATTTGTGAACTTAGTAACCCTAAGGTTAAGGTTAGAAGAGTTCTATACCCAGGAGCATTCATGTAGGATTCAGAATGTGGCAAGGAGAGGGAGAGGAGTCAGATAAATTAATTCAACAAAGAAATTATAAGTTACAGTAACTTAGGTCCCAGGTTAAATAGGGTCCAGGAGAATTCAAGGGGAAAGATCTGAAGAAAAAGAATTCAGGTGGAGAGAAACAGCTACCATTGCACAGCAGAATCAATCAAGAAGCCATTATTAAGAGGTCATGCACAGTTCTAAAGATGCAAAAACCAAAATGAAATAGTCCCTGTCCTCAAGGACCTTGTGATCTATCTGGAAACAATGCTCAAAAATACACACACATATAATTAAATGTAAAATAAATATTTTTGGTTTTGCTTTTTTGATGGGAAGAGGGGATGTTAGTAGTGGGGGAGGATTAGGAAAAGCCTAATGTTAGAGGTGGCAGTGCTTGAGTTTCAAAGGAAGCTAGGGAATTCTGAGAGGCAATGGTAAGAGAATGCAGTCTCAGCATGAGTCAAAGCAGACAGGAGATGGAATTTTGTATACAAGGATGTTTCCACAATCTGGCTAGCAGCTTCTGTGGGGGTGTAAGATCTACCCACAGCCAGCACCCAGAAAGCTGCCAGCACCCAGAAAGCACAGGTTCTTTTGATCTGCCTTAATAAGGAAAGCAAGGTGAAGGGGTTGGCAAGCTTACTTTAATTCAGCACACAAATATCATTCACTTAGTTCAGGGGAAAAAGCCAGCACCCTGAACTTCAGAGCAAATTACAAACAAATTACAAACATCAACAGACAGACCCAATACAATTCATAGTTACCAACATCTAGGTTCAGCCTGGGAGCTCGGAACAAGGGCTGGCCCAGAGTCGCGCGCCACCACTGCCGAGGCAAAGAGCTCCAAGGAAGAGGAGGCCAAGCCCTGGTTTTTATATCTTTGTCAGCATCAGGAGTGAGTCACACATGTGACTCATCCACGTGACCTAAAATCCTCACAAAGAGGTGGACTTAAACCCATGTGGTCTAAGAGCCTCTGCTGTCCCAGACATGTAAACTAGGCCCTCCCTGGAGTTAGCCCCACCTTGGGCCCCACCTTAGTTGCCAATCCACACCCACATAGGTTTTATATCTAATATATGGGTTTGGGCCTGGGGCTTAGCACTTATTAAGATTCAATGAAATAGCTGAATTACTCAACAAAAACAAAAGCCAAACTCTTCAAGGGCACTTGTTGAACTAAGTGCTAAGGAGCCCATTTTGCTTACCAACACAAAGGAACATAAAATAGGTCAGTTTGGTGGAGATATAGAGTTCCAGGAAGGGGAATAATATGTAATAGGCCTGGAAAGATAGGCTTTGAATGGTAAGCTGAAGAGCTTTCTATATTATCCTAGATGTGATGCTGTCTAATCAGGAGAATGAAGTAGTCAGACCTATGCTTTAGGATTATTATTTTGGCAGCTATATGGAAAAATATATTATGTAGCTAGGTTGCATGAAGGGATAGAGCTTTGGCCCTCAAGTCAGGAAGACCCAAGTTCAAATCCTGCCTCAGACACTTAGCTGTGTGACCCAGGGCAAGTCACTTAACCTCTGTCTGAGTCAGTTTAGTAATCTGTAAATTGAAGGTAATAATAGCAGTTACTTCCTAGGATTACTGTGAGGATAAAATGAGATACTTTCTATAAAATGCTTTGCAAACCTTAATGTACAATCTAAATTCTAGCCATTGGTTTATTTTTTTTTTTGCTCTTTCTGTTGTTATTATGATTATGATTATACTGGAGCAGGGAGAGTCTTAAGAATTTGGTTCCATATAGATATATTAGAGTTGGATTAGAGAATCGAGACACTGATCACTGATTGATTGATTGATCAAGACACTGACTGGCTGGTACTACCCAAGCAAGCCTCAAGGCCCTCAGAAATTTGGGGACATTCCTCTGGACCTACTATGCTTTTTTTCCAGTGACATTCCCCTCCTTGTTCTGGCTCTAGCAGTGGCATCACTTCCAAAGTACGGCTACAACTCATTTTTGAGGTTCCCTCTGAGCCCAGGCAAAGATAACCCCAAAGGGACAAGTCAGAAATTTCTCAAGGCCAAAATGGTAATCCACATTATATTCTAACACCCCAAAATCAATCCTTTTGTATATTCACAAAGAAGCTGGCAATCACCCTCCTTACTCATAAGCAACTGCCCGTGTAGTACGACTTTACTGGTTCTAGGAAGGATAAAAGCTATCATTTATATGGCAATTTGTTTGCAAAGTGATTTACAAATATCTCAACTATAAGTATTATCCTTATATCCACTCTGAGAGGTCAGCGCTATTATTATCCTCATCTAAAAGATGGGTAGCTAGGAAGTGTGATGGATAGGGTGCCGGGTCTGGAGTCAGGAGGACTCATCTTCCTGAGTTTAAATCTGGCCTCAGACACTTACTAGCTGTGTGACTCTGGACAAGTGACTTAACCCTATTTGCCTTAGTTCCTCTTCTGTAAAATGAGCTAGAGAATGAAATGGCAAACCACCCCAGTATCTCTGCCAAGAAGACTTCAAATAGGGTCATGAAGAGTCAGACATGACTGAAAATGACTAAACAACAACAAAAAGATGGGGAAACTAAGGCACAGAGTGGTTAAGTGACTTGCCGTGGTTACACAGCTAATAAATTTCTTAGGCCACATCTGAATTCAGATCTTTCTTACTTTAGATCCACTGTTCCTCCCAGTTGCCTATGAGGGGCTAGGAAAAGCCAACACTGAAATTTTTCCCTTACTGACCTGAAATTCTGGACACATTACTGAGAAAATATGGATGAAGGGAACTTGCTTCCAATCAATAATAAGAAAGACATTGAAAGCTGTTATCATATCCATCCACTTAAACTAGGGGCAGGGGGAAGGGAGGGAAAAGGAAAGGAAGGAAAGTGGAAGACAGAAAGGGATATTTTTGTTGATTAAAAAAAATAAAAGAAAAATTTTAAAAGAAAAATAATCTTTTCTATGTCAGTTTTTCCTTATGTAAAAGAGACCAAAATCACTTATAAGTATAACAAATTTTAGAGTTCTGAAATTTCATGTCATGTTTCAAGTCACATAAGAAAACGTTTCATCAATTTTTAGTTCACTCATAACCTCACTTGGTACCCAAAAATCTCTCTACATTATGATGAATCATCTTCTTAGGTAGTCTTAACTCCCAATGGGTTTTGTTTTTTTTTTTATGAATACTGAAACTATTCTTAGGAGATGAGTACTTGCCAAGAAAATAGAGGAATATTCAAGATTGTTGTGTAAGCAACTGTAAAACATTCCAAAGGATGAGTTCCCAGAATGTTTGGGAAAATGGTAGTATTATCATCAAAATATTTTAACGGTGTCCATTTAGAAGGAGATGATGCACATTTGAACAAAGAGAATATATGAAATTTGTTACAAATACAATCACAGTAATTAATAGGCAAGATAACCTGCTGAGAATTCAGAAGAAACATAGAGGATAAAAGAAATCAAATGTACTTGCAAGTCATAAAATCATAGAAATTAGAGCTAGTCCAGGGGTCTCTAATCATTTTATTCTATGCACCCCTATCAATATTCTTTTTCTTAGTAGGTATGCTGTGAGGAAGATATTTAATTTTCTCAGTGTCACCCCTAATTCTATTACTGTTATGGAATAGTGGTGGGGGTAGTTAGCTTCTATGGGATTAGGCTGTAAGTGCCCAGTGGGACTTGGGCCTGACTTAGAAGGGGGAGGATTGGGAATCTGCACAGTTGCAGGAGAAAGTATTGTTGGATCTATTAAGCTATAACGGGTGGAGGAAGGGTAAGCATGGTTGCTTTGGAGACAAGCCCCATGAATGGCTATTGCAGTAAAGGTGTGATATGACCCATCTTTCCACCCATTACCTGGTTTATTAGGTACTCCTTGGGGCTAGTTCATGGTTCCTTTGAGTTTAGGATATAATGCCCAGAGGACCCCGACCCACACTTTGGAGACCACTGATCTAGTCCAACTACATCATTTTACAGATGTGGAAAGTGAGGCCCAAGAGAAGGGCTGTATCATTTCTAATGTTACTAATTCTTTTAGTAAGTGGAAGCGCCAGGAAGTTGCTTCTCTTTCCAATGAACCATACTAAATCCAAGAGAAAAATTAATAAGGCTTGGTATTTTTCAGCCCAAGTAAGAGCAAATTTGAAATAATTTCATAACTGTTATCAAGCACAAGAGAACAATCAATTGTTGAAGATGGAAAGGAAAATGATGGATTGTTGAACTGAGGAAACTACTAAGAGGATATATGGTACATAAAAATTGGGTTCAGACCTCTGATTTCAATTGTGTAGGGAGCACTCAATATGGAACTATCCCTCCACTGATGCAGACTGGCAACTGTCTATAATATAGAGCCTTAGAGATTTTCCTAGGAGCACTAGGTGACTGAGTCAAACAAGTGACTTGACTATGACCGCCTAAATGGTGGGAATCACAAGGATGGCTTCCTATCCACTATGCTGGGTTACCTCTCAGTTTGTATTTTAAAGACTCTGTAACAACAATGTTGCTAGCAGCTGCTGTGGGGGTGAAAGACCCAACAAGACCAGCAACAAGAGCACACAGAAGGGGTGCCGGCACAGATTCTTAGATCTGCTTTTCGAAAGAAAGCAACTTAAGGGGTTAACAATCTCACTTTAATCAAACACACATATGTCATTCACTTAGTTCAAGGGGGAAAGTCAGCACCCTGAACTTCAGAGCAAATACAAATAGAAATTACAGAGACAATATAAACAGAGCAAACAACACAAACCAATCTATCCATACCAACACATAGTTACCAGAGAAGCACCAACATCTGGATTTCTTCAAAGCTGGGGCAGCGGAGGTGGGGGGGGAAGGGTGGCTCCTTAATGGCTACCCAGAGTCTCCACACCAACACTCTTTCAATGAATGAGAATCCCAAACAAAATGCCTTAGGCCCCCTTAGAGCCAGAAGGCTTCATACCTAATCAGCAAAAGGGCGTGGGCCTGGGGCTTAGAACCTAGCAAGATTTAATCAAAGGCATTTGATTACTTTAGCATTCTAAAAGAGAAAACAATAAAAAAGTCCCACTCTGCTAAACATTACACTCTCTGAAGAGAGGATGTATTAAACCAAATAATTGGTGTAAATAGTATGGTATAGTAGATAAAATACTGACTTGGAATCAGAAAATATGGGTTTCAATTCTGCTTGCCGGCTGTCTGACCATGACTCAGTTACTTAATCTCTGTAAACCTTAGTTCTTTCAACTGTAAAATGGGGATAATAGTCCCTATCCTACTGGACCACTAAAAGGTGTAAATGGGAGACTTTTTAAAGTGTCAGCAAACCTGAAAGAGCTAGCCAAATGTTAGTTATTATTTAACTAATTAGTTTCTGCAGGAGAATGGACTAGATGACCCATGAAGAGAGACCTCTCCTAGGTCTAAAGTTCTTCAAAACAACTGTCTACAAACATTATTTATATGGGTTAATCTGGGGCTAGTTTTCTTCCATTACGTAATTGCCATGTGGGATTATTGCTTTTTTTCCCCCTCTGTGAAGGTGAAAAACACATCTTCTGAAAAAGATTAGACTCTTATTTCAATTAATGTCCTTTGGATTTGGGTATTAATCTTTATACCTAGTAGAGAGAGTATAATCATTCAAAGGGCCTAGCAGGTGTCCATTTAATTCCTCCTATTTGCTTATAAACAGCATGTGTCACACTGGGATCAAGAGGCCTTTCAAAAATTAAAACCTTCTTGAAAGTAACCTTCCATTAAAATAATTTAAAATAATGTAATATTTGACACAGATAATTAGAACTTTATTGACTATATGCTAAAATCATATTTTCTCATATATCACCTCATGATTATAGAATTGCTATTTTTACCTATATACTTGCATATTGCTCTTAAATGTATAAACGAAACACTCATTAAATCTGGGAACTAGGAAATTGCATAGTGGAAGAAAAAAAATGATCTATTTTAACTCTGGATAAGAGAAACTGCTCTGATGTCCTTTTCTTTTAAACTTCTGTTGGCATATATTTCATGTACCATATTGGAACTTTGAAGTTACTAATGATGGGAATTTTTAAAAAAAAGGTCACTGTATAAATTGTTACTATAAACCCAAGGGAAATTTTAAACATAGAACTTTGAATGCAAAATATTCACCTCTTGAAGACACCCCTCAAAAAGAGCCAGCAGCACAACATTTCAACTTGTGAATTTTATGATTCTCTGAAAAGCACTTCAAACTCAAGGGGTCCAAAACTTAACTCACTGCCTTCTCCCACAAGACAACTATCCCCTACTTATCTTGTTCTGTTGATGGTACCACTATTCTTTAGGTCATTCTAATTCATTACCCCATAACCATTTTTGTTTCTTCCTCACTGCCAAAATTGCCAAGTCACAGTGATTCTGCCTCTGCAGTATCTTTTATATTCACCGCCTCTACCTTTGGCCCCAGTGTACCAATACTAGGTCAGCTTATCACTCCTTCTGACATAGACTATTATAATAGCCTCTGAACCAGGCTCCCTGCATCCAGTCCAGCCCTTCTCTAATCCATCCTTCAATATGCTCCTGGAATAATCTTCCAAAGGGACCGCTATGATCTACTCAGAAACCTATGGATCTCCATTGATTACTGAATATAGTATAAGCACTTAGGTTGGTTTCCCCTATTAGAATGTAAGTACCTTGAGGACAGGGATTCTCTCTTTTTACATTTGTATCCTCAGTGATTGGCACAGTGCCTGACACATAGTAGATGCTTAATGAATGTGTACTGGCTGACTTACTAAGCAGAAAAAATTATTGAAATAACATATTTGTATGGTGGCCAACCACACTGATGATTCATTATTTAGAGCTCATCATTTACTTAAAAATGCTATCATTTTCCTCCAGTCTTTTCTTGAATGAGCTAGACCTTTCCATTTCTTTCAACAAATCCTCATGTGGCACAAAACTTTCTTTTATTGGTTGCTTTTTCCAATTTATCAAGGCCTTGTTTTGATTTTTTTTTAATGCAGTGCCCAGAACTAAATACGACAAACTGAAACCTTAGGTAAGTCACTAAAAAGCCTTGAGTTTCAGCTTGGTTATCTGTAAAATGAGGGGATTGGAATAGAAACCTCTAAATTTCCTTTCATTTCTACATCTCAGTGTTGTGAGGTTAAAATGAGATATTTGTATATGCATGTATGTATATATATGTGTATATATGTACATGTTTATGTATGTGTATGTGTATGTATATATGTTTATATATACAGAGAGAGAGAGTGGGCATAGGATGAGCTGAAGATGAATAAGGGATGAGAGAGGAATATATTGAGAGAGGGAGATAGGAAGAGATAGAATGGGGTACATTATCTCACATAAAAGTGGCAAGA
>CM053627.1:68506370-68587434 GCA_028646595.1 Phalanger gymnotis | reverse complement strand
GGAGTTCTGTTCGGGACAGACCTTACCCCGAGACCATCCAGGCAGACCTGGGCTGGAGTCCTGCTTCCCTCTGCCCCTTTGTGGGTTCTGTAGTTCTAGAATTGGTTCAGAGCCATTTTTTCATAGGTTTTTGGAGGGACTTGGAGGGGAGCTCACGCCGGTTACTGCTTTCCAGTCGCCATCTTGGCTCCGCCCCCTCCTGTATTTGGTATTTTCTATGAAATGGTGGTAACGCTTTTTCTTTTGTTCATCTCACTTTTCAGAGACCATTGTTCAGTTGTTTTTCGGTCGTGTCTGACTCTTCGTGACCCCATTTGGGGTTTTCTTGGCAAAGATACTGGAGTGGTTTGCCACTTCCTTCTACAGCTTATTTTACAGATGAAGAAACTGAGGCCCACAGGATTAAGTGGCTGGCCCAGAGTCACACAGCTAGTAAGTGTCTGAGGCCAAATTTGAACTCAGGAAGGTAAGTTTTCCTGACTCCAGGACCAGCATTCTATCTGCTGCACTACCTAGTTGTCTAGAGTATATTTAAGCAGTTTGGGTTAGTGCTGTGATAAATGCATGTAATATTTTTACATACATACATTTTTTGTCTTAATTTTATATTGAACTTTGTTCTAACAACTAGAAACTACTGAAACAGACTGAAATAATTCCCTATAACCAGCTGTTTTCTGTAAGTTAGAATCCACATAGGGTTTTTGGTTTGTTTTTAATGGAATCATTTTTTGCTCATTAAATATAGTTCCTTCTAGCTCAGCTTGAAGAAAGTACCTGTGACATGCAGGCAAAAGTCTAGAAGGCTTTGACACCTTTGATTTTAGATACTAAAGAGCCTATGTTTCCTAACATAGTTTTTCTCTCTTGTTCTGGGACCACTTTCATGCTGAAGTCACTGGATAGCAGAGCATATCTTGATTTTATCTGGAACATTTCATCAAACTTTTCATAGAATTTCTCCCTCTTCATCCTCGCTTTAACATCAGTATCTTATCACATCAGATTCAATCATTCTCTTGGTGGTATGTTGCTTATGTTCATTGTGAGCTCTATAAGGTGATGATAAGGTTTCCCATAGCATGTTGTTTCTTGTTGCTTTTAAATGCATTATGAAACTAATCATGCCGGGTCCTATGTTTACCTTTTCTGAGAGACCTAGCTTTCCATTTCATTATGATTTCTTCAGGTCTTCTGTTTTTATTTATAATGAAAATGTTAATATTGATATGGTTCATTTCTAACAGACCATTCATTGGCCATTAGACAGATTTTACATTAGATCTACCCATAGCTACACCTCTCTACTACCCCAGTATATTGCACACTCTTTAATATCTTGATGGATCTCTAAGCTCTTCAATATGGATACTACTTCCAATGGAGCAGACCAAATTCCATCATTACCCTCTCATCCAGCAATAACAAATTATGCAAGTCTCAGGAATTATTCCACTGTATTCTGAAGAATAGATATTGAGTATTACGTTCAATTGAGGAGCCAGGTGGTACTGTGGATAGAGTACCAGGCCTGGATTCTGAAAGACTCATCTTTCTAAGTTCAAAAATGGCTTTAGACACTTACAAGCTGCGTGACCCTCGGCAAGTCACTTAACACTGTTTGCCTCAGTTTTCTCATCTGTAAAATGAGACGGAGAAGGAAATGGTGAACTACTACAACCCCAAATGGGGTCACAAATAGTCAGATATAACTGAACAACAACAAAAATTATGTTCAATTCTGTGTGGAACATTTTAAATAGACATTAGCCAATTAAAATTTGTTCAGACTAGGATGGTTAGGGAAAATATAGTGATACAAGAAATGGTTGTAGAATTGGATGTGTTGAGGCTGAAGAATACTCAGAATGAAGATGATAGCAGTCCTCACATGTCTATATGAATGCCATAGATGAGGGAACAGATTTATTTTTTGTTTATTCAGAAGACAAAAATAATTGTGAAAGTTTTCGGTTTTGGTCAGTATTAAAAAAATAATTACAAGCACAATGACAGATTGAGCTGCTTTCATATGCACCAAGCTAGTTCTTTTTCACTGAAAATATTTGAGTAAAGCCTCTATGATCATGTCAAGAATACTGTAGAAAGGCTTTATTGTACTGCATATGTAAAACCATGATTTATTGATCTTTTTTTTAGCAAAATCAGCATGCAACAATAGGTTATAGCTTTGGATTATATGAACACTGTGGTCCCTCCCACCTCTAAAATCTAGTGGTTTTGTCGCATTAAATTGATAACTATGTATCCTATTGAAGATTCCCAATAGGTTTAGTTTATCAAAGTAGCTGAAAAATAAGCACAAAATGAATAAAAAACTAATTAGTATAAAATAAAAATATTAGTAGGAGTTAAATGGAAGTTTCAGTGGTCAAGTGCTGTGATAACTCAGAAAGAAGTAAGTTGGCCATGTAGGTTAAGACAAAATACAGAATTACAGCAGAATCTAATCTATTTTGGAATAAGAAATTTATGTAATCTGAGTAAATTATGTAATCTACAATGTCTAATGTCCATTTAATGGCATATTTATCTAAATATCTTACACATTCATGACTATCAAGTAAAAATTGAAATATGGCATTCACATGTTTTCACACTTAATTAGTCTATATGTCTTTTCTGTCTTCTACCTGTAGGTGGCCACCATAAGCTACACTTATCAAACAACTCATTAGTAGCATTTTCAATACTGTCATATCCAGATAATTAGCAATTTATTTAAATAACCAATTTCTGTGGAAATAATTGCCATGAAATGCCCTGAACCTACTTTTTATAAACTATAATAAAAGTGTTAAGATAATCCCTGACATTTGCAAATGCCATTAGTTCACCTTTCCTTTTGATAGTGCTATGGCATTATGTTTAAACAATTACCTGATAACGCAGCAGTTTAATGAAACAGTGCAGTAAAGCACATCTTTCAGAATGGCCAGGGAGGACATTTATATGCAGAAGAAAAGCCAGTGTAGCGACATGTTTAGACAGAGGAAAGATGCACAGCTAATGCAAAATCCTAAAATTAAATGTCTCACTGCTGCACCCAATAAGATTTGATAGGCTATTAAATGGAACTAAAGTAATAGTGTGTATTCTTGTTTTTGTGGAGGATGGCATGGTGTTAGGAAATGATTTGTAGACACGGAGAAGAAGCTCTAAAAATGGCTCATGTGATCAGCTGGGCTAGATGCAAATTACAGTCCATTCATTTCTGACCAATCTCAAAAGTGCCATTTTTTTATGGTTTGCTCTGTAAAGGTAATGAAAGAGGGAAAAGACGTGGGAGAAAGGCCATTCTCATCATCTTCTTAAGATATTTAATTTTACTTTCAAATATAAAATGGCATCTATTTTCAAACCCAAGTGATTCAGAAAATCTACATGTGGATTTTGGAGCCCGGATTCTCTCTCCATCTCCCCAACCCCAAAACCAAGGTTGGACCGAGGGATTAAAGATCAGGAAAAGTTTGAGAACTTGCTCTTATTCCAATGCTGAGTGTCAGACATTTGTTTCTAGGGAAACAAGTAGAAATAGAAATGAGCTGCCCATAGTAAAAATTCCTGAAACTTCTATTTCCTAATTCCTAACTGTTCTCAGTGGAGATCGACTCTTTTCTAATACAGGATGTACACAAACAAAATCGGAGTTCAGGTATCATGGCAGTATCATAGAATCATGGAAAGTCAGAGTGAAAAGGAACTTCGGAGGTCCTCATCTTAAATCCCTACATGAAAAAAGAGTTGTCTGTGACGTGCCTGACAAGTGGTCTTATGATAGGTCTGAAAAAGAGGAGGAACCTATTACTTCCCAAGGCAGTCCATTCTGCTTTTGAATAGCTCTACTTACTAGTGAGTTGTTTTTATGACAGTAGCATAGTCTTATTACCAATAAAAGTTCTAGATGACTTTTTATAATAAATACTTTCTTAAATATAATTTTTCAGGTATAAATTATGAAAAACTTCTTAACTGTTAGAGTTATTCAAAATGATCTCTTGTCAGACACATTATAGATGGGATTCTCCCTCAGGTAAGGGTTGGACTTGATAGCCTCTGAGACCCCTTCCAGCCCTGAACTTCTATGATCCTGATACTGTCAGGAACTCTGTTTTTTTTTTTTTTGGTCAAATCATATATCTGAAATAAACCAGCCCAAATTACTAATAGTTTAGAATATACACACCCACACCAATATATATGTTGATATGTGTGTATACATAAACATGTATCTATACACACGTGTGTGTACATACACACACACACACAACACACACACACATATACTATGCATCTAGACTGTGCAGTGGATAGAGTGCCAGGCCTGGAGTCAGGAAAATTCCATCTTCCTAAGTTCAAATCTGCCTCAGAGACTTACTAGTTATGTGACCCTGAGCAAGTCACTTAATCCTGTTTACCTCAGTTTCTTCATCTGTGAAATGTGATGGAGAAGGAAATGTGAAACCACTCCAGTATCTTTGCCCCCCAAAAATCCCAATGGGGTCACATAAAGTCAGACACAACTGAAAAATGACTGAATAACATATATATATATACATATTATATATATAATATACATTATACACACACACACACAGACATGTCACTGTTCTGTTGTGTCTAACTCTTAGTGACCTTGTGGGCTGGAGCACATTGATGCTATCCAAAGGGCTTTCTTGGCAAAGACACCGGAGTGATTTCACATTTCCTTCTATAGTGGACTAAGGTAAACAAAGGTTAAGTGACTTGTCCATGGTCACACAACTAATAAGTATCTGAGGCTAGATTCAAACTCAGGTTTTCCTGACTGGATATAACACTCTATCCACTGTACCATCTAGCCACCTCCACATATATGTATATATATATATATGTATATATATATATATATATATATATATATGGGTGTATATGTGTGTATCATATACACACACACACATATGTACACACACACACATAAAATCCTTAAGCAGCGAAACAGCAATCCCTTCTCTTTGCAGTATGCTAGTTGTGAACAAATTTCTGGATTTAGAGTCAGGAAGATCTGCATTTGAATCCCGAGTCTGACACTTGCTAGATGTGTGATCATGGGCTAGATAATCTTTCTCAGCCGTGGTTTGTTCATTAGTAAAATGTGAATAAAAATCCCTTTGTTTTTAGTGTATGTTCCAGGGACTGTGCTAATTCCTGGGGATAAAAAGGGACAGTAAAAAGTCCCTGCCATCAAGGAGCTCATACTCTTAATATAAGAGACAAGATGCAAACATCTATATACAGACAAATTATATATGGGATAAATTCCAAATAATCCACTGGAGCAAGGCACCAGCACTGAGCAGGGATAAGAAAGGCCTCCTAGAGAAGGTAAGATTCTAGCTAAGACTTGGAATAAGCCAGAGGATCCAGGAGGCAGAGATAAGGAGGGAGGGCATTCCAGGCATGAAGAACAGCCCGTGAAAATGCCTCAAGTCTGGAGATGGAGTGGGACGTGTGAGGAACACCAAGGAAACCACTTGATTTTTAGAGTATTTAGAGGGGAGTGCAATGTAAGAATACTAGTAAGAAAGGAAGGGGCCAGTTTATGAGGAGCTTTAAAAACTAAACTAGGGCTTGCTTTTATATTTGTTCCTGTAGGTATCAGAGAACCAGAGAGCATACTGAATGGTGTGTGTGTATAAAGTCATGCATCCTTCTTGGGATCATTATTATTCCTCCTCTGGGTTCTGTTTGGATCGAGTCCTCACTTCTGCCTTTAAGTCCTTGGAAATGAAGAGTCTGGTCTGGAAAACTAGTGAGTTTTATTTTGCATCTTTGTAGTCACCATATCTAGGATGGTCTCAGGTGGTTACACTGAGTCTCAACCAAAAATTATTAAGAATATCGCAAAGGTCTGTTTCTATAGTTTCAGTAAACAGTGGCAATCCAATGACTGATTATATTAATCAGAATGACCATCTTGTTCTGTCGGGCTTCAAACACATATATAATCACACCGCTTATATTAATATGTCAAAAGTTAGCCCTTAAGCACGGGTTGATGAGGAAACCCAAGAAAACTTTACCAAAATTGACTTTCACAAAACATGCAAGGACGGAGCCATGATAACAAGCCCCCAAATGTTGGCCAATAGGCCATAGTTATGCTCTTTGAATAAAGCAATAATAACAGAAGCAACAACTAACTTGACGATGGAACTCATTAGAAGTTGCTAGTGTGGAGGACATTGCTGGTGTGGTGAAGGGGAGGAGAAGAGTTAGTAAACAAAGCTTTGGCTTTTATAGATTAACTAAGACCCATGTGGAAGCTATGGAAGCCAAGAGTAAAAGTTCAGTAAGTGAAGTGGTTGGCTATCTCTAGAGACTGGAGATCAATTCAGAAGGTGACATTTCCAGACAATCTCTATACGAGGGGGAAGTTTTTTTTTCTTGCCACAATAGATTATTATGATGTATTTAACTAATTAGACCCATAGTGTTACAGTAGGTTATTCTCAGATTCATGTGAGCCACCAAAACATTACCAGTGATGATTCTGGCAATAATCACAGCTTATTTTCACACTGAAGCCCTTCTCATAATCACAGGGGAGAGATAATGGTCAGTTAGCGTATGATAAAATTCTTTTTATTTGACAGTTACTTTTGCTGACAACACATTCAAAAGCAATGGAAAGTGAACCAGATTCTCCCAATGGGAAAAGTGCTCTCTGGAAATAAGTTACCTCTGCATTTCTAATACCAGTTTAAAGATAGGATCTAGAGCAATGGCTCTATTGGTAGGAGGAACCCCAAGTTGAGACAACTCTTGTGCAGATTGGCACCTTCTCAGCAACCTGTAGCACTACAGACTTGTCTGTAATT
Organism: Phalanger gymnotis; assembly: GCA_028646595.1. Classification (NCBI taxonomy): domain Eukaryota; kingdom Metazoa; phylum Chordata; class Mammalia; order Diprotodontia; family Phalangeridae; genus Phalanger; species Phalanger gymnotis. The sequence continues at coordinate 68,580,553 of CM053627.1, read as the reverse complement.
ATTTGTTGGGGCAGTGGATAGAGCACCTGGCTTGGAGTCAAGAAGAGCTCAATTCAAATCCAGCCTCAGACACTTATTAGCTGTGTGACCCTGGGCAAGTCTTTAACCTGTTTTCCTCAGTTTCCTCATCTGTGAGAGGGAGATAATAATAGCACCTACTTCCCATCAAAGGATCAAATGAAATAATAATTATAATGTTCTCAGCATAATGGCTTGCACACGGCAAATGCTACATGAATGCCAGCTATTATCTATTGTGGTTGTTGTTGCTATCATCTTGGGCACTGAGAAGTGAAGTAAACTAATGTGGGTGGTATTTGAACCAGGCCTTCCCGATGCCAATGCCAGCTCTCTATTCGTTATGCCACTTGTACCATTAGGATACAACTTCAGAATCTAGATGATTTTTTGAATAATTGCTTATACAGCCCTCTATGCGTTCTAGGTAGAGAGAATAGGTAAAGAATGAAAAAAGGATGGAATAGGTGGGATACTAAAGGACATTTCCTTGGGATCACATAGAATCATAAATTTATATTTGGAAGAAACCTTAAATGGCATTACATCCAACCCTCTCCCCTCTCATTTTTAGACGAGGAAACTGAGTCCTAGAGTGGTTTGATAATAATGATAGCTAGCATTCATAAAGTGCCTACTACATGCCAAGCACTCTGCTGAAGCCTTTACTTATATTGCCTCGTTTGATCCTGGCAACAACCCTCGGAGGTAGGTATTATTATCCTTATTTTATAGATGAGGAAACTGAGGCAAACAAAGCTTACGTGACTAGCCCAAAGTCACACAGAGAGGCAGCAATGTCTGAGGTCAGATTTGAACTCAGGCCTTTCTGACTGCAAGTTTAGCAATGGATAATTAAAATTCCAATTTGGCCAGAGCATGATATACCCAGAAGGAGACGTGTGGCACAGTGTGATAAGTGTACAAGGGACATGGAGTGCCAATCTAAGAAGTTTATACTCTATGCTACAGATTAAAAGGAACCGTTAAAAAATTGTGAGTAGAGGATTAGGAAGTTTAATTTGGGAACAGAAAGAAAGATGTATTGAGAGTAGAAAAGTAGAGCAGTAAGGTCTATTATGTTATTTATAATAGAAAAAGTGAGTGGTGATAAGGGGCTACATGGTGGTAGAAGGGATAACAGTTATTTTTGTTTTTCATTCACACTTCCATTCAAATGTGCCTTTGCCTTAGCTTGCCCACAGTCAGAGCCCCTTCCCCTCACCATGACATTTGGGACACCACCTCAAACTATGCCATCCCGTCCCCTTCACTTTATTTGTATGAGTTGTCTTCCTCCTTTAGAATATAAGCTCTGTGAAGGCAGGGGCTGTCCTCCTTGCTTGTATTTTTATCTCTAGCATTTAGTGCAATGCCTGGTACATAGTAAGCACTTATTCAATGTCTTAATGAATGAATGAATCCAGCATATACTTAGAAGATGTGATCAGGGAAATGCAGAATAGGAAGAAATTATGGGTTGGTTTGTGGCAAAGGGAAGAGTTGAAAGGTGGACAGCCTGAGTGTTTCACTGGTGCCTTTATGATTTCAGGCTTTCAGCAGGTTGGATGGCTATCTTCTGGAGAAATTGTGGGAGGACATGAACAAGAATTGTACAGGATTGGGCAGGCATGGATGGTTTGTGATCTGCATTGTTGGAGGGGCCAACCAAACTGATGGGATCATAGATCCATTTGAATAGTTCTAGGATGAAGAGAGGTAATGTTAATGTAGCTTTGTTACAGGATACCCAATGGTGACTGTAACCCTTTATAAATTTAATTTCTTTTTTGTTAAATCATGTGTTGTAATCTATCACCTGGTCCCATCCTCTTTATGGGAAAAAAAGCTGATTTAATCTAGCTGAGTTTGGTAGACCCTTTCATACCACCTCTTAACTGGACATCTTGTAGTACCTAATCACCAAAATGAAGCAGAAATAGTTAAGACAAGTCAACATACATTTATTAAGTGGCTAGTCTGTGTCAGGAACTGTGCTAAGCATTGGAGATAAAGAGAAATGCAAAAACAAACAAACAAACCAAAAACCTCAATCCCTGCCCTCCAGGAACTCACAATCTAATGGGGGAGATAAGATACAAACCACTAGGAACACTCAAAATAAATACAGGATAAATTTGAGATAATCTGAGAAAGAAGACACTCGCTTTAAGGGGGATCAGGAAAGGCTTCTTCTTACAGAAGGTAAGATTTCCTTCTGAGATTTGAAGGAATCTAGGAAAACAGGGAGGTAGGGAGGAAGAGTGTTCCATGAATGAAGGAGAGCCAGTGAAAATGCATGGCATCAGGAGAGAGTATCATGTACAGGAAACAGCAAGAAGGCTGGTCTTAATTGTACCTGAGTCCTTGGAGAATTCTGTGCAAAAGTAGAAAGAACTCTAGATTTTGAACCAGAACACCAGAACATCTGAGCTCTACCATTTACTACCTGAGTGACCATGGAGAAATCAATAAAGCCTATTGAGTCTCCATTTCTGTGTCTGTAAGGGGAGGAGATTGGACTGGATGGCCCCTGAGGTCTCTTCCAGCTCTATATCTATGGTGGCAATGGTGATAACATGGACAGTAGCCACTTTCATGTTTTGTAAGGATATCAAGAAACAAACAGATTTCCCTAAAAACATAACAAAAGGAGCTTTTCATTTTCCTGAAGACCACATTGCTTTATTAAAAAGAGACATACAAAACTGAGATTTATTTTCCCTCCTCTAAATTCTTTGCTATATTTATCCTGTGGGTGGTTGCTTGGCCCTGGTGTCCATGGTAGCGGTTGCTGTGCAGTAAAACTTATCTTGTCATTCTTGGTTGTATATTCTCTTCTCAGTTTACAACAAATTAACTCATAAATCCACCTGTATCATGATAAGACCCCATGACTCAGACTGGTGAAACCATGTTGTGCAATGGTCGTCTGCTCAGCTCACTTTTGTTCATTTCTTTTGATTAGGTAACTCTCGATGCTTATATTTTGCACAATCAAAACCCCCTTTTCCAAAACCAAAAAAGTATAGTTTCTCATTTAATCTCTCAGAAACACAAGGGTCTGCAAAAATGACGACAATTTAAGAAAGAATTAGCACTATCCTAACCTTTCTAGAACTTCTTAACAAAGAAGCAAATCAAGCCTTTTTTCTTACCTTTTTTAAAAGAGGTAATTATTTGGTGCTCCTGCTAAGAAGAAAGAGCAGGTTATGAAACTAACACAAAATTTCCATCAATAACTATGTTGAGTATCTACTTTGTGCTCTTCCCTTCACTAGTTATAACAAAAGTAAATTATGGTCCTTGCTTCAAGGGGCTTACAGTATCACGGGGGAGTGAGCTCATGGTAGAATAATATGGGAAAGAACAGTGTTAAGGACAGGATTTTGAATATAATCATATGATACAGCCATATATGCTGTAAATATTCAGAATGATGGAAAACAAATGAAATATTAAGATTGATGAGGGGAGGAGTGCTCAAGGTAGGAGGCAGGATATGAAATGGGAACGAAAAACAGGGAGAATTGGGATCTTTAGCATAATCAGGGTAGGTTATCTCCAGAAACTGGCATATATGAGTAGGTGATATTCATGGGAAAGCGAGGATGTTAACCTAAATGTAACATAAACATACGTTTTGAAATGTGGTTAGAAAGGGGAAATGCAGGCCCTCCCCACTAAAAAATTATTTTTACAAGCATTTATTATTTCTACTTCCTATTCTTCCCCCTATCCCAACAGAAAAAAAAAAAAACTAAAAAAATCCTTATAACAAATGTGCATAGTCCATTTGAATTCCCTCATTGGCAGTTTCTAAAAATGTGTGTCTCATTTTAGATTTTAAATCTACACATCTCTGATAGGAGGTGGATATTGTTCTTATCTTTGGTCCTCTGGAACTATGGTTTATTATCTCAACAATCAGAGTTCTAAAGACTTTCAAAAGTGTTTTTATTTACATTGTTGTAGTCATGCTCTCAGTACTGTTTACCTCACTTTGTACCATGTGAAAGTCTTCCTAGTCTCCTCTGGAGTTACCCGTTTCATTATTTCTTATGAGGTAGCTGGTGGCACACTGAGGAGAATGCTGAATCAGGAAGACCCAAGTTCAAATCTAGCCACAGACACACAGTAGCTGCATGACCCTGGGCAAGTCACTCAACCTCAGTTTCCACAACTGTAGAAAGGGGATAATAATGGTGCTTACCTCCCAGAGTTGTTGTGAGTATAAAGTTAGATATATGTAAGAAGTCTTTAGCCCAGTGCCTGCTACATGGCAGATACAATATAAACGCCTATTCCCTTCTCTTACGGTCTCTTATGGTGCAATAATATTGTATTACATCCACATGTAACAAAAGTCATTTTCCTATATGTTGGCACCTCCTTGATTTTCTATTATATTAATAATGCCTACAAATATTTTTGTACATTTAGGCCCTTTTTCTCTTTCTTTGATCTCTTTAGAGGTATAGATTTAGTAGTAGTATTGCTGGTTCAAAGGGTATGGATGCTTTACTGAATTTGGGGGCATAGTTCAAAATTGCTTTCCAGAATGACGGCCAGACAAACTCAGAACCTCGCCAAAAGAATATTAGTATGTCCATTTTTCCCATATCCTGGGGGGACAAATTATGAAACACCTTAAAAGCAATGTAAGGGAAAATATGAGTGTAATATATGTAATATGTGCACATAGATATGTATCTACATATAGGTACACACAATACTCTAAATAGGTAAATTTATGGGTCATAAGTCTTGATCCAAAATAATTTCACCACTGGCAAAGAAGTAAAAAAAAAAAGGCCTTGAAGAGGTAAGTTAATTGTTATTATTAATAAAAAGATGACTATTTCCTTTTGGTTTATGCCTATGATTTTATTAGTGTAGGAAACAAGCCTATAACTTACTTTATTAGAAAGTTGCTCAGGGCAATGAGAGAACAGATGGCTTGCCTGTGATCATGTAATTCAGACCTGAACCCAGGTATTCTTGACTCTGACTGAGCTTCTACTGACTATATATATATATATATATATATATATATATATATATACATATACACTATGTTGCCTCTCCATTGTTTCTTAGACTATATGAAAGAGAACATTTATGTTTGTTATGTCACTATTCTAGTTACAATCTTAACTGAAATGATGAGTGGCAAAAAGACACTGAGCGTCTAGGTGAAGAGGCGGCCAGAGGTACAATTAGAGAACGTAGGTCATAAATCCATAATACACATAGTTGGCCTCAGGAAAACAATAAAAATGTCAGCGTATAACACTGCTGCTACTAGAAATGTATATCTTTATAGACAAATCCATACCTTAACACAATGTTAATAAATCTGGAGTACAAAGAAAATGGAACTCATTTTTGGTGCAATTAGTAATAAGGAAATTTCGCCAGGAGAGAATGGGGTGGGGAGGGGGAAACAACTTAGCCCAATGCCTTCTTTCTCCTCAACTCCTTTTTCTCTTTCAACTATTTATCTATAAAAGGGAAGAAAGATCTACTACTTGTCCAATTTAAGGAATCTCTAGAGGATCTCTACCATAATCTCTAGGAAGCCTGCTCTCAATTGTTCATTAATCTCAGTATATAATAGAAAGTCACCAATCACCATGACTTTTTTCTTTAGCTTCCAGCAAAAACAATGATGTGAAAGTTTTCAGTCAAGTCTAGCTCCTCTGAGAAACACCTCATGATTCTGAAGAAGAATGCATTTGGACCAAAGTTTCAAAAACACCACTGAGTTTTCAGAAATATCACCGAGTTCTCCCCTCCATTAAAAAGACTACACAAACAGAAAGGACCTAGAGCCGTCAGGATCTCTGGCCAGCCTGCTTCAGGAGAAGAGGCCAGAAGACTTGACTATCCTAGCAAATGATTAAGCAAGGAAGTTAGGCCAAGGACAGCATGATTAGGAGTTTGGAGACATCTCAGGAGATGCATCAAAGAAGGAATCTATGGCTGCATTCTGGTCTCAATTTTCCAGGTTGAAGACTAGGACCATAGAGGGCATGGCCTGGCACCAGGGAGCTTTCCAGTCAAGAAACACAGTAGGGGAAAGAGAATCTCAGATTAAACTAACACATTCAAAATGTCAGGAAAGTTAAGTTCTAGCCTGAAGGGATCATAGCACTTTGGGGTCATAGCTGTAAATCCTGAGCCTTGCCACTGACTCAGTTATGCAGGAGGGCAGAGAGCTTGACTCTGGCACAAAGTCTCAGTCCAAGTCCTGAGTCTGATGGCAAGTCCCAGATATACGTCATACTATGTAGCCATTTGCCAGGATATCAGGGCCAAGTCAGAACAGGCATCTTTCCATCTCTCCTGTTACCATACTTCTCCAACACATCCTCTATATTTGCTTGAGAAATAATGATAAAATCAACATTACTACTGTTGGTGGAAAGGAGTGACAACTTGCCGCCCAATAGCAGAACTCAAAATCCTCAGAGCTACATCATTCCCCAGGTGGTATTGAATCTCCTTAGTAGAATGGAATGTCCCTAAGAGCAAGCATCACCTGTGAATGTAATCCAAGACCCAAAGCCCTTTGGTGTGGGACTCTCTCCTCACTGGTAAAGATCAATGCCCTGAGCAGGCAGGATAGTTGGGAAAAAGCTTACCATCAACAGAGAACATTATATCAATGGGCTCTGGAATTCAGGTTACATATATTTCTATTGCCAGAGCCTATTACATTGGCAGGCTCATAGAAGCTGTTTATTAGTGCATGTTGATTTCTAGGGTTGTGGGTTTTTTTGGTTCCTTATAGAAATGATACTTATATTTATGGATTAATTTTGCATCCTGCAAGCTTTCTGTAACTACTAATCATTTAAAATACTTTTGTTGATTCTCTGGAACTTTCTAAGTGTACCAATATACCATATACAAACAAGAATAATTTCATTTCCTATTTGTTGGTGTTCATATCTATATTTTTGTTCTTGACTTATTGCTAGAGATAACAGTTCTGGAATTATGTTAAATAACAGCAGGAAGAAGGGTCATCCTTGCTTTATCACAATGCAAACTGGGAAAATATTTAGTGTTTCTGAATCCTAAGAAATATTATTGCCTTAACTGCTTATTTTAAATACATGCTTCTGATAATATTAAAGAAGGTCCCTCCCATGTTTTCTCTGTTTTTTAAGATATAAATACTCTATAAGTTAAAGGCTTTCTGTTTCTCTATAATATGATTATTGAATATGTGATATGATTTCTCTATAATATGATTATTGAAATGATCATGAGTTTTTTAATCTAATTTTTATGACTAATCAACCATCGACTCCGGCATTACTAGTAGGCACAGGAGTAGGAAAAAGGGCTTGCTTGAACTTTAAAATTAAAATATAAATTCATAACCATTTTTAAAAGGTATTATAATAAAAACCAGGGGAAAAGTGAGTGCCCTTGATTGGGAAAGGGTTTATCTGAGTGCAAATAAGAAACCATGGAATTCAGAAATGAGGAATTTAGAGAAGCATAGAAAAATTTGTATCAACTGATAGAGTGAACAAAGTACAACCAAATATATGCTATAACTTCAATAATGTAAATGAAAATATTAACAAAAAGAAGCCTAACTCTGAAATAATGCTAATTATAATAATAAATCAATTACAGTCCTGGAGAATAGAAAACAAATCTTCTTCTTCTCAATAGAGAAGCTAGGGACTACGAAGTAAGAATGCTACATGCGCTATTAGACATAGTCACTATTGCGGTTGTTTTTAAATTTATTTTTTCTTTGTAATAGTATTTATTATCTATTTTTTTCTTTTTATAAGATTTGGTCTATCTTACCCAGGCAAGAAGCACAAGTGGATACACATGCATCAATATTGCTACTGTTCAGCAAGGGAGCTTTGCCATACTGAGCCAGTTCATCCCTCCTGGGCAATCCAGTAGCTCCAGTAGCTACCTGCTTCTAGGAGGCTCGTACCGATTCCCAGACTTACTCGATGGAAGCTCAAGAAATCTGCCAGACTCACTCTTCCTAGGAGCAAGGATTAAAGGCATACACCACTATGCCCACTGCTTAACTGTTTTTTTCTTTGCTGCAAAGGATTTTTCAATTCTAGGATGGGAGTTGAAGGGATTGTATCCAGAAATGATTATGTGACAAAAAAGAAACAATAAATAATACCTTTTTCAAAGAGTAGGGGACCAAAATGCCAAAGACCTTTAAGCTGAGTAAATTATTTGTAGATTCTTCAACAGTTGGCTACCTAGATCATTATTTAGATTATTTTTATAAGGTCAATGGCTTTTAGAATACATGCAATTGTAGGAGAATTTCTTGAAAATAATGTATTTAAAGGCAATACAAACACTGTGTATGTATGTGTTGAGGGAAAGGAGGAGGTTGTATGCGAGTATTTATAAACACATACATTTTCACTGGTAGCAAATATTGAGAAAGCAAAATGTCTGGAAATGATACAAATCAAGACAGATACTACTATTTGATCATATATCTAAATTGTAGTATCTAATTCAGCCAGGAACACTAAACACCTCTCTATTTGGAGAAGCATGGGTTTCCTACAAAAGTTTGGCCCTCTGCTAATTGTTATAGTAAGATTCAGCGCCAAATTCCAAAAAAAAAAAATGGCAAATAACAATGACGGATCTTGTTAACACCTAATGGGAGTTCCTATTTCTCCATGTTATGCCCCTAAATGATATTTGAGTAAATCTCTACCTCTCCAAAACAAGAGAGTAAGTACTCAGGGGTATCATTCCCATTAAAAACATGTCATCATAAACTTATCTCCCCAGTTGAATCTTTAAAAGAATATTTGGCTTATTGCCTATGTCAGGTCTGCCATTCCAATGATGTGCCAGCAATGAAATATCCTTTCTCTATTTGCTACTTTTCCAATCCATGGTGGCTTTTGATGAAATTTCAGGACTCATCAAAATGGGGTCATTACTTTGTCAATTGGCACCAATGTTTCAGCTGACTTGGCACGTGTACAAGCCTGGCTGAGGCAGGCAACTGCCAAATGGAATTTAGCTAATTTTTGCACACATGGAAAAGAAACAGCGTATGATTGGGTACAGCTTGAAAGAGATAAGATCCGTAATACACGACACATACACAAGTGGAAGTATAGGAAATTTACAGTGTTGTCTTCTTTCACTGGAGGATATGAGATTAATATTCTTGCACACAGTTGTTATAATATCTCATTATTCAAATGCTTATATCGTGCAAGATCACTCTTAAAAAGTCAATAGCATTCCATCATAGAGATTGAGAGCCATAAACATATTATACTCATATACCCTCACAGCCCTGCAACCCAAATGTCATGCCTTAAAGCTTATGGTCTTGAATCAAGTTGCCGCCTAGGCCAAAGCTTTCTCATATTGTCTTCTTTCCACAAAGCCCTGGTAATAGTTATGATTGTGGGAAAGTGATCAAATCCCTATCAGAATTTAAATCTTAGAGTGTTTTCAAATAGAAATGTTACCTAGTATCAGTAGGGCCTAATGGCAGGGCAATAGGGATCTTTTTTGAAACACTAATATTTGTTTCACCCCAGGCCAAAAATAAATAAATAAATATGTGAGAGATGGTATGCTTGCCTGTAGTAACTGGCATGAAAAAAAGAAAAAAGAAAAAAAAATAGCTCTCTGTACTGCAAAGATCCTTTATTCATGAAGTTTGGAATACAAATCATAAAGTGACCAAGGTTCTTATTTTCTAAAAGTTGAATTGTTACAGCTCTGTAATTTTAAGATTGCAAATGGAGTAAATATCTAAAATGTATAGAAACAAACCAAAAAAGAGGGTGTTTAGTTGTCTCTAGCATAAACAGAAGCAAGAGAGCATGCTCGCGATTGCCAAGAAAGGCTAGCGTTCTGAAGACTGTAGGCAAACAAAATGCTAACAAGTTTAATTATTTACAATGGCATATTTATGGAGAGGATAATGTTGCAATCAATGATTACAAGCCCCCACAAACAGCATTGTAATAATTCTGCAAGGCGCGTTCAGAAGTGAAATTATTCAGAATTCAAAATCAATAGTATTTATGGACACTACAAAATGCCAAATGAAAAATGAATACTGGCATTTGTAGTCATTTTTCCCCCATTTGCTTCTTTTTCCAGTTTTTATTATATTACATATTCAATGTATTTAAATATTTAATATATTCATATTAAATGTAAACTATATTAAATATATTATGAAATGTTTAAATATATTATTTGTGACACTATATTTAATATACTATTTTTCACTAGAGCCTGAGAGCAATAACAGATATTTAAATTTAAGTTTCCCAGTTAACTTCTGATAGTTCTGGATTTGTCAGGGATCAATGGGGCTTTGGGGAATGTGACAAGTGTCTGTTAAAAAAGCTATTTCTCAAAGTGTTGTTATTTCATATTTCCATTCTTTCTTCCTATACCATGTCTGTGTATGTGGCTCTTTTTTTCTCTTTCCTTACTTTTTCTACCTCTACACTACCCTCCTTTAAATTTAAAGTCTTTTTTCTCCTTTCATTCCCAATTATTTGCTAAAACTTAAAATGAATTCGATTCTCATGAACTTGTTCCAACTCCTCTCTTCTCTTCATTCTCTAAGTCTTTTTCTGACCTGCAATGAGTTCACTGTCATTTGGTCACCTATTACAGAATATTTCAAAGGTCGGCATGTAGTTACAACTGGAACAGGGGCTTTCTTGTTTCATCAGTAGGAACAGAGGGTATTGGTCAGTATGGACATCTTACAGCCTTAAATAAGTTCCTTGGGGGAATCCACTTCTAGTTACTCTCCCAGTGCTGACATAGGATAAAAGAGATCATTTGGTTGCATCCTAGAAAAATACTGAAGAAAGTTGAATGAAAAGCCCTGAAAGAAAATGCAAGCCTCAAGTCCTATCCTTAAAGTCCTTATAGACAATAAAAAGAAATGAGGCTGTTTGATGCAAGCAATGGGAAAACAAATGCAGGTAAGTGAGAAGACTCAGTGAATTATCATTAAACTTCAAAATACTTGGAAATAATACGGATTTCAGCAATTTCTGCTTATCCATTTTTGTCTTCAATTTTTTTTACTCTAAAGTTGCCATGTTTCTGAGCAACAGAAGGAAGGTTTGGCATGGACTAAGGCCTTTCAATTTAAAAATGATGAAGCTTTAAATGATTTTTGACTAAGAATCTTCACTTATTTCTAGTTCCGAGGCTTCAGCATTTCTAGTCAAACCAAAATGTACTATATTGGTTAACTTTTAAGACATGTTTGAAACAAAGATCCTTCTCCTTTTAAAAATATAAGGTTTTAAAAATAGGTTCTTGGGAAACAACTCTTAAAGAATTGCAAAGTATTTTAAGTATCATATGATAAAAATCTTTTCCAATTATGCTTTATGGAAATTAATAACTCCCATTTATATAGCACTTAAAAGTTTTCAAATTGTTTTAAATATATAATCCTATTTGATTTCTCACAAAACTGTGAAGTAAGTGCTAGCTATATCATTCCCATTCTTCAGATGAGAAAATTAAAGATCAGAAAGGTTGCCCAGAGACCGGAAGTGTGCAAGATGGGATTTGGACTTAGTCTTCCTAACCAATTATAAACACCCAGAGGGCAAGATACAAAAATTGCACAAAGAAGTTTTCTGGTTGAGCTGAGTATGCTCAACCAGAGGCTGAGGTATTTTTATATCATCTACTTTTTTGTTGATTATTTTGCAAGAAATAGGATGTAACTATTTTGTCCATTAATGGTTGACATCTAAATTCTTATGTACCCTATCCCCCAATTTCTTTTAGCTGAACAGGAACGATAAAAAAAAAATTTAAGTTACTCAGAAACTATGGTAACTGGACTGTTTGGCAGTCAAAAAGTGTAAAATCCAGATTAGATAGATGGATATATTTACATATTCACTTTTACATTAAACAGAGTGGATGACACATCCATGGATAAAACCTATTATTTAAACACTTCAAGTGAAAAGTGTTAAAATAAATGGCTCATGACTTACGAAGTGTTAAAATAAACTTTTATTTCAACACTATACATGTCATAAGCCATTTATTTCAACACTTTCTACTTCACAAGACTTACACAGAAACGAAAAAGAAAAATCTCACATGTTAGGGATATATGGGGGCTCTAATACACAGAGATTAAGGATATAAATTTAGGTGTTGGGTCGGCTTGGATTGGAAAAACCAGGAGCCATGCTTGGAGAAGGCAGAAGAAAGTATAGAGGGCAATTCAAATTTTAATTAAATAAATATTATGTGGATGGCAGAAGCTGAAATTTCTTTTGCATAATCACCACTTGGAGGGACTGACATTATATACCAATGTTCGGTGATTCAGAGATTTTAAGATACTTCTCAATATAAGATTGCAAAAGAAGTTATCATTTAGAAGGCACTTTCACAAAGAAGGTACCACACTCATTTTTCATCAGCATCCAACTTATTAGTAGTAGGGCCTAATGGTAATTATTCAGAGGACCCTCAAACTGGCGAAGATGCTCAGGTTTCTGCCACATGTAGATGAATTATGGGGGCTGGAACGCTGAACCTGGGGAAGAAAAGACTGGGGTGATGGGGAAAATAACTATCTTTAGGCATTTGAAGGCTGTAATGTAGAAGAAAAGAGGGAGTAGATTTTTCTGTTTGGTTCTTGTGGGGAGAATTAGGAGCAATGGGTCAAGGTATCTAAGAGGTCGATTGAGATTTGCCTTAAGGAAAATCTTCCCTACGAATGAAGGCTGGGAGAACAGAATAGGAAGACTATGCTCCTCCTCTCTGGAGACTAAGTGAAGACTGAAAAACCACTTTTCTGTTATGTTGTGGAAGGAATCCTTGCCTACGTATAGCTGTCCTAGATGACCTCTGAGATTACCTCCAACTCTGAAATTTTGAGATATTGTGATTTCCTGAAAAGCAAGATCATTGTTGTCATTTATTATTATTAACATTATCATCATCAATATCATCATTATTATCAATATTGTTATTATGGCACAGACTGACTTTAACATCTTCTGAATCTCAATCTCTGGCAAACTGTGGTCAGTCCGTAAGTATCACAGGGTGAGGATGATTAACCAAAGAACTTTAGGACTCAAGAAATCAACTCCACCACAGCAGATGCAAATGGGATTATTTTTGTTCTTTTTACTATTGCTATAATTACATTTAAATATATCTGAAACAGAATATACAACTTTCTTACAGTGAATTAGGTTTTGCTTAGCTGATTAGTCAAGCAATGTTTGACTATTTTTTTTTCTCCTGAGTTGGTCTATTGTTTGAATTGGCTGAATTTATTAAGGCAAAGTTATAGCAGCATAAATTTATAGCCAGAAGGAACCTTGGAGGTCATCTAGTCCACCCTCCCCATTTTACAGATGATCAAACTGGCCTTAGTTATCTGTATCAACGTTTAATAACTCTTATTGGAAAGAAATTGTTACTTCCTTCTATTTTCAAACTTTTATGCTTCAGAAGGTTCTGACAATTTTCCATAGATAAGAAATTTCTTATAAATCAACTCTCAAACAAGCTAAATAATCTTCCTCTTTACCCTTTACTCATGGGCCTTAACTAGTAAACTCATTAATCAACTTATATGAAGTCCTCTTGTGATACCTTTTGGTGTATCAGCAAGGTATGAGATTTTTGCCAAGATGTGGCTCTCTCTCTCTCCTTTAGGTAGCTTGTAAATCAGTCCCTCAATGCCCTCACAGTTGTATTAACTTCCAGCATAGATCTCCTTTCTCTATATATTTGATAAGCACCTCAGGGTTCAAATGTGGTAGTTCCACTATCTTTGATGGAGAAAAGGGTTGAAACGCTTTTTGGAAAGCTCCATTTTCGTTCCCTTCTAATTCTCTACTTTCTTCCTAGAATGCCCAGAGGATGGCCCCTATACCAGACTATGTTTGTTTTCAAAGAACCAACCTGGATAATTATGGAGAGAAGCATCACCAGAAAGCTGGCCATACGGTGATAAGGATTTTTTTTTCTTTTTTCTTCCAACAAAGAAAAAAAAATGCCCTTTATTCTTGATTAGTTCTCTTCTTCTTCTGCAGTGAAAGTGGAAGAATGGCAAGAAATAAAGCAAAGGGTGTTAAGAATCCCACACATTTTAGTTTATCCACAAACTACAGTTTCACTATTGGTCCTCTGAAGGTGAGATCCTGATCCAATGGCCAACGAATGGAAACGTTGCTGCAAGGGCTAAGTCCTATCAATCCATATTCTTGCTGCAAGAGAAACCAGAAGAAGAGGAAGTTGCAGATAGCAGGAGGAAGGCTCACAGGTGCTCCTTGGAATTTCACTGTATGCCCAGAGGCTACAAAAAACATCATTTTGGGGGACATTTGCTCATTATGTATTACAGTACCCAATGTTAAGAATTTTCGAAAAAAAACCTTCATGAAAATACCGTACTTCTCCATGTATAAGACGCGCCTTTTTCTGAAAAATTTGGGGTCTAAAAACTGGGTCTTATACGGTGGTTGTAGACTGTTTTACTTGCATTTCCCACTTTTTCGTGCTTGTTGTCTTTGTGCTCATCGTTTTGCATTTGTTACCGGTATATTGGGTTACATTTTGCCATGTTCTGCCCAGAAATGGCTCAGAAAAGATTTTCATACAGTGCTGAATTCAGGTTAAAAGTGATCCAGTTTGCAAAAGTGAATGGAAATCGTGTTGCTGGACATCAGTTTGGTCCTCCTCCAACTGAGAAAACAATTTGAGACTGGCTATGGGAAGGAGAAACCCTACTGAAAACGCCACGGCAGAAGGCCATGAGAGGCAAGTCAGCAAAATGGCCTGATTTAGAGAGGGAATTGAAGATACGGATTGAAGAGCAAAGGACAATCGGAATTCCTGTGTCCACAAAGATGGTTCAGCATGAGGCAAGAAGAATTGCCGATGAAAAAGAAGTTACTGATTTCAAAGGAAGACACAACTGGTGCTTCAGGTTCATGAAATGGAATGGACTAAACATACGTACACGTTCCAGACTTGCCCAAAAAGATGCCTGAAAGCTACGAGCAGATGAATAAAACTTGAGTTCAATAACCTTATGTAATGCATTTTTTTTTTCAAATTTCGGGCCGCCCAAATTAAGGTGTGTCTTATACATAGGGAAATACAGTACTTGAAGCTTATGTCTCACTAAGACCTCCAAATCAAATCAACATATATGCTGATACTGGCGACTCCTATTGTAAAAGTAGGAAAGGGTGAGGCTGGTGAGAGATATATGGGAAAGTATGGTTCAGGAGCAAGGAATGTTATGTAAAAACCATAGGTAGCAATAAAATGTCTAGTTTCAGACTTCTTAGTATACTGATTTTGTTACCTAACCAACTAACTACTTCTCACTTTGTATTATCTACAAGTTTGATAAGCATGTTGGCAGTATCTGTTTTGATTTTTTTAAAAAGTGAAATAACAAAGATAACAAAAGAAATACTAATAATCTCACTGTGTGTGAGGGCACATGAATTAACACTTTTGGCAAGGTCATTTTACTTACTGATTTAATCAACTAATTCTATCATCTAGTCTTCATTTCATCTTGCCCACGAGGAAATTACCAGAAATTTTGCTAAATGTGTTGCTTAAATCCAGTTCTACTAATGCAATGGTCTCCTAATAGGTCTTCTAAAATCCACCCTTTCCATCTTCCAAACCATTCCTTATACCATCCCTACAATGTGCCGGACTTGTAGCTCTAATCATTTCACTCCTCAGCTCACATATCTTCAGGGTCTATGCATTGCTTACAGAGTAAAGTTTAAACTACTCTGCCTGATGTTCAAAGTCTTCCATGACCTGGTCTCACCGTTCTAGCCTCATTATAATCATTCCATTCCCAGCCACACTGAACAACTGTATGATCCTTGAAATTCTTCGGCGCTTTCCTGATTCCACGCCTTTACTTAGGCTATTTGCTGTGCCTAGATCTCCCTTGTCCCTTCCTTCTCCTATCAACTGCCTACTCATACCTCAGCATTTGAAAAACACTTTGCAGACATAATTTATTATTTCTTAATATAGCCCTTTAGGCTGATCAGAATTTTTCCCTTGCTGTGTGAGGTTGTGACAAATAATAGTAATAAACAGCTAGCCTGTAATATACAATACACATATATACACATATGTGTGTATTGAATTAAGCTTTGCAAAGTGCTTTACATTTTCTATCTCACTGAATTCTTGCCACAACACAACAAGACAGGTGCTAGAATTATCCTCATTTTATAGATGAGCAAACTGAGGCATAAAGTAGATTTAACTGGGATCCTATGAAATAAATAAGACCAAGAGTCATTTTCCCATAGACAAGTGATCAAAGAAAATGAGGATTTTTTTTTTGGAGGGGGAAAGACTGGACAATTGGGGTTAAGTGACTTGTCCAAGGTCACATAGCTAGTAAGTGTGTCAAGTGTCTGAGCCGGATTTGAAAAAAAATGAGTAATTCTCAAAAGAAGAATCACAAACTATCGACTACCATATCTGGAAATGCTTCAAACCACTAATAATGGAACTTCTCCTGCCCAAGACTGAGATAGTTTTCTGGAGGCAAAGGTCCTTCACGCTGTATACACGGAGGGAGATGAGACTCCCAATTGGTTAAGAGACGGCTAACCTTGAAACACTACTTCTGTGAGTGCAGAAGGGACCTTCTTTTTTTTTTTTTGAGGGGAGGAGGAAAGTGGGGAGGAATTTGAGAGAGGAGGTCAGGCGACCTAACTTTTTTCTGCCTGGTAACTATAGAGACCTAACTTTTTTTGATTGGTAGACTGGAGATCTCCTCAGAGCCACAGATATGTGAGTGAGGACGCTAGCTCCCAACTTGTTCCTTGATTCCCAATGTCTACAAACCTTTGCTGAAATCAGACACCCCACCTCTCCCAGGTGAGACTGCTCCTTCCTTGACTGAACTATTTTCAATTTTTTTTTTTTTTTTGCTGCTTGCCTTGATAAAGAGATTTGCTATTTGTGAAGATCTTTTGTGTAACCAGCCGCTGGTGGAGCTTCAAACTGATTCAAGAATGTTGGAAACAATTTAGGATTACAGGCAAAGTCACTAAATTGCTCATACACTTTGCCCCAGCAATCTTGTGGCCATATATGCCTGTGGTTGTCGTTACCGTTAGAGCAAGTGAACAGAGAGAAATCCAACCCTTGTCCCACGCACCCCTCGAAGTTTGAGGGAGAGCTGGTGTTGTCATCTCTCCTCACTCTATAGCCCACAGAGTGGGTGGCTCTTTCTGGTTTAGTCACCAATTTTTGAATCAGTCTCCAATCACGGGGACGTGTGAGGAGGCAACAAGAGCCACTGGTTGTGTCTGCCCTCCATCAAGGGGCCAGAAGATATGCTTTCCCACAGTTCCTTCAAATACTTGAAGTCATATATCACATGTCACCCTACCCCCACCCTGAATCTTCCCTTCTCCAGGCTGAATATCCCCAGTTTTTTAAATTGATTTTCAAAACACATGAACCCAAGGCCCTTTATTTTGGCTGCCCTTTTCTGCAATTCTCTCCAGATCATCAATGTCTTTCTTTAAATGTTGTATACATAACTGTGTACGATATTCTAGATGTGTTCTGATCAGGGCACAACACAGAGTGACTATCATTTGCTCATCCTTGGTAGCTATGCTAATACTATAATGCTGCCCAAGGACACATTAGCTAGTGAGACAGGCAAGGACCTAATGTTTTTTTCCTCCCTCAACACTTCCTATCTAACCATTAGTCATTGTGAGACCAGCTATATTTCATACACATGCATATACACACCAACATAATCCCATCGGTACCTCTCTACCCCACTATGTATATATGTTTGTGTGCATGTACATATATGCATACATGTGCAATATATAATGCTATTACATAATTTGTACACACACACTAGTCCAAGTGAAAACATCTGCCCAGCTATAATCGGGTCAGCTTATTTATAATTTAGGGAAAGGGACCTCTTCAGCTTAGAGGAATAAAAAACTTTAAAAATCCCTCTAAAGTTAGTTGTAAAAAATAAACTTTGATGTAGTTAAAAGTGAGTTAACAAAAAGTTTTTTTTTACTTTATTAATCTATACTTCATTTTAAATGCTCAATAAACTTGTTTTATTCTCAAGTTCTCTTTAGTCTTTCTCTTCTCCCCCTCACCTGTCTCTACTCCTTTCTCCACATTTGAGTAAGACAGACCACTTAGTCTGCAGCTGAAAGCTGTTCCTTGGACAATAGCCTCTCTATACATCTGCAGAGATATAAACACATTTCTCTGCATACATACAAAGTTACCTTTCCCCACTGTCATTTTTGGCAGGTAAAATACTATAATCATTTTATAGTTGAATGACATATAATGTGATGAAAGGTCTTCACAGGGAAAAATATAATGTTTTCACCCTTTTACTTTCTTCAGCAGTGATTAGTTCCAGAAATATGAGGTATCATCACTCCTCAGAAAGCATTGTAGGTTATAGGATTGCTCCTCAGAACTTGGCAACATGTAATAAATGTGCTTTATTCCTAAACATCAATCAGTTTCAAGAATGGCAGTTGCTTGTGGAATGGTAATAATAGAAATATTCAGCTAATAACTACCATAGGCATTAAAACACTGGATGACAGATGTGAAGCGTTCTCGTTATACATGCACACTCCCTTGTAATTATGGCTTTATAACTAGCTACATCAGTTTCTAAATATTTAGTTCCTTACATTTCTGCAATTGGGGAGAAGGGATAATGAAACATACATGATAGTAATCTGTCTTAAAGGAGGGTGGGGAGACCAAAAACTGAAAGATAACAGAAATCAACCACTGTCTGGAGTGAAACTGTATTCCATAAACAAAGATGAATTAGCTGCTTTAAACTGATGCTTGTCAGAGAGCAAATCATTACAAAACAGTACACATCGAAGGTATCATATGTTGAAAGTAAAAGTCTCAAGTTGAAGCAAGAAAACAAAGCTCCATTTTATTATTAAGGAATACATTCACCTCCATGAGAGAATTGACATTTGTGAGGACGCATCTGAAGGTTGTTTAAGCTTAAATTACCTAAACAAGTGAAGAAGTAGTTCATTGGAATGGAGATTTGAGCTAGAAGGGATCTTAGTGTTCATCTGGTCCAAAATATTTTATAGATGAAGAAATTGAGGCCCTAAGAGGTTAAATTACTTGCTCAAGGTCACTCAATGTCAGAACCAAGATTCAGACTCAGGTCTTCAAACTTCAAATGCTATTCTTGTTTCCGCGACACCCCATCACACTACGCTACACATCGCACTGTATTGATAATGGTCAGTATTAAATTCATTACACCTAACTCAACTGTCAATGAGCCATAACCACAGAGGGTAATGATGAGATGGAATACCACGGATCACAAGAATTTCCAATATGAAGAAATTATTCCAATAAGCAGATTCCTGGGGCATGGTGGGAAATC
Source organism: Phalanger gymnotis (assembly GCA_028646595.1). NCBI lineage: Eukaryota > Metazoa > Chordata > Mammalia > Diprotodontia > Phalangeridae > Phalanger > Phalanger gymnotis. The sequence continues at coordinate 68,561,025 of CM053627.1, read as the reverse complement.
AGAGGTGCATATTTGTATTTTTTTAGCTGATAAAAGCATGATAAAGTTGTACTATGGGGTGACAGATCCACACCAATGAAAACAATGATACTTTGAAGTACTCAAGACCCGAATGCAACTTTCTAACTTTCCTTTTTCTTTGACTTCAATATTTCAACGGACCCTGCCTTAACCATCATTTGGGATCAGGAACTTCTCAACCGTCCTATCTTAGCGTCTCCCCATTTCTTGCCTCCAATATTGCCCCTGCCCCTCCATTTTCTGCCTCTTGCTGAGTGTAATGCTTGAGCTGCATGATAGGTTATTGCCGTCTGGCTCTGAGTCCTAGGTTGCATTGGCTAAAACTTTCCTTGGCCACCTCTCCCCTGCTTCCCCACATTACCTCTATTTTGACCTCCTGTGTGTTTAAGCTACTCTTCCTTTTTGCTCCGTTGGGAACCTGGCTCCATTGTTAACAAACTGTCCTTCATTCTTTGATCTATACTTTCTCCCAAGAGATAAATTTGTATATATTTTGCTTTTTAACCATCTGTTTATATGTTTTTCCTCATCAGAATGAAAGCTCTGTTGAGAAAGAACCGGTTACATTTGATTTTTGTATCCCACTCAACACCTTGTGCAGCACTTGGCACATGGTAATTAATTAATGTGGCAGTTTTAACACAATGTGCTGGCAAATGAAGTCCTCATGTATAGCTGATTTGGGTGCTAAGGGTAGAGTAGACCATGAGAGGACCCATGGAGCAATCTTTCTCTTTTCCTTTGTCCTTAGATTTAGGGATCATTAAAGTATTATGAATAATATCAAAAGTATTGTGGCATTTAAAAAGTTCAAGAGACATAATTTCTTGGTAATTTAATCATTTTCTTTAAAAGGCCAGCATGTTTATTAATAAAATAAATTAATAAAAGGATATCATTTGGCCCTCTCTCTTAGACTAAAGACTCCAGTGGCAATGGGCTCACGATTTATATGCCCTTGGAAGGGCAGGTGATCCTGAGGATGGCACTCAACTCTGGTTGGTCAACAATTAATGAGAAAATGAATATTACAGTGAGAGGCTGGGCTATATTACAATGAGAGTCTTAGGGTATATGGCTTGGATCACCCAAATCTTGGTCAAAGAGACTTATCAATATCCATGTCACCTGACAAAAGGGAGAATCAACATTTTGCCAGACCTGTCTGGGTAAACACAATGAGCAGGAATGCACTCACTATCATATACTTAGAATTTCTTTTACTGTCGTCTTTGATTAGATCTCAGCCACCCTGGCTGGGTCAGTATTTTGGAAAGATTTCCCACACTGGCTGATTTCTGGATGAGGAAGCAGAAAAGGGGAAAACCTTGGTCCTAATATAATACTTAGTTATTAAATAAAAGAGAGAAATCATCATTTCTTAGAGTGTTTATATAGTATTTTAGTGGCTGGAAAGCACTTTATAGTAATATCTTATCTGATCCTCCCAACAACCTATAAGGTAGGTACTACTGTTATCTACCATTTTACAAATGAAGAAACTGAGATTGAGAAAAATTAAGTGACTTGTCCAGAGTCACACAGCTAGTAAGTGTCTGGCACAGGAATTTAACTCTGGACTCCCAGTCCATCTAGCCAAGAAGTCATCCAGCTGCCCTGTGTGTTTGGTCTAGCTGAATGAAAGTTCAGCTTCTACATCTCTCTTTGCTTTTATTTGTCCTGATCATTACCTCGAGCTGTACAGGCAGTTCTACCAGGTTTGGGAGATTCTGGGGAGAGCCCACCATCTGCAGCATCCCCCACCCACAGTGGGCACTAGAAGAGTCTATCCATTAGTCTATTCCAGACAGCTGTGCCTTCCAAATTTTTCTGTTGCCTATATAACAACACACAAACAAACACTATGGGCCGTTATTGTACTTTATGTATTATATGATAAGAAATAGAAGCAAAAAAAAAAGAAATAGAAGCAAAGGAATGGCCAGAGATTGCAGAAGGAAAAGGGGAATCATTGTGGGTAGACACTGGCTGGGCCAGCCAACTGCCTCAAGAACCAGAGCTTTCCTGAATTAACCCTTCTGCTCACAAGGAAGAAGCAAAGAGCAAACTCCAGAGAAATGTTACAATTCAGGACTTAAACTTTCATTCTTAAAATGAAAATTAATTTTCCTTCAGGCTCAGTTTAATTATTAAGATTAAAATTAGACATTTCTCAAAGGTCTAGTAAGCCCAGAGGTTTTGAGGGAAGTACGAAGATCATATAACACAATCCCTGCCCTTATGGAACTTCTTGTTTAGTGGTAGAATATATAAATCACAAATAACTATTGTTTACAGTATATGATAAGAGGGAATAATTACTTGGCCATGTGAAGAGTATGAAGTGACTTTTATTCACCTTGAGCTGGTCTCCTGACTTGAGGATACTTGATAGTTTCCTGTTTGTAATCACCAACCTCTCTATTCTTAAATTCCCCTGCCAGAATTTTCTGGGAAAACAAAGGGTGATCCATGGACACACATTGATGGAGATGCTTCACTGACTCACTTAATGCATTTAATCTCCATTTGGCCATATTGAAGCCTTATTCACTCATTGGCCAAGATGACGGCCAGATTGCCATTTCCTATGTCCTGAGTGCACTCAATCATTTCAAATATTTTAAGGTTTAGCTCAGCTTGAGCCACCTCCAATAGCAGGCTTTTGTTGATGGTTCCTCTTCCCAACCCAGTCACACAGTATTTGCTAGTGGCCTCTTTTCCGTCCCTTGAAATTACTTTGAATACTATTCATCAGTGTACATGTTTTGTTGGCCCGATTTTCAGTCCCCTGAGTTGACAACTGCAAAGTTATCCTTGAGTCTTCAGTTTCCCTCATCCACCATATCTAATCACTTGTCAAGTTTTGTCAATTTCGATATTTCACATAAGATTCCTTTTCTGTACTCATGTGACTACTACCCTAGTCCAGGCCTTCATCATCTAATACCTGGACCACTCCAATTGCCTCTTGATTGATCTCGTTTGCCTAAAGTCTCTCTTGGTCTATCTTTCACAATGGATTGATTCTCTTCAGTTTGTACTAATTTTGGCTTGGCAATTAACACCAAGAAAACAGAGGTTCTCTGGTAGCCAGCCAACCACACTGCACTGCCCCATCCATATGTGGAACCATTAGTTACAGGAAACGGAGAGATATTGAATGCTATGTTTAAGTTCACTTACCTTGGTAGTATACTTTCCAGGGATGCACACATAGAGGATGAGGTTGACATATACATTGCCAGAGCTAACTCAGTGTTTGGAAGGCTCCGAAAGAAAGCGTGGGTGAGAACAGATCTTAGTCTACTCCCAGTTTGAAGTTCCCTGGATGTAGTCAAGGAGCTTGGCAGTTGGAAGGGAGCTGGGAGATCTTGGAAAACAAGTCTCTTCTTTTATTTTTCATAGGTGAGGAAATGAAAGTTCAGAAATGCAAAGTTGGGAAATTCCTCAACGCAGAGATTCTAAGATCCTCCTGGAGAATAATTCCTCCCACCCTAGGTCTGTTCGACTGGGGGGAGAGGGGGAGGGAGAGAGGAAGGGGGAAGGGGAGGAAGAGAAGAAGGGGGAGGAGGAGAGGAGAAGAAGGAGAGAGGGAGAGAGGGAAGGGGAGGGGGGAGGCAGAGGGAGGAGAGAGGGGGGGAGGGGGAAGGGGAGGGAGAGAAGAAGGGGGAGGAGGAGAGAGGGAGAGAGAGAAACACAGCCGATTGGTACTTGACAGGCGGCTAGCAATTCTGCCCAGCAGGAGTTTACATAGTTTTAGGGCAAGTGGAAAAAGGCACCTACCAGGTGAGGCTCCTCAGCCACTTATTTGGAAGATTGAGTAAACAGGTCGTCAGTACAGGTTGTCAGGTGATTTTCAGGGGGCAGGGGAGAATGGGAGAATGTTTTAACTTGGGGGCAACCTTACTGTAGCCCTAAGATCAGGTCTGTTCTGGGGAGAACTGTTTCCCAATAGTTAATCTCATCAGACCATTGCCTAGGTGGGAAAGGTCTGGAATCCTCTTTTTGAGATGGAATCAGATTGAGAGTCTGTCTCCATTTACACAACCCGGCAAGCTACATGTCTTTGACCTCTAAGGCTACAACTTTTGGGGAGGTTTTGTCCATTGTCCATTTCCTCCACAAAAGTGACTCACCCAAGGTTCCACATATGGCAAAAACTAGGTGAAGTACCATTTTTCACACACCGCCCCCCCCCAATTGTTTTGTCAGACTTGTGATTTCATCTGTGTAAGGGACTCCTGGTGTGGAAATTCACTACATAAGTACACATTTGCAACTCAACTACAGTTTATATGTTGAATTAGATGGGGGCACAAAAAGATTAATTGACTTGCCAAGGGTCACAAAGCCTGTATGTTTTAGAGGCAGAACTTAAAGCCTGTTTTACACTAGGGTATAAAAATAATTAGCTTCACAAGTACAAAGATACAGGAGGCAAGGCTAGCCATCGGTTTGCCTGAAAAGATTTATAGGTTTAGTCAACTACAAACTCAATATGAGCCAGCAATTGTTGTGGCAGGCAAAAAAAATAGTGCTCATCTTTTATTGCAAGAGAGAGAACTTCCTTAGATGATAGTCTGTTTCTACTGCACTCTCATCAGACTTCAGCTATAGTAATGGGTTCTGTTCTGGGCACCACAGATTAAGAAGCATATTGGTAAATTAGAAAGAATCCAAAGGAGAACAATGAAGATAAAGACTGTCTTATGAAGCTTGGCAGCCAAGAGAAGAGAAAATTCAGAGGCGGATACCAGAGATGATTTATAATACTGATGATGGTGATAGTGATGATGATAATTAGTCTTTCTATAGTGCTTTAAGGATTACAAAATGCTTTTAAAATATTATCTCTTGTTGGGTCATGAATTCATGACCCAACAAGAGATAGAAAGCGTTGCAAAATGCAAAATGGATAATTTTGATTATGTTAAATTGAAATGTTTTTGTACAAAAAAGCCAATGCAACAAAGATTAGGAGGGAGGCAGAAAACTGGGAGAAAATCTTTACAACTAGTGTCACTGATAAAGGCCTCATTTCCAAAATATACAGGGAACTGAACCAAATATAGAGGAATACAAGTCATTCCCCAATTGAGAAGTGGTCAAAGGATATGGACAGTTTTCAGAGGAAGGAATTAAAGATATCTATAGACATATGAAAAAATGCTCGAAATCACTACTATTAGAGAAATGCAAATCAAAACAACTCTTAGATGCCATCTCTCTCCTGTTAGATTGGCTAAAATAACAAAACAGGAAAACGATAAATGCCGGAGAGGATGTGGGAAAATTGGAACATTGTTACATTGCTGGTGGAGTTGTGAACTGATCCAGCCATTTTGGAGAACAATTTGGAAACTATGCCCAAAGGGCTATAAAACTGTTCATACCCTTTGACCCATCAATACCACTCCTAGGGTTGTATCCCAAAGAGATCACACAAGAGGGAAAAGGACCCATATGTACAAAAATATTTATAGCAGCTCTTTTTGTAATAGCTAAGAATTGGAAATCAAAGGGATGCTCATCAATTGGGGAATGGCTGAACAAGCTGTGGTATATGAAGGTAATGGAATACTATTGTGCTATAAGAAATGGAGAGGATATGGACTTCATAACAACCTGGAAAAACCTACACGACATAATGCCGAGTGAGTGAAGCAGAGCCAGGAGAACATTATACACAACCACAGATATATGGATTCTGTGATGACTAACCCTGACAGACTTTGCTCTTCTCAGCAACACGATATGCAGAGACAGCTCCAAGGGACTCATGATGGAGAGTGCTATCTACATCCAGAGAAAGAACTATGAAGTATGAATGCAGATCGAGGCACACTTCATGCTCACCTTTTTCTCCCCCCCTTTTTTTTTCTCTCATTTGTTTTTGGTTTTGGGTTGGTTTTTTTTTTTGGTTCTGTTTCTTCTTTCTCATGATTCATTCCATTGGTCATAATTCTTCTCCACAACTTGACTAGTGTGTAAATTAATTCAATGCCAAGTTATACATGGAAGTTATATGGGATTCCATGCTGTCTTGGAGAGGGAGGAGGGGAAGGAAGGAAGAAAATCTGGAACTCAAAATTATGTAGAACTGTGTGTTGCGAACTAAAAATAAAAAAAAAGGCAAAACTAATATTAGCAAAAAAATATTATCTCATTTTATTCTTACAACAACCCCAGGTGCTATTATTACCTCCAATTTACAGATGGGAACATGAGGCAGACAGAGCTTAAGTGACTTTCCCATGGTCATGCAGCTAATAAGTGCCTGAAGCCAGATTTGAACTGAAGTCTTCTGGACTGCACATCTAGCACTCTCTCCACTGTGAAGGGTGGCTGTATGAATGGAAAAACTTCTAAAAATTAGGGCTAACCAAAAATGGAATGTAGCCTCGGGATACCCCTCCACAGAGGTCTTCAAAAGAGACTGTGGATGTCTACTACTTCTGAATACTTCTTAGGACTTTTATGATGGGGTTTTTTAATGTATGAGATGGACTGCATTGCTGCTGAGGTCACTATAAGCTCTCTCAAATTCTGTGATTGTTTTTGACCCCAAGGTCTACCCTATGTTCAGAGAAGGAAGGAAGGAAGGAAGGAAGGAAGGAAGGAAGGAAGGAAGGAAGGAAGGAAAGAAAGAAAGAAAGAAAGAAAGAAAGAAAGAAAGAAAGAAAGAAAGAAAGAAAGAAAGAAAGAAAGAAAGAAAAAAGAAAAAAAAGAAGGAAAGAAAAAAAGAAAGAAAGAAAGAAAGAAAGAAAGGAAGAAAGAAAGAAAGAAAAGAGAAAACTAAGATCTTAAAGATTTGTATAGTCTGAGGTACCAAGAACCCTAGGAGGTTATCCTAGGTATGGTCCTATACCCAGGCAATTTCATCCAAGATATTCTCATGAATTTACAAGCACATTCACTGATATGGTATTTGGGAAGAAAAAGTTACCTAAACTAATCTACAACCATGAATTCATCACAAGTATTTTGTTAAAACCAAACCCAATTATTTGTTATTATTAAAAGCAACAAAAATGTTTGAGGCAGGTTCTTTCCATCTCAAATACCTTTTCAATGAATGAATGTCTATGTAAATTGGTGAGAATTTCAGATAAGAAAAATAAATATGAAATAAACATGTATAATATATACATGTCTATAGACAAAAATAAACATTTGCTTTATGGACTGTTGTATAGGAATGTGAATTCTAATTCTGGTGATTAATTTAGCTCAATGCTCAACTTCCTCTAAGATCAAATAGGGTAATATTTTTAATAAGAAGTATAGACAATTAAATGTCAGTTTTGTAAATACCATTGTCATTTGGAGATTGTCACTTGAGTTTTTGGAAACACAATACAAAATAAATTAGCCTTTAATTATTTTCTGTTATGAATTTATATTTCATCTTAACTTTTGATCAAGGCCTTTCAAGGATTAGTAATTTAGGATGCATTTGTGGTAACTAGTGGGGATATGAAAGATGCATAATGTTATTCATTAATCTTTTTCTTCTCTCTTTTTAAGAGGTGGGAATTATAAGATGCTTTATCATAGAGGTGATCATATCAGACTTAGGTATATAGCTAGTTTTATTCTGGACCCGTGCTGGGACAGAAAACAATGAGTATTATACTTCATTTAGAATTTCTACTATGAACATGATAAGGACTAGGAGCTGATATATTCTCAAATCAAATTAATCCACAGTTGCAGTACTTAAGATACGGTGGAAATCCCTGATTCAAGTGTACAGTATCACCTATAAAGCTAAAATAAATGGGGGAAGATAATAGTTTCCAGACTTGGGTTACAGCATCAACACAGGACTTGAGCTGGGTTAATTCAGCAAGCTTGATCTTGGTTGCCAAAGCATGCTTGTCAATATTTAGCTCCCAGGGAGCATGTCATGAGCCTTTACAGAAACTAGCTTAAATACAAAATACTATAGCAGGATCTGTGATCCTTTTTCTAACACTCAGATTAAACTGCTGATTTTTTTTGTGCTTTTTAAACCAGGAACGTGTTTTCCATACTCCTACTGTAACAAGAATGGAAGGAATTGCATTGGAGAATCATCGCTGTTTTTATTAGTTTCAAACCCTAACACCTGAATTGTTGTGAAGCTTTATTTTTAGGCTTTGAAAAATATTTTTTCATATGATTAAAAACTTTTTTTAAAAAAATTAGGAAAAGGGAGAATCTCCAGTAGCATATATTGAAAAAAAAATACTGCAACACCAACTATAACAGATAATTTGCATTTCCTGTAAATTTCATAAAAATTGTGGTTCAGTCATTTTTCAGTCACGTCTGACTCTTCGTGATTCTTTTTTGTGATTTTTCTTAGCAAAGATTCTGGAATGGTTTGCATTTCCTTCTCTAGCTCATTTTACAGATGAGGAAACCAAGGCAAAGAGAGTTAAGTGACTTGCCCAAAGTCAGAGCTAGAACCAGTCTGTGGCCAGATTTGAACTCAGGAAGATGAAGCCTAACATTCTATTCACTAGGACAACCTAGCTGCAAAAAAACTACCCGCAGAGACACGTCTTACTACCATGGTTTTTATAATGTCAAAGCTGGTTTAATTTCATGTTCATTTACTAGCTAAATGATAATTCTAAGTTATTGATACTTAGGGAGTTAAAAATATGATTTGATTTTGTAGTGATTAAACTATCCACATTTATAGGGATTAAAAATTAACATAAATAATCTAATATATTTTGCTCTAAGTCCTTTGGAGTTTGAATTACATGGACTGTCGGCCTTTCTCCGGTTACTATGATATCTCATCACTGTGTTATATTGTGAACTTCATAAATGCTTTTTTTGCTTATGTTGAGAAAGATAAACATGAAAAGTAACAGATTTTCCCATAAATCAGATAATTAACAAATGACCCCTCTGCTGTGAGTCTGATGATAGGGTCAGCCTAGACATGGTTAATATCTTTGTCTGATCCCTCAATTCTGATCATAGGATTGAACGGACAATAGAATCATTCAAATTGTCAAATAATATAATAACCAAAATAACCAGACCAGCCATGCCTTGATCCAGCCATTTCTGTTTGTCTAGACAGAGCCAGCTTTGCTCCTTTGATGTTTAATGCTTTAATGGCAAAGGTTCTCTTACTAGTCCATAAATAACTGAATTGGAAGGTCCATTAGCCTGACAATACTGCCCCATTTTAACATCTGCCCTTCACTAAGTTAAGAGAAATGTGTAAGATGAATGTCAAAGAGTACTGAAAATATCATAAAAACAAGCTCATAATTAAACAATGAGACAAGAGGCCTTCCGCTAAAGTCCTTCTCTAATCAGTCAATCCATAAACATCTATTAAGTGCTTATTTGCTATGCGCCAAGCCTTGTGAAAAGCACTGGGGGTTAAAAAAGAATGCAAAAAAACATGGTCCCTATGTTCTCACGTACTCTCAGAGTTGGAAGATACCTCAGATGCAATCTATTAGAAGCAATCTGATCTAGAAGGAGTAAGTAGGAGCAGCTAGGTGGTGCAGTGAATAGAGCACCGGCCCTGGAGTCAGGAGGACCGGAGTTCATATCCGACCTCAGACACTTGACATATCTGCTGGCTGTGTGACCTTGGGCAAGTCATTTAACCCCAATTGCCCTGCCAACCTCCCCCCTCAAAAATAAAAAAAAAAATAGAAGAATCTAATTGATTGAAAAAAGGATCTCTCTTCTAAAACATCTCCAATAAGTAATCATCTGATAGTTGCTTAAATAACTCAAGTGATGGGGAAACAACTGTCTCCCTAAGCAGACTTTAAAACATATCTAATTGTTAGGAAGTTATTGTCCCAAACGAAATCTAAATTTGTCCCTTCAAAATGTTTTCTTTCTGATTTCACACTTATTCCACGAAAGATCCTCAATTGGTAGCATTTATTAAGTGTTTACTAGATTCCTTGCACTCTACTGACTGTACAGCCAAAAACTTTCTTCCTTAAGTTTAAACATTATACACAGCTATTAATCATTTATTGAGTAAATGGATAGGTGAATTAATCTCATTTTATCTTGCAAATGTGGCCAATTCTAACCAGCCCTAATAATTAAGAAAGGTTTTAAGTACAGGTTCTGGAATTACACGCTGTTGTCTGCAGACCAAGCAAGAGAAGCTCATCAATCCCACTCCCTCCTGCCCCCCAGCCCTCCCAAAAAGCCGTGTACAAGCCTGAATACTAAGGTGTGCAAGGATTTTGACATTTGTCAGGGGATCACCAACATCAATGAAACCATTGATTTTTTAAGTCAATTCAGAAGGATAAGGACATCAACGTAATTCTTTTCAATTATAGCATTTTAATATCAACGTTTTGCTTATCTGTGTTATTATCTGATTTCTGGCCTCTGGCCTGATGTCTCCTTTAAGACCCTAGCTTAGTCATGGCTCTTACACCCAACTCTACTTCAAAAGATAGCCATGCGCCAGAATTACTTGTTATGTGACAACTTATCTCTACTGTAACCTCTGGTAGGATCACATATTTAGAGCTGGAAGGAACCTTAGAGGCCGTCCAGTCCAACTTCTTCATCTGACAGATGAGGAAATTAAGGCAGAGAGATATTAAGGGATTTACCCAGGGAAATACAGGTTGACAAATAACTGAGGTGGGATTTGAACCTAGGTTTTCACGATTCCATGTCCAGTGCCTCTTCCATTATGCAACATTGCCTCCTGGTGCTTTGATTTCCATTGTGCCATTCCTCATTCCATACAGTTCATTCTGCTTCCTAGGAATTAACATGCTCAGTTCCCTCTCCCGTAATTCGGCTCTCTCTTGTGTTTTTCAGCAAGCACTAACCTCCCGACAGCCCCTGGACCCTAGGCCTCTTAGTTATGGTTACTTCTCCACAAGGTCATTATGTCTTAATGTTTGTTCCTGAGTAGATGGTGGTATTTCATATTAAAGTTTTTGTTTGCTTTTTTGTTTAAACTAAAGCTTAGGTACAAATGTAATTCCTTGACAGATACTGAATTCCAATATTTATCATATATCAATAGTTTCTTTTTTTTTTTGGGGGGGGGGAGTAGAAAAGGAACTATCTTCCCAACTCTGCTTTGCCTTTTTTTTTGTAAAGTTGCTTGTTATTACTAAGAATCTTTCACTTGCTCAAAGCTGCTAATGTCCTAAGGAGCATTATCCTATGCCTTTTTAATCCAAAGATGTTCAGACAAGAAATAGCTACAACTGTTAGAAAACAATGGGGGGAGGGGGATGCTCCAGTGGAGCTCGCAGGCGCCACCCTGTGGCAGCATGAGGCAGCTACTTAAAGTAGGGACACACAGTGTCAGGTTATGTCAGTTACTCTTGGCAACTGGAAGTGAGACACGTGAGGCGCAGTGATAGCCTGAGAGGTGAGCCAGATGGTCGCCCTGGGAGCACTGGCGCAGTCTAGGAGGTCATCGACTTTGGGGTGAGATTGAGGGTAAAGGCACACAAGTCTGGTGTGTTGGGGAAAGAGGCCATTGATGATCACTGTCAGGAGACCAGGACTGATGATGGCGGCTTGGTTCCAGGGCATATTCTCTAAGATGGGGGGGAGGTGCAGGGGCGGGTCGAGGAAGGGGGGGGCAGGTCTTGAAGGTGGAAGAAGAAAGTGATGAGGGACTAAATGTAGATGGACTTTTTTAAGGTGTTTGATTCAGAAAGAGTAGAGAGCTATGTAGGATAAATAGCAGTGAAATGTTTCAGGGTATCTTTTTTTTGTTTTTGTTTTGAGATTTTTTTAAAACTAATGTTGGGACACTTGAATGTGTTTGTAGACAGAAGGGAGATAGGAAAAAGGGGAGCTGATAGAATAAATGCACGGGAGATGTTGAAAGGGGGCAAAGATTTCCATTGGAGAATGGATAAACAAATGAATGGTGCCTGAATGTAATGGAATGTTACTGTGCCATAAGAAACAATATGATGAATACAGAGAAGCATGGCTAAATGAGCCCATGCAAAGTGAAGCAAGTTCAGCCTGGAAAACTATAGATCCAGTAATGCTAATATAAGCAGGAAGAACAAAAGGAACAAAATAATTCAAACTAAATGGCCTAAAGAAGAAATAGAGTAAAGATATCTTCCACTTTTTTGCAGACCAGGGATGTAGAATTCTGCATTTAATGTCAGGCTTTTTTGATAAGTTGGTTTTGCTGAACTTTTTTATACCCTCTTTTAAAATTTTTATTATAAAGTGTTGACTCTCTCAGAGGTATTGGAGGGAAGTGACACATCAGGAAATGTAGGTAACTTAAGAAAGAAAAGATACCAATGAAATTGTTTTTTAAATGATTATAACTGCAGGGAAATATGAGATGAATTATATAAACTGATACAAAGTGAAGTAAAGGATAATTAGGAGCACAATACACACAGATTATAACAATGCAAATGGAAGAACAACAAAATGATTAAATATTGTGAAATCAGTCCCAAGGAAAAGATGTGAGGAGGTACTTCTTTCCCCTTGCAGGGGTATAAGGCTATTACTGTGAAAAATTGTATAAAATACCAGACTTTTTGAATGTACTTATTTTGTTGAACTGATTCCCCCCTCCTTTTTGTTATAAAAGATGAGAGAGGGTGGTATACTCTGGGAAAAATAGATAATGTTAAAACCAACAGGCATAAATAAAATTTATCTTAAAACTACAATAAAAAGTATCACCAGAAGTCAGTTGAGCTTTACAACCCATGTGCTTCTCCTCTTAGGGCTCAGCAGGGTGCTAATACATCCCCCCTGTGCCAGTTCTAGTGGCTTATTTTACAGAGGGTGGAGAGTAGCCAGCAACTGAAGAATAGCCCAGCTGTGCTCAAGTTACACAGCTGTGAGGAGAGTACAGAGAGACCCACCATGAAGCGAGCACAGTTATCTACACAGATGGCATCATGAAGCACTTTAGTATCTAGTGCTGTTTCTGGTGACTTTGTCATGCCCTAAAGCATTCACTGCTGCTTTGGGGAATGCAGGGGTACAATTTCTACCACAAAGCAGCACTGAATAAATACAACCTTGGGAAAGAAATAAATTTTCTTTCTCCATTTTCCCCCCCTAGCCTTTGGCATAGGAGGGCTGATTTATAAGGCAAAGGGGCAGTCTCTTGGTGGGTTCTATGGAGAATTGTTGGGGAAAGGCTCTTTGGGTATATTTTTGCAAATTAGTTTTTTAACCCTCAGATTGACCCTAGGATTGGTGCCCTTGTCATGGGCTCTCCATCCTTTTGTTAACTTCGCTCAAAGACAAGCCAGTTTAATATCATCTCAAATTTGTAAAAAGCTCTGAGTGTGACAATTTGATCTTAATTGTTAGGGGACCTTGGGGAAGCTACTTCTTTGGGATGTTTGGAATAAGGGAAGTAGACTAGATGATCACTAAGGGCCCTTCTAGATTTAAAATCCTATTTAATAACCATGGTTCCTAACCTTAAATGAGTATAAAACCCAAAGAGACCTTTAGGCAAAAAACACTAGATCTGTCTGCCAAGCAGAGCAGCATGTCAGAGGATACTGGTTTGGATTATAATCCCTGCAAAATTATTTTTGATCATACTCATCTGCAAAAAAAAATCACAGGGATGGTGGAAATGGGCAGTGTCACCTCATTAAACGGTAAAAAGTAATGAGACAGAAAAGCATTCTTAAGAAAGTTTGGCATGCGACCCAACTAACTCTGTCCTGTGCTGTTATGGCCGAAAAAACAAAAAGATGGAAAAGAGAAGAGATCTGATAATATTCCTGTATTGATGACAGTCAGATAATCCACCTTTGAACTTTAACATCTTTGTATCCTAAGTATTTCAGGAAAAGCTAGAAATCTTAACTTTAGAAGATAAAATCAGGAACTGATTTTGGGTCAGTCAGACCAAATATATATGGAATCCAAGCTGGAGGTGTTACCATTCTGAACACAATGAAGGAATACTTTTTAAAAATATATCAATTGAGGAAAGATACCAAATAAATGGAAATAAAATCATAAATATTATCATTACCAAAAAGAGAATTGAGAGGGCATCCAGACACTAACAATCCACATGACTATTTTCTCATGTCTCTATGATAATAACTGACTCGGAATTCTGGTCAATAAGACTCCCTGAGAGGATGCACAGCTTTCCCATACCTACTCTATTGAAATTCATACTATAGCAAATAATAATAATAATAATAATAATAATAATAAATCCAATTCAAAGCCAAAGTGACTTCTTCCACTCCAGAATTTCACAAGAAGTCAGCCAGAAGCCCACAGGCATTAACAAATGAGGCCAATAGAAAAGCTTCGGTGTCATCACAGGCAAACAAGTCCAACTTCCCAGTGTCACCAGTAGTCAGCTAGAGTCATAGGGAGCCAGAAAGGCTCTATGTCAGAAGGCAGAAAGAATGGAGCTACCTTGTACCCCAAATCCCCAGGAGTCATCAGAAAGCACCAGTATGGGACCTTGGAAGCTATAGGAGACTCCAGTGACCAGTAAAATGGGACAGCATTCAGACTGGAACAGCTCAGACTCAAGGGCTCCAAGGTTCCTCGCATTCTGTCCTGAGATATGTTACAGAAGGCCTAGAAGACCCAGAACTCTCTACATCAAAGATCCAGAGGGGCCTAGCCCTAGAAGGTAGAGGGCAATAGACTCAGGATAAAACCAAACAGGGTCCATCATTGCACCCAAAGGTTCAGGGTGATAGGTGGGCATTGACACAAAGTCCCAAAACAGAAACTAAAGCCGGAAATATTATTAAATCATAAAATATCAAGCAGTATAAAAAATGTAGTTCTGGAGGTTCCCAAAAGAAGGAGCAACTAACTAAAAGCTCTTAGATTCCCCTTGTATTCAAAATAAATAAAACCTTTTAAAATTAATTTCAAAAAAGGATTTAATTCAGTAGAAGAAATTGCAGCTGTGAAACCTCTTCTCTAACATGGTATTTCCCATACATATGTCAAATTCAACCATAAAGACAACTTAATTCAACAGAAAAGGAATTTAAAAAAGTGACGTTAAGCTCATTAAAGGTATTATCCACTGCTTTCAAGGATGCCCTTTCCACACTATAAATAGAAGAGAAAGCTCAGATAGATGCTGAGAGCTTCCAGATTCTTCTGTTTACACATCCTACTGGACTGATTGCATCACTCTACAAAACACTACAGCACCTCCCCAACAAAACCCATGATTACTCGAAAGAGATTGGTGTAACAATTAGAAAAAAAGAATGAAAAATTTTCTTTTTTTTCCAACAATGATACTAAATTTAACGGACTGCACCTGAGTTATTCCTTAAGTATATATCCATGGAAAGGCACTCATGTTGGACTGTGACTCAAGCCCAGAATTAAATAGGAGTAAGAATATAGACCAGACTGTACTTGGGAAACCATAGCACTTTTAATAATCCCACACTGTTTCCTGACACTAAAACACATTTTAAAAGATCACTAGTATTTTCCTGGTGATGTTGTATAGCTGTGAATCATGGGATACATAAGGTTTCCTAAAAAATCCGAATTGTGGGCAACCCAAAGGACAATGAAGAAAGGCAGGGTATTATAAGTGGGTTGCGTCATATTCCCAACAATGACCTGCATACAAGAAGTGGAGTAAGAGATACCTTAAAAAATGCATATTTAGAAACATAAATGGGTTAGACTTTGAGAGTAAAATGTTGATGACATATGGGCAACATGAATGCTGCATTGTTAGCCACAGAATATTAAGACCTAGATGAAAAACTCTTAAACATTTCCTGAAGGCTCCATGCCACTTTTATAGGAGGACACAAGCAAGAATTACACAAGAAAAAACACAGATTTCTTGTGATATATGCCAATGGGAAGCCTTTCCACATTGGTGAGATCATAGTTCCACTAAAGTATTAGAGTGCACTTGTCAGTACCCGAAACCTTGTAAACTAGTTTCTTTAGAAGAATGTGAGACACTATTTTGTGCTTGAGCACCAACTTCCTTCTAGATGGATTACTGTCTGCTCTGACATTTAATCCTCCTTTTGGTCTGCAAACACATTTTTCAACATATGAGGTTCTGCTCTGTTGCTTACTACCTAGGTGATGACTTAATCTACTTATGCATCAATTTCTAATCTATAAAATGAGGGGCTTGGATTAGATGTTCTCTGGGATCTTTCCAGCTCTAGATATGCGATCTAAAGTGGAAGCTTTTGTTCCTAGGATAAGTAGATACCAGGTATAACATGAAATAGAGTAACTGAGGGGAATGGGGAACAACCACTAACAGATCTAAAGTTTTCAGACCCTAGCAACTGGTTTCCTTCTCTGTGTGCGTGCGTGTGTGTGCGTGCGTGTGCCTGCGTGTGTGTGAATTTCTGCAAACCATAGAATACTGTAATTTCCAAAGAATCTCCATTTGGGTGACCCATGGGATATCTTTATTACCACATTAAGTGCTCCTACAGGATTTTCAAACTAATTTGATTTTCCTAACCACAGTGAGTGAATGACTGAATGAAAAGGCCAGACATAACAGATACTGTGATAAGGATTGGAAATACAAACACAAAAGAGAGAAAGCCAACCATTGCCTTCTACAAGAAACCTTTTCTGATGTCCTTAGCTACTAGTTCCTTCCCTTCTCAAATTATCATGAATCTATTTTGTATATATTTAGATAGAAACATTGACTCTCCTGACTAGGCTATAAATTCCTTCAGGAAAGCGATTATCTCACTTTTGTATTTGTGTCTCTTGGTCACTATAACAGTTCCTACAACATAGCAGGCATTTGATAAATGATTTGAAATTAATTCAAAGAGCTTACATTTTAACAGAAAAAGAACAAACGGGACAAATTCAGTTGGGGTAGTGGTGGGGGGGGGGGAAGCCTTTTAGCCTGGGGAATCACAGGGATTACAAGGAAAGCCCCAGGACCATTGCTTTTCACATCTTTTCTAGTCACCATAGTAGTATTGATCTGCTTATGTTCCTGAACAAGAATAAATGGTGGAACTCAGGGTGGTAGGGTGTATGTGTATGGTGACAGGCAAATGGAAAGATGCCTACATAGGCACTGGTTTCCTGGTAGATGACTGAGTCCATGCATAGCAGAGTGCCTAGCACAATATAAAGCGTGCCATAGGTGGTGACTGAATAGGGTACTTCATTGCTAGTTCCTGAATTATTTTTCACGTCTGTGATCAGTCAACGAGTGTTTAGTAAGTACCTACTGCCTGCCAGGAATTGTGGTAGAGATACAAAGTCAAAAATTAACTAGGCCCCAGCCTTAAGGAACTTATATTTAATGAGGTGATAACACTTACACGTGTAAGGATATACAAAATAAATTCAAGATGATTTCAGGTTTCTTTGTAAGTGAAACTTTAAGCCCTGCGATAATTTCCTATCTTCCTCCCACCCCTAGCATTTGAAATAGAATTATACATTTTGTCAGCAGTAAATATATAATCTTTATTCTTTGGGAGATCCAAGTTTTGAATACGTAGGCCAGATCTCAGTTTGATTTTCCTTTCAGCAAATACCCATGGTCCCTGACCAATACATTTTTTTTTCCTTATTCTGTCTTCTTTCCCTCAATCTCTTAGATGTTCATGTCCAGGAACATGTTGGAACCAACTCGAACCATAGCTTGAATGATTATTAAATTTTCTATGCAAGTACTTACACCTCAGAAATTGGCAAATACCAAAAAAATCATGGCTTTATTTTATTGTTTCGTTATGTTTCTAGATTTAGGAAAGTGATGGCGAAAATGTTAACAATGCAAATTAAATTTTAAAGTATGTTATGTGTTTTCCCCAGGGCTAGTTGTTAAACATTTACCACCACAACCCTGTTTGTACCCCTTTTGGGCAACAGCTCTTAAAACCAATCCACCCAATATGGCAAGTATTTCATATGTAGAACCATGCTACGCTCTGAGGTGGTTTTTTAGGAAGTATATTCTATTACTCCTCTTTTCAATTTATTATTTTCACAACAATTAATTAGTCATGGTATATCTTTAACAAAACAAATGATCAGCAACAACTCTTAAATATGTTAAGGAGTCCATTTCCATCTGAATTCACCTGACACATACTGAAATAGATTACCTTAATAAGGCACTAATGAGATCATTATAACTAGTTTTTGTCTGCATTTAAGAAACTGATTTAAGATACACATTAATGATTAGCTACTAAAAAACTTAGTTTATCCCTTGAGTTATTTTTAGATCTCCCTGTATACCGTAATTACATATATCCAATCTTCAAACTTTCCCTGGTGCTGAACGCAAATGAACTTTGAATAAGAACAAGTAACAAATCTTTGCAGTTTAAAAAGGTTAATCTTTAAATGCATCAATGGAGTGCTACACTCTTTACCCATTTCAAATGTTTTTTATCTGAGAAAAAGACATATTAACACAAACTATTTCATGTTTTTCTGACATGTCTTATCGGAATGATTTCCTTGGAATATGTGACAAACTTGTTCCTTGAACCTTTTGACTAAATACCGTACCAGTGTCTGAGATGTGGAAATGCAGGGTTGCCGCATATAGTCTTTATTTTAGTTGAGCCAAATAGGTAAAAATACATTTTAAAAAGGTGAAGTTTTCCTCCCTTAAAACACTAGCTTTTGAGGATGCTAGCTATTAGCTATAAAAATATCCTTTGGATTGAGTGTGGAATTTAAGAATATAAGTAGAAATTAAGCTCTATTCCTGTTTTTTGGTTTCTTATCCCCAGACTTAGCACAATATTTTGAAATAGGAACTTAAATGCTTGCCCCATTGAATGGTCCAGGAAACTGTCCTCTCTGTTCACACCACCACTCCATCATCATCTTTGTCTTTGAATTGGCCGTTTCTCAGGCAGGAGATGAACTTCCTCCTCACTTGTACCTCAGACAATATTTTCTCCTTCAAGACATAGTTCCAACATCACCTTGTACTTTGAAGCCTTTCCTCATTGCCCAGTTGCTAGCCCTCCTTCCCTAATTACTTTTTGTATTTTTGTATTTACTTTTATTATGTATTACATATTCTGTATATTCATTCATTCATTTATTATTTATTTATTTTGGAAGGGGGAAGGCAGGGCAATTGGGGTTAAGTGACTTGCCCAAGGTCACACAGCTAGCGTGTCAAGTGTCTGAGGCCGAAATTGAACTCAGGTTCTCCTGATTCCAGGGCTGGTGCTCCATTCACTGCGCCACCTAGCTGCCCCCTCTGTATATATTTATACATGTAGAAGTTGCCTCCCCTGTCCTCCTCTGCCTCACCCCCCAGCTTCTAGAGGCTAAAATCTCCTTGAGAATAGGTATTGTTTTTTTCATTTTTTTTTGCATTTTTTACTCTTATTATCTAGCACAGTGCTTAGCACATAGTAGATGTTTGATAAATATTTTCTGATTGATTCATTAAAGAAGAATTAGGAAAATTAAAATATCATTGGATATTTTAGACAATATTGTGTATAAATAAGGAGCCAAGTCTATGAAGCGTTGTTTCCTTTCCATTAGCTACAAAATAGATGATCTCAATAATAACTTGAAGATGACTGTAAAGGATTTTGTACCATGTTCACAATAAAAACTGCTTCTTGCCAAAAAATCCTACAGAGGTGATGAGATAAATTTTAGATCTGCTTCTGAGCCTACTCTCCCTGTACTCCAACTCCAATTTCTAACTTGTATAGCTCTTTTAGAGATCTGAGAGATTTCTAGGAAGGCACAAGACTCAGACTTGATAGGAAGGCACCGACGGGTGGAGATCCTTGGAGAAATGCCCACACCTATGAGATCACAGACCTATGGAAGAATCGAAACATAGTTCTTTAAAAATGCTGTCGTCCTTGGTATAAATAATGTCAAAGGCCACACTTAGCACTTTCTGAATCTTGAAGACTCAACCGTTAGGGATATTAAAAATGAAAAAGGAAATTGATCCATTCCATGAAAGGGAAAACATATAAAATACCCATATTCTGAATAGAATGGTCGCTCTCCACAGGACATCATTTTTGAATGTTGTACAGTTACCTCCATGGTGCCTGAATAATGGTAGTTAAATCCTTAACGGAGAGGGGCCTTGCTTTTGTGAATTTATAGCCAGGGCTTTTGGAAGTAGGGAAAATATACTATTTATAAATTTGAAAGCTTTTTGCATTTATCTAGGAATATAGATATTGTCAATAGGTGATTAAGTGAAAGAACAGCATTACAGCAGTATTTTTCCTGAAGGATTTGTATATGCTTATTGCTTTTTTTTTCTGAGGGAGGTAGGGGGAATAAAACATTTATGTGGCTCTTTCTATACAGCTCTCTTTCTTACATGAATACACACGTAATAAAATTCAGGTGTCTTGCTTGTCTGATATATATCATTTGCTTTTATTTGAAACCTTGCAGCCCCCAAATTTCCTGGAGGTTGTGAAACAGGAGACAAATTCTTCTATAATAATTCCTCTTCAAGAAGAAAAAGCCTGGCATGGGGATGGGGGAGGAACATGAGAGCACATCTGAGTGGGGATCCCGTCTCTGACACATGACCTGGGTGACTCTAGGTCAGGCTTTTCACCTCTTTGAGCTTCAGGAGCGTCAGCTCTAAAATGAGGAGAATCGTATTTACAGTGCCTACCTTGTGAGAGGAAGTGTAGCACAGTAGATAGAGAACTGGCCTTGGGGCTGAAGAAAGCTGGTTCAAGTCCTACTTAGATATGGGACGTGATAGATATGAGACCCCAGATAAGTCGTTGAACATGTTAGTGCTCTAAGCAATTCTCTAAACCTATTGATTGCGGAGCAAGGGCTGACCTGCATTGGTAGAGGGAGATTTTCCTTCAGAAGTTCCCTACATCAATGAAATCACAAGTTCAGTCCTTATTCTTGTTCACCTTAGAGTTCTTGTGAAGCTCAGATGAACCAACATAGCTAAAGTGGCCTACAAACTTTAAAATGCTAGATAAACGTCAGTTATTATTATTATAAGCCAATGCCCAATGAAATGAAATCCCGTTACAAGTTCACAATTAATCTATCCAATGTTCACTTAGATTTTAGGTTTAGAGTCAGAGGGAGCATTAAACCGCTGGGGAAAAATGGGATTTTTAGTTATTGCCATCATTACTGACTAATAATAGCAACAACAATAATAATAATAATAACTGACATTTATATTGCACTTTAAAAATGTCAGATGCTTTCCATACATTATCTCATTGGAACAGAAAGCCATTAAGTGCCCATTGTGTGCATGATGCTATCCTAAATATTGCTGGGATGTGACATAGCATAAAGAAAATGAAATCTTTATTCTTAGTAGGTAACAACATGTGGGGAAGACAAAACAGCCCAACATTAGCCTATCAGAGATGTGTATAAGTCGATCAGAAAACCGTACATCTCAATCATCATGTTAATATAAATATATTAGTGGGAGAAGGTGAGTGCTGTATCGTGTTATTAAAGCTAATCATGGCCAAAATTCAGATCATCTGAAGGTCTAATTATTGTACTGACGAAGAAGCCTTTATTTCTTCCCCAACATGTTTTTTTCTTCTTCTGGATTTGAGCAACAGGCCTGAGAATCACAGAGGGGAAAAAAGACAAGCTCTTTGTTTACATGTGAATCAGCTTCCTCCATGTGTATGGAAGCAGGGAATGAAAGTAATGGGCAGGTTGACCTGGTCTCTGTGCCAAGGGATGTAAAAAGGCAATTACCTCTATGTACAGGAATGTGAGAACTGATGAATAGACATTTAGAATGAGAAATAGGTGATTAGGTATAGCTGAGTGCCTGTTTGGCTGTATTTGTTTGAAAATGGGAAAAAATCTAGCCACAAATCTGAATGTTTTGAAATTCTAGTGTTTGGTGTTTTATCAGTCAAATAGTGGGATTTAAATAAAATTATTACTTTTCATCCCAACACATTACATACACACAAGCAGCTAGGTGGCACACTGGATAGAGCGCTGGACCTGGAAGACTTGAGTTCAGTATAATCTGGACTCAGATTGGGCGTGCAATCCTGGGCAAGTCACTTAACTTCTGTTTGCCTCAGTTTCCTCATCTGTAAAGTGGAAATGATAATAGCACCTGCCTCCAGGGTTGTTTTGCAGATCACGTTATAGGTACTTAACAAATGCTCCTTTCCCCTCCTTCTCACTCCACTTCCCTCTCTTCTGTCCTTTCTGACTCTAATTCTATTTTTCAAAGTTCTGCATTCTTTCCACTGCATGATTCAGGACTTAGCAATGCTAAGATTTATGCTGTGATTCAAGAGGTCTGGAATCTGGGGCAAGTTACTTTACCTCTATGAGTTTAGATTGCCTCATTCTAGAAAAGAAAGATAATAAACTTTGCACTAACCACAGAACGACCCACAGTATTATTTTAAGGAAAGTGGTTTACTGCAAATAGCTATATCGATATGAGTTCATAGGTTAATAAATTTAGAACTGGAAGGGGTCTCAGTGGCCATCTAGTTGATCATCTCCATTTTACATATTGGGAAATTGAGGCCCACAAAAAAGTAGCAGAGCCAGGATTCAAACCCAGGTTCTTTGACTCAAAATTCTATACTCTTTTTGTTGGGTTCCATTACCACTCAGATTGAAAGACTGTTCCCACCTCTGAGTGACTTAAAAATCAGTCATAGCAGTTTGTGTGTGTTTTGACATTTTTCACACTCTATTTTGTATCAGAGTTAATTATATGCATGACTTATTTCTTCTAATAAATTGTAAGCTCCTAGTCACCTCTGGAATTTTTTTTTTTGTTTTTAATGATGATCAAATTAAGGGAAAAGTATTTTCAAGGCAAATATAAAATAGCGTGGCACAGAATACATTTGGAAATATAGAAGGGATTTAGAAGAAGGGGAATCTTAAAGTCATTCACAGCATGAATAGAAGAAAAGGACTTCTGGCATCCAAGATCTAGCTGTGAGTTAGCCCTTTGCCACATGTACTTTTTAAACCTGAGTCCATTTTCCCCTGAACTCTGTATGTACTTGTGAAAGAATGTGTCACAGACTTTAGAAGAGAATGTTTTGTACTAACTGTACTTACTCGGTAAATACCTTCTTCTAAAAAGTACTGTTTGATGCTGGCTAAGCGATGCTCAACCGATCATCTCAGGGAGGAGACGGGACACCTGTGGAAACTGAAGGCAATGACACCACAGAATTACCAGTAGTTCCTCTTAGAACCCTGGGTAGGCGGATGGGTAGGTGAGAATGCACCTAGTCCAGCTCTGGGACCCAAGTCATTAGTGGGAGTTGGAGTTGGGATAAAGATACTTCAGACTATATATGGACTACACACACACACACACATATATACACAATTCAAACAATTGCAGATAATGGAAAATTAGGCATGGTGTGGTTCTGTTTTAGTGTATTAAACCTCAGAATATTTTGAAGTTGGTTAGAAAAGCTAAGGGTAACAAAAGGGGGTTTTTGTTTGTTTTGGGAAAACGAGGAAGACCAACGACTGTTGTGCAGTATGAATGGGACAATAGGATGATAACAATCACCCTATTTTATAAAGTTTTTTTTAAGGTTTATAAAGCACTTTACATATATCATCTCATTTGATTCTCATAAGAACCCTGTGAGGTTGATGCTATTATTGCTATTCCCATGTTCCAGATGGAGAAACTGAGGCTGAGAGATTAGTACCTCACCTACAGTCCCATAGCTAGAAATTGCCTGAAACAGGATTTGAACTCAGTTCTTCCTAATTCTGAATCCAACATCCTATCTTCTGTACCACCTAATTTCCTAATGGAGGTAAGGTCCATCTTGGAGAAGACAGGTGGGAGAGCCCACACAATGTTCATTGGAAGGAACTTTAGAGGTTGTTATTTCAATCTATGCCTGGACAAGAATTCTCTTTACAAAATATCAAATAAGGGGACATCTCAAGGAAGCCCATTACCTTTCTGGGTAGTTCTGTCAGATTTTATTTTCATAAGTTAAGTATAAATTTGCTTCTTTGCATCTCTACCAAAGTTCTAACTTTGGACCCAAAGAAAAACATGTCTAATTTTCTTTTATGAGATAGTCCTTCAGATCCTAAAAGATACTTGTCATGTGTCCCTAAGTCTTTTGTTCTCTAAGCTAAATATTCTCATATTCTTTGGAACATACGTCTTATGAATTTAAAGAATTTCATTTCCGTAGCTGTCTGCCTCTGGATGCTTTATCAATGTTCTTAAAATGTGGCCTGACTGGGACAGAGCACACAAAACTATTATCACCTCCCTAGGCCTGAATGCTATTATGCTTTTCACATGGGGCAAGATTGTATTAGGTTTGTTGACTGCCACATCATACTATTGACTCATTAAATTTGCTGTTCACTAAAATTCTGAGACTTTTTCATATAGAATGTGGTCTTCCCTATACTTATGAAGGCAATTTCTTGAACCAGCTTTTAAGACTTCACGATTACCCTGACTAAATTTTAGGATTGGATTTGCCTGAAAGGTGGGATCCCACTAGAAGAAAACACATCCAGGGAAGGCTATTCCATTTCCTGAACTACCTGAATAACTTAGGGTTATAGGAAAGTCACAAAATAGGCATTCTACTCCCTCATGCTATGATGTTAGCTGTTGTTATTGCCCTTATCCCCAACTGCAGGGGCCAAGTCAGCAATGTTGTTTTCACTCTAAGAGTAAGAGTGCTTACTCCCTCCAGAGTAACCATTCCCTCCCCTTTCTCTCTAGAAGGCCAGCTCTCTGAACTATAGAACTTTTGAGATACTGTTAAGTCAAACCCAATCCTCAAGATTCCCAAAATCAAGATTCTGGTATGACACCAGACACCACTCAGGAAATACCCCTCCTCTAACTAGGTGGTGAGGGTTCAGGGATGGCACTATATAGGGATTCCTCTTTTGAAGCCATGTGGGACAGCTTCGATGTGTTTCTTCAGAACACTGTTTCTCCCAAGGTAAGGAAAAATCTGCTTTCAGGTTTCTAGTCTCTGGCCTGTGTTCAGAAACAGAAAAAGAAAGACAAAAAGTGTTCAGGAATCTTCCCCTTTGTGTTGCTGAGTACATGCAGTTCACATGTACTTTTTTTTTCCCAAAGAGAGGCGTTAATGTCTCCTGGGGAAAAATTGGAAAGATCCCTTGCCCAGATCCTAGGTTTTCTTTAAGCTTTGTTGCACCCTCAGTATCTTTCCAAAAGAAAAGCAACATGAGGAAAGAAGATAAAGGGGACCTAGGAGATTCCTTTTCACATAGAGATAGCTCTTCCCACAAAAGTTCACTCTTCCAAGAGTTTGAGCCAAGAAAATCATCTTAACAGTAGGACAGTCATTGAAACCCATTCCCTGGGAGGTACCAAGGGATAGTTTTAAATTACCAAATTCATTTTTGGTACAGCCCTAATCACCAAAATTTAATCAGGAGTTATCTTTTTGGCAAGGGCATGGTAACACTATGAAAAGAGTAGGAAAATGTCCTGAAGAAGCCTATTGTTTGTTCTTCACTGCCAACAGTCACGGAGTGATAGAAATACAATTACCACCCCCTTAACTGGTTCATCAGAAGAGATGAAGAACCCTATGGTGGTGAAGTGACTGACCACAGAGCTGAATAGGAAGGGAAAAATCCACAGTAGAAAGTATGCTAATTACAATATTGGTAGAACCCAATTATTTTCATAAATACCAAACACCCTGAAAACAAGGTATAGCTTTGTGAACTTTCATTCCAAATATTCTTATATTCATTTGAGGTGGGGGAGTGGGAAAAGGGGGCAAACAATCAAACAAGTTATGGACAGATTCAATCATTCGAATTATTGATTTTTCAATTCCTGGATGAAGTTAGTGTCCTGATACATTTGGCTTAGGATTCTTACCTCCCAGGCATCTGACTTTCCAATGTTCCACATGAGCAAGAATAGGTCTTGGCTGACTTTACAGTATGATTGTATCACGAGATAAACATTTTCTTTTATTTAGCAATGTTTGGTAGTATTGATCTGTTTTTAAAGACATCATTTCTCACTGACTAGAAGTCTTTATGTAAAATTGGGATGCTGAAGATGCTCCTGATCAGGTACAGCTATTCTAGGTGGCCTCTGATGTCTTTTCCATGGGATTCTGTGCATATGACACTGTATTTCTATGACTAATGGGCCAGTAAATAGTCTTTTAATATGCCCGATGACTCTGCCTATTCCCATGAAGGTTTAGCACTTTCCCCCTGTTTCTCTAGCTTGAAAAACACTGGAGAACCACTAATGCCCTGGAATTTGCAGAGGAGGCACTTCAGTGGAGATTAAGGTGACAAGAAGAATGCAGCTAATGAGTCAATCTAGAAGTAGATAACATCCTAATGAGGTGGTAGTTTTTTTTAAGTGGTTTTACTGAATGACCACCATCTAACAACCATTTCAACCGAAGGCAGAGTGAATGTCTTCAAAAAGTTGAGGAAATACTCCACCGTGGGGCAATAGTCTCATATGAAGTAAAACACTGCCAGTTAAACATTCTCCATGCTCCTAACCCAGTGCTTGGCTTGAGAAGATCATAGACCAATACTACAAAACACTCTTAGTGTTCAGATGTAACTAGTGTACAGGAAAAAAAAATGAGAATGGTCAAATGGGGTTAATATTCTAGTGTACATTGAAGGGATAGCATCATACAGGAAAGAAATGTTTTTGGTACATTATTGTGTTAATTTCAAGTGCTGAAAATATCTAAAATACCATGGGCTGTGATCCTGAGCAGGAAAATAAACAAATTTACTTGTCTTAGTTAATTCAGTTTTATCTCATCAACATTAACTATTTTTATTGTATTTTTATAGAAAGCAATAGTGTAGCAGTAGGAGGATCAGCATTTGGACACAGAGAAGTAGGACGTTTTTCTATAACTTCTTATCTTTCCAGTTTTCCACAGTATTCCTCTCCATAAACTCTTTAGTCCAGCCATGCTGACTTGCTTGTTGTTCCTCACGTATGATGCCTCATCTCCTGTATCCGTGCATTTGTACCCATGCATGGCTACCTGGGCTCTTTCTTCATTGTCTCCTCTTGGAATCCCTAGCTTCAGAGGTAGGATTTAGCCGGTTCGCACCTGTTTGGCAGAACTGATACCTAATTTTATGTTGAGTTTGGCAAACCGGTTGTTAAAATGGTACTTGTAATCAGGGTTTTCTCTAAGGTGGGTGCAAATTTACCTTCCTTACTCTTTTTGTTTTGTATCCAATGCTTCTGCCTTCTGCATGATAGGGCTCTGAGCCCATGAAGCTCATGGGGCGCTGGGGCTGCCTGTGGCCACTGTCACTGTGCTTGTCACTGGGCAGGAGATGGCCAGCTTCCTCTGCCTCCCCAACCATTCTTGGCAAATCCCCTGTGCAACAGTGTTTTCTAAGCACCTGTAGTAATGTTCATAGGTAAGCATTCCTTACTTCTCAAGGTGAGAAGCTTGTTTGATCTTTTCCCCCTTCTGTCATCCCTTTTCCTCCCTGCCTTCCCTTCCCATCCTGTCCTTGGGGTAGCTCCTGGCTTCTGATTGGTCCAGTTGCGGTAGTGGTATCTCATTATCCCAGGTGCACAGGCTCTCACTGGCTGAGCCCAGGTCTCTGTGGGGTGGTGCTTTGGGAAGGACTGTTGGCTGACTGCATCCCAGGGCAGCGGTGCTTCAGACTGCACTGTCATGTCCTCCTTGGATGCTTAGAACGGGGAGGGGATTGTTTCCTCTGGCCAAGTGATGGGGGCATGTTTTGTCTTGGTAACTGTGGGCCAAGGTTAAGAGGAGGCACAAGCATCATTGTTTTCCACTTGCCCCACTCTTACTTCTGGTCTCTTTGCCAATCACAAGGTGGAGTGGCAGAAAGGCCTCTCTTCCTTGCATTCTTTCCTCCTCCTCTTCCTTTCTGTCCTCCTCCCGTCTGTAAGGGCAAGCAAAGTGGGACTTTTTGTTGTCTTTTGTTTTGGAGTGCTTCTCAGCACTAAAGCAATTGAATGCCTTTGATTGAGTCTTGCCTCTATTTATAGAAAGGCCCACACCCTTTTGCTAATTAGGTAGTGAGAGGTGTGAAACCCTCAAGAGGTGTTAAGTGCTCTAACCCTGAAGAAATGTATACATACCCTGAGGTTAGCATTTTGTTTGGGGGCACACTAATTGAAAGAGTGTTGGCGATGAGACTCTGGGTAGCCATTGAAGAAGCACCCCACCCCGGCTTTGAAAACCCAGATGTTGGTTCTTCTGTGGCAACTATGTGTTATGATTTGGTTAGGCAGAAATGTTGATCTGTTTATATTGTCTCTGTTTGTAATTTCTGTTTGTATTTGCTCTGAAGTTCAGAGTTCTAGCTTTTCCCCCTGAACTAAGTGAATGGTATGTAGAGGGCCAGCTCTGAGAAAGTCCATTCTTGGATAAGATACAGGCCAGAGGCCTGTTTTTGCCCTCGGGCTGATAACTCAGCACATGGGCTCTCCATCCCTTCCTCAACATGCAAGTGCCGCTCAGGATGAAGGCTCTTCAAGCCTCTTTGGTACACATGTGCTCTCTCAAACCCCTCCCCCCCATGTGCTAATACCACCTGTGGGCTATTAACACAATATTGTTTACAGCAAAAGGAGAA
This sequence comes from Phalanger gymnotis, assembly GCA_028646595.1. Lineage (NCBI taxonomy): Eukaryota > Metazoa > Chordata > Mammalia > Diprotodontia > Phalangeridae > Phalanger > Phalanger gymnotis. The sequence continues at coordinate 68,532,384 of CM053627.1, read as the reverse complement.
CAAAAGCAGAAAGAAGTCATGCATTATGCAAATGCCTCACACATGGATTTGTTGATTCTGCTTGCCTAAAAGGTATATAAGCCCTGTGCCTCAGTTAAATAAATGGAGCTGTTCTTCACTCTTCCGCCTGGCCCATGTTTTTCTTTTCATTCTCCATGGCATTCAGCCATCTCCAGCCATTTCAGCACCACAGCCACTGGTGGCAATGGTGTATGTATGTTTAATTAAGGTTGTTAACCTCTTAAAGTTGCTTTCCTTAGAAAAGCAGATCAAAAGACCTCTGCTGGCAGCCTTTCTGTGTGCTGGTGTTGTTGGTCTTACACAGCCATAGTAGTGGTAAGCAGCATTGTTGTTACACTGGCCCCCCAAGCAGGCTTTCTAATAGGTGCCAAACAACTCTGAGCTCAATAGATGGCTTGCAGATTGGTAAATCAGTGAAATGTGTTGTGGAGTTTTTAAGGCTAATGGTAAAAAGTTGTCAGGCTTAACTTTTGGTTTGGTTTATATTTAGTGAGGGAAAAGATGCCAGCACACTTAGCACCCCCTTCCCATCTAAGTAGGCTCTTTTCAGTACAAATAGCCTACTTTCTCCCCTTCTTTATTTCTTGCTTGATAGTGTCAGAGTCTATTGTCTCCCAAAAGAGGAGGGTGCAAAACAGGCAAAGGGAGGGAGGGAAAGGACTGTTTCAAGGATTCCTAGGATAATTGATGGTAGGTGTTCTGCTGAAATGAAAGTATCCTAGATGTTCTTAAGAATAGCTTTAACATCAGCTCGCAGTTTCTTAAGAATCGTGGGCAGGGCTATTTACAGGAATTAAGGCAACAACTAAATATTAAGATATTTGTTATGCGTCCAGGACTGTTGGGGATACAGAAGTAGAAAATAATCCCTTATTTCAAGAAGTTAAGATTTCTAGTTAGTAGACACAAGACAATGGTACCAACAATGAGATGAATAAAAGATAATACAGTGTAATACAGTGCTAAGTAGTTAGGTAGGGAACAATGTCATATTTTTAAACAGGGCCAGGGCATGACTTTGAGTGAGTCATTTACCTTATCCAGACTTTAGTTTCTTATCTGAATGATATAAGAGTTGGAGGTGATGGTCTTAAGAGGTTCCTTCCAGCTCTAAATCTCTGATCCCATGACGGTAATTACAGTTTAGGAAGGTTGGCTCATTTAGTGGTTTGTAGGATGAATTGGAGGGAAAGAGATGGGAGAAAAAACTGGCCTGGGAGACTAGTGAGGAGAGAGCTTTACTTCTATCTGTGATGGAGAATTGCTCAAGCATCTGCTTCTGCTGGGACTTCTATGTTTTTTGTTATATTCTCAAGGCATTCAGATTAGCTAGCCACAGAGTACCTACTAATTCTGAAATTCTGTGAAGTGTCAGATGATGTCAAATATAGGATGAGCAAAAATAAAAAAAAAAAAACAGATCTGGTCCCTACTCACATGGTTAGTGACTTATGCATGATTTGGACTGAAGTTGTCCAGTACTTAATAAATGCTTACTAAGTGACTGATTCAAAAAAAAAAATTGTCATTAGGGCAGAGGACCGTTGTTAATTTATTTGAATCCTGCCACTGTCTAGCTTCCTGTAAGGATTAGCTTAAGTACCATTTTTTGTTTGTTTTGATTTGTAGGAGGCCTTTTTGGGAGATTCTGTCTACTAAGATGCTACTTACAAAAATATGAGAGAGTAGGAGAGACACTGATGCCCAAGTCATGACATTTGGAAGGGGCTACTGCCTTTCTATTAAATGTTCTGGCTAAGAGTTAATTAATTAATTGATGTGATAGTTGCCACATTTTTAATGACATTAAGAAAATATCAGATATATCCTTTCATTGCCTTTAAACTCTTTGTAAGTAATGGATAAAGTGACAGGCTGAGGGGTGGGCATTTGCTGGGTTTGTTGTTGTTGACATCATCTGAAACTTATTTAGAATAAGTCCTTTACTTTTGATCAGATTTTAAATGTGTATCTGTAGCTCTCCGATTTGTTGTTATATGAAGAGTAAATATACAAACATCTCCCTCAATACCTGAGGGGATTCTTTGAATTTGTTTGATATAATTCACTTGCAAATCCATCTGACTCCTTGGGAAGTCCATTTATGGCTTATTCAATTTCTTCTTCTGAAATGAGGTTATTTAAATTCTCTATTTCTCATTTTGTTAATTTGGGTGTTTTGTGATTTTTTTAAATACTCATTAATTTCACTTAGGCTGTCAATTTTATTGACCTGTAGTTGGGCAAAATATTTTCTAATAATATCCTTTCTTAATTTATTATGAATTATATTTTTTCATTTTTGATACTCATAATTTTGTTTTCCTTTTTCTTTATCAAATTAGCTAACATTTTGTCTAATTTTTTATTTCCTATTTTATTTAATTAAATTTTTTGTTTCCAATTTTGTTACTTTATATGAAGATTTCTGGTTTTGTGTTTAATTGGGATTTTAAAAAAATTGTTGGTTTTCCAATATTTGTAGTTGGAATTCATTGATCTAGTCTCTTTTTAATAACAGTATTTAGAGAATTATAAATTTAGAGAAGTATAAAACTTTTCCTTTTATAATATTCTTGTCATATTGTTATCATTATCTTTAATGAAATTATCATTTCTATGATTGATTTGTTCTTTGATCTAACAATTCTTTAGGATTAAATTATTTAGTTTCTAGTTTTTAATAGTTTTCCCAGGGCTTCTTTATTTAATATAGTTTTATTGGGTTGCAATTAGTAAAGGATATATATATATATATATAAAAATAACATTATTGCTTTTCTGTTTGTGAAGTTTTTATATCCTATGATATGATCAACTTTTGTAAAGTGCCAAGCACAGATGAGAAATATGTATATACCTTTCTACTCCCAATTCAGGAAGTGTCATGGGTCTGTCATGTCTGATTTTTGGAAAATTCTAATCTGGTCCTCTATCTCAGAGCCATTCCCCCTCATAATCAACAATGGCTAAGCTCAACTTAGTTCAGTTCCTGCATAGTATTGGTCCCATCAAATGTCTACCTGGCAGGATTTTCTCTGGATGAGTGTTTGTCTCAGCTATCATTGAGCTGGAGTCCAGAAGGTCCTGAGAAAAGGTCACTCCTTGTTCCTCAGGGCAACAGTGCTGTGCTGGCTATAAACTCAAACTTTTGAATTCATGAGATTATAAGCTCTACTTCCTTCACCTTCCTTCACATGAGTGAAGAGGCACCTGTGCTCTACAAAATCCATTGAAATAAAGAAGAATTGGCCATTGCTGACAAGTCTTTTTGGATCCTTCCCTAGATAATCAAAATGTCTCTTCTTTACCACATGGCTAACCAATCAGAGAAATGTACAGAATGTCTGTACATGTTCCACAGTCTCTCCAAGGCACATCCATTTCACATCATCATGACTTTTCCAGAATCAGGAGAGTCTTACAAACATATTTCCACTTGGGGAAATGCCATTAGAGGCACTCTGCCTGCAACAGGCCTCCATTATATTAGAAAAAAGAATTGAAAGGGAAGATGGGAATCCTGACCTGTTTAGGGGGAATAAGAGTGTGATACGTAGTAAAAAGGGAAGGGGCAAAACCACTGAACACTTGGCAGCTAAGCAAAAGATATAAAGCTCTCCCTAAAATGGAGGAAGTTGAGAAAGTAGGAGCTACTTGTCCCTGAAGGAATGATAATATAGATACACAGATGATATCAGGTGAAGACCATACTGATAGGCTCAGAAGAGGAAGAGAGGTACAGCTAAGCTTGGTAGTTCCCTTCTAAGGGAGGCTGAGGCTGTTGTCCTCTTAACAATAGAGAGGGCTGCTGTCTTCCTAGGGTATGGATCTAAACCTTATCTGGGAACCTCCCATACCTGCTTCAGGTTTCTGATGATTAATGTGGTTAATCAGATTAATTCTGATGATGATGATGTGGACTTAAATGATACTCCAAATGGAACTTGGAGAGCATTGCCAAAGACCACATAGTTCTAGAGGAGAAACTGAGGAACTTCTCGCTAAAGGTGGTATTTTCCTCACAGCTGCGCACAGAAGACAGGGATTCAGAAGAGAGAGAGAAAAGAAACTTGGTAAAGCTGAGATCTTGTCTGAGAATTGTATTTGAATTTCTGGATCATTTAAAATACTGGAACAATAGACTCTTGGTTAGGAAGAAATCTGCCTAAAAAGGCAATTAAGAATATCTTTGCCTAAGGTCTTGCAAATCTCATCAAAAGGACTTTAAGCTGAAAAAGAGGAGGGAAGAAACTGCCTAGGTAAACTTTCTAAGATAGGTATAATAGATAGTAGCTACAATATAAGTAGAAGAATAGCAGTAGATAAATTAGGAAATTTAAATGAGAAAAATGAAAGGAAGGAACCAACAGTAAAGCCCATGACCTCATATGTCTATGCACAAATGCACAAAGTATAGGCAACATGCAAGGTGAGTTGGAGATCAAAATTCAAGGAAGAAAACTGAATTTCAATGATTGGATGTTCTCATGTTGGTTTAAAGTTGATAACCCTCATTCATCTTCAAAATACTACTGTCTCAATATTTCCAGATCATTTTTCTCTACCTCAGGGAAGCTTATTTGCATAAAAAATTAAACAGCATTTAAAAAATTTTGTAAAAAGGGGTTTCTATTTGTATTGTTCCTTTGAGATATAAGTGCAACAAAGGGAGGAACATTAAGATGTTTTTTTTTCCCTCAGCTTTCCTCATTAACTTTTACATTTTCAATAGAATGTTAGGGGTATAAAGGACTTTAGTGTTTATGTAAGGGATTTTGTGCCTTCCAGCCTTTGTATTTTCTTTGGAATAAATAAAAAAGACTTGGGTTTGAATTCAGCTTCTGAGAATTACTAGTTTTGTGACTATGGGTAAATCACTTAATAATGACAAGAATAGTTCCTTCACTGGGTAATAAATAAGAGAGTTATGAAGCTTAAATGGGATTATGCAGGTAAAGTGTCTTGGCTTTGCAAATTTTAAAGCAAATATAAATGCCAGCCATAATGATTATGTAGTTTAACTAACATATTTTACAAGATTAAACAAAACAAAACTGAGGCTTAGAGAGGAAGTGACTTACCTAAAGTCACACAGCAAATTTTCGATCTTCAGAGAAAATAAATAATTGAAAAGGCATAACTTTGAAGACACTACTTGAATTGCAAGCAAAACTGTCATATTAGAATTGAAAAAAAGGTCTCAACTTGACTCTCCCAGGATTCCTTTGCTTGGAAGCCATGATAGCAGAGAACCCTGGCAGTCTGTTTTGGTGCAGCCTGAGGTGAAATGTTTACTTCTTTTTAACAGTCATCTATGAAAGTTTTATGAGTTTGTGGCTGTAAGTTATAAAAATGTGATGTTTTTGTTGACTAAATGAAGATATGATATTTTCCCTTCTAAGTGAGTTTTCACTGGTTTGTATCTAATAGGTGTAAAAACACATAAGGACATAACATTTGCTTTGTAATAGAAACTTAAGCCTGTATAATTTTAAAGAATAATATACAGTGCTTTAATGGTAAGATGAAATATTCAAACAAAAGTTAAAAGCACCTTTAAAAAAACCTCATCTCAAAAGAAGCTATACGTTAATATGAAATTTATTACTCAGAGGCTAATCCAGTAATATGATCCTAAGTAAGGTTAGATGTATTCAAATTCAGACCTCTGGTAAATCAGTGGAGATAATTTGCGTGACATCGCTGGTCTCTTACCACGATTCCCCCAGCTAAAGAGCATCTTTAGATAGTTTCCATCATAGGACCCAAATCCTGGATAGCTGGTAACTTGCAACAACTACAAGTTAAACAAGTAAATGTTTGCTGAATGTCTATTGTATTCCTAATTAATTTCAATCAGCATTTGTACCGTTCCTCATATGTGCAAGGCATGTGCTAAGTGCTGAAAATACAAGATAAAGACCAAATGCTTCTTGCCCTCAAGAAGCTTCTCTTCTAAGGGTGCTTCCAAATCCCGCGTACCATAGCAATGTTCTACGTGAGACTTCAACAAGAGCTACTCCTTCTGAAGCTTACACGCCACTGTTTGTTTGCCACAGAAGAGAAGAATATGACACAATCTTCATTTCAAGTGTTTATGATCCAGCTGGGGAGAGAATTGGTTATCTGAAAATAACAGTACAAATGAGAGAAACTTTTTTTGATTTTTTATTTATAATTTGTTAATTGGGCAGTTAGGTGACACAGTGAGTAGGGCGATGGGCCCTATCAGGAGGACCTGAGTACAAATTTGGACTCAGACACTTAATAGCAGTGTGACATTTAACCTGTTTGCCTCAGATTCCTCATCTATAAAATCAGCTGGAGAAGGAAATGGCAAACCACTCCAGTATCTTTGCCAAGAAAACCCCAGATGGGGTCATGAAGCGTCAGACTCAATAACGAAAAAATTATTTGTTGATTAAGTTTTTTTTTTTTATTGATTAAGATCTCACTTGTTAAGGTGGAAAGAAAAAAAGCAGCTAAAGAAAAAAAAAATTAAAAGTCTGAAGTTTGTTGCTCTCTCTGTCAATGCACCAGTAAATTAGTTATTAAAAGTCACTTTGTCTTGGTGGATTAGTCAGTGCAATGATTATCCTCTATGTTCACATATAAGAAAGGCAGTTTAAAATAGTGTACAATAGAGTTAGTCTTGAAGCCAGGAAGACTTTGAGTTTAAGTCTTGATTCTGACACATTCTGGCTTCATGACCTAAGGCAAGTCTCAACCTTCCAGTGCTCTAGGATTGTCACACTGTAAGGCTATATGTTCTATAGTTGCTCCCGGCCTGCATTGGCAGAGGGCATTTCCTCACCCTTCACATACCATCATCGGATCATAGTGGTAGTCCCTCCTCTATAACTATTTTCATTTCTATCACCTGGTCCATCAATGAGCTTTTATTGGGTAAACTATGTTCCAGGCACTAGCACCAAAGCTTTGAAACAACCAAAAAAATCCCTCCAAAATACCTTTTATAGTTATGGATCTCACTTTACTTTTGTCGGCTCCATACACCTATTTCCTTTTCAAAAGAAGACTAGTCTTCATAAATTATTCTCAGTATCCATTATGAATGAATTTTGTCTATGCAATTGTGTGTACTCGCTGTACTGAATGTCAATGGTGTGATATGATCTCTTTTATGAGGAAACCTAGGATTATATGTTCTATTATGTTAGCCACAAATGAACTCTGACCTTGTTCCTACCATTTGAATTCAGATTAGATGTATAGGTATACTAATATTTATTAGATAAAATATTTTTCTTTTATCTTCCCATGGGATAAAGCCTTTGGCTTTATTTTGGAAATAATATACTTAATTATTTGTACCCACATGATTAATGCTTGTAGCCTTTTATCATCTACCTGATTCTATGCTCAACTTCAATAGAAGGTGAGAGCATGTCACAAGTGAAAATACAATATTTCCCCTCACTATCATCAGTGAACCCTGAAACAATAGAGCATTATGACTCCATAATGTCCAAAAATTGAAAGTTCATTTAATTTCTTATTATAAAAACGGACTCTGTAAATCAGATGTTTGTGTCCAGGTACCTCCAGGATCACTGGAGACTAGGGAAAGCTAATGGCAATTTGATAGTGCTCTAAATGATGGGAATAAATACCCTGGGTTCCAAGTCAGAGGAATGCTGGACATTTCTGTCTGAGGCTTTGGGGATTCGAGCCAACTAATGGATAAAGATGGTGAGGAATCTCATTCTAGTCATGCCCTCCTTTCCTAATTTCCCTTTTCACTGTTTTGTCTTCTTTGCCTGTTCCTTGGGGAGCTGAGTGATTGATAGCCTAATCCAATGACTGTATTACAGCTGCCTCAACTTGGACTCTTTTCCTTATCATTAGCAGTTAGCCTATGGTTAAATTCACAGCTCACTGCTTGGTACAGCCCCTGAGATTTCAGGGTCTGGCCTTTAGAAAATATTTAACATAAAACTGAAATCTTGACATACTGAGAACTCAGTTCTCTGCAAGGCTTCTTTAATTAATCCAATGTACTGTAGCATTGTTCTGTATGAGACTGTGACATGGTGAACTGTTTCTGAAGCTTACAGAGATGTGTAGTTCTAAATTAAACAGTCACTGACGTGTACCTACACTGATTTTTTTTTTTTAGTACAGGAGATATGCATGAATCTGAGAATATTTAAATTCAATCTCAGAGACACAATACTCTCTAGTTTTACTTTCATAATAGAACATTTTTGATTAATTTCAAGCTTGAAATCATCCTTTATGAAACACACATACACACACACACACACACACACACACACAGGAAAGAGATTTAATAATTCATTATCACTGGTACAAAGGTAAGAATTCTCCTTAATGTGCTTGTCATAGTCTTTTGGTTAACAAAGTCTAGCAAATATTTTCTTAGGAACTGACCAAGCCTCCATTATATCCACTCCCACCTCCAGCCCCTCCCAACCTTGTTTTGACTAAGGATCCAGTAAATCTTTTAGCTTATTTAAGGAAAAAAAGCCATTTGGTCCTATCATCTTATCTTCAGAATTATAGTTATATTAAAATAGCTATGGAAGGGATGTAGACCTTGATCTGTGCTTTCCACCTTTGCCCTAGCTCCAGTCAGTCGATGAGCTGTAAGCTTCTATGAATATGGCAGCTGAGTCCCAGATGAAAAATTATGCATCTCATAAACTGCTATTCTGCTGAAATGTCAAGCTATGGCAAGGCTGTACCTCAAACTCAGCACATGGCATTTTCCTTCTGTCTGCTTTGTTGCCATGAAGCAAACATGAACAGTGAGGATTTGTGTAGGGCAGGTAGCAGGCGAGCTCGCTGTCAAAAATCTATTATTAGGGCTCTGATCTCCTGCACAGACCAATGACGGCCGTACACTGAGAGAATCAGGCAGCAGCAAAGACAATATAATAGAAAAGAGAATTCTTTGTGAATCTCTACATGAATATATTCAAATGAGCATTATTTAAATGAGAGGGTTTTTTTTTCCTAATGGCTGAGCTGCTCTCAACAGAACTGATAATTTATAATGGAAAATGGAATGCAGCATCTTGATTTGATAAATCTCCTTTAGACTGTTGTGGTTGTTGGTTTTTTGTTTAGCTTTATACTATTATGGCATTAATAATTATGATCAGTGAAACTTCTGAGATCATTAGGTCTCCACAAATTTGAATAGAAGGCAGATCAAATTTTTAGTTCATGGTGGTGCTCAGAAGTCAGTAGTCTGAGAGAAAAGGGGCTAGGCAGTGAAAAGTCTGCCTTTTAGGATTTTTCTTTATGTTTTTGGTTTGTTAAATTTGATAGCTATTTTTATTTTCTATGTTAAAAGTGAAACTTTTATAGCTACTGATGGCAACACAGAGGTCTTAACTTGATAGCCTCTAATTTAGATGAGTTTGGTAAACGGTATCTATGCTCTTAAAATAATTATATAAAATCCATATGTGAAGTGTTTTGCAAAATTTAAAGCACTGTATAAAGGTTATTATTATCTTTTTTCGAGACTCAGCTCCGATGCCAGCTGCTATAATACAAATCTTTTCTTGACCTGCCAGTTGTTGGTGTTTCTCTCCCTGCCCTACCTTCCACCATACTGTATGTTTAATTTATACATATTTTTCATTTACTAATTTGTGTACCTATTATTGCTTCTCCATAAAGTGTAAGCTCCTTGAAAGTAGGTTCTATTTTCATTTTTTGTCCTTGAATTACTTACACACACTCTCTCTATGTGTATATAAATATGATATAATATATCCCATTAAGAGTTACTTAATAAAATAAAACTCTTTTGCATGTGGATTTTTTATATTCACATTTGATGTAAGAACTTCAGCATGATCCTTCAAACAGTCTTGTTTGTATGTATGAAACTATTTGTTATGCAAATAAAATTCAACCACAACTTTTAATTTTCTAGGAGACAATATATTTTTTTCATTCTCAGTTTTAAAGAAATGATAATCGTAAGATTATCAAGACAACAAGGATGTTTTTCTTTTTTCATGTGTTGTATATGAAATTGGTTATACAACAATGAGCAAGCAAAGCTCTCTTGCTACGCTCTTATGCATAGAGTTGGAAATTTACTCCTAAAGATTTGTTAAAATAGAACCCAAAACTTTGGGGGTGGGAAGAGGGTCAATGCTTAAATTCTTACTTTCATTCAAAACCACTGATTCGTTATTAAGGCTTCTTCACATTGTGTAATTGGTACATCTGTACTTACAATGCTAAGCACAAGTTTGCAAAACTATTAACAAAGTGTCCGCTTTATCCTTTCTTATATTTGTTTAAAAGGAAAAAAAGTCATCATAAGGAATGGTGGAACAGTTAACAGAACTCATAGAACAGACCAAAGGGAGGAAATGATATATTGTGGACAATTTTCTGATGTTGTTCAGTTGTTTCTGTTGTGTCTGACTCTTTGTGGCCCCTTTTGGGTTTTCTTGGCAAGGATACTGGAGTGGTTTGTCATTTCTTCCTCCAGCTCATTTGAGGAAGCTGAGGCAAACTGAGGTTAAGTGACCTGTCCAGGGTCATATAGCTCCTAAGTGTCTGAGGCCAGATTTGAACTCAGCAAGATGAGTCTTCTTGATTCCAGGCCTAACTCTCTATCTGCTGCACCACCTAGCTGAAAATTAGACAATTTTCTATTCATCTGTTATTTATTTATGGACTATAACAGCTCTGTTTTGAATAAGCTATTAGTTTGCCGAGTAAATGTAATAGTTATTTTTTAGCGCTTTTATATAAAGGATTTCTGTATGTGTATACTACATGATAAATAAAGGTCTCGGAAGTTCAAACACATTGTTCTTTCATCCTAGACAATTTCCCGTCCCAGAAATAGTAGTAACAACAAGTTGGCAGTTTTATCATTAAATAAAAATGGATATCGTTGAAATCATTTACTTTATCAGACAGTATCTTCAAACAGGGTCCAAATGTGAAAACCACAAGAAGAAAAATAAGGACGCTTTTCATGAAATTCAACAAATCAGCCTCAAATAGAAGAACAGTTAAGTCATTCTCAAAGTTTTCAAGACAGAATGAGCCATTGAAAAATGTTTTTCTCCTCTCATTAAATAGATTTGTTCAAAATTACCTTACTTCAAATGCCTTCTCTTCATGGATTCATTCCATTACTATTTTCCTGATGTGGTCATAAAACTCTTTCAGATGAATCAGATTCAAGAAAGCAGTTTAATTGATGCTTGGAAGAGGAGGATACTTAACACTCCAGCTTTTTGTCTGGATCTGTGATTTCATGGAGGTGGGGCACTCTTGGTGAGAAGCCTATCTCCCTGGGTGCAGATCAGTGACTTATCAGCAATTTACGGTCCAAGGGAGTTGCCCAGGGGCTCTGAGAGTTGGAAGTGATTTACCCAGGGGAACAAAGCTGGTATATGCCAGGAGATGAACTTTAAATTGCACCTTCTGACTGACATACAGATAGACTGACTCCCAGTCATTATAAAGTCTATCTAATAAGGTTTTTGCTGCTTGATGTGAAGTCTTCATCCTTTTAAGGAAATTATGATTTCTTGGTGGTGTATTATGACATTAAAACAAAACAAAGCAACAACAAAAAAAACCCTCTTTGTTCTTTTGAAAGGCTAGACAGAATGGAGAACTTACATCTTTGAGGCCACATGTGGCCCTCTAGGTCCTTGGGTATACAGTCTTTTGACTGAGTCCAAGTTTTACAGAATAAATCCTTTTATTAAGGGGGATTTGTTCTGGGAAGTTTGGATTCAGTCAAAAGGCCACACTTGAGGACCTAGAGAGCCACAGTGTGGCCTTGAGGCTACAGGTTCCCCACCCCTGGCTGCTAGTGTCTGACCGCAGTATGTTTTGACTAGATGTCTAACTAATCAACAAAGAGCTCAGGAATCTACTAGAGAAAACAGTTCTTCCCCAGTAAGGGAAAGCATAGGTGTATAACCACCAGAAATTGAGCTGTACTTCGCTTTCAGGCTTTTGATTCAGTACTCTAGGCAGCTCTTCTAGGACTCAACTACAAATTCTAATTCTCAAGGGAACTCTTAGAAAGACATTAGCACTATACTTTGGTAAATTTTGTAAAACTTATAAACCGGCTTATTTCATACGATTTTCTCCTTGGAGGTAGCATTTTGAGTCTTGACAGCCATGTTCCATATTATCAAGAAAGATACTTAGTTACTTTGACTATACTGCCTCTCCTAAAATTTGAACATCCTCATTATCTAATGTTTATTTAGCACAAGTGTGTTTGGCTTTGTTTTGTTATTGCTAATACTATAGATACTCAATTATAGAACTGATTTTTGCCCCCCACACACATATATTACCCCTGCCTGAACTGCCTTTCAGATTACATTACCTTTAAATCAAAGTAGGTTTTTTTTTTCACTCAATGGGAGAAACTCTATTTATTTTGTTGTTATAGTGCAGGCCTTTTAAAAAAAACCCAGAGGATCTTAAACACAGGGGCACTTTTCACAGGCCCTATTTGAAATAAACTACAAACCTTCAAATATCATGGTGATTTTGTTTTTGTTTTGTTTTTATTTTGTTTTTTAAATAAATGTTCCACACAGACTTAAATCTACTACAGCCTGACTGAATATTTATATCAGGATTTACAAACCTGAGAAATAGAAGATTTTATGGAAATACTAACTAGCCCTCAGGTATAGCTGGTTTGTTTTCAGGTGTGGCTGTGATTTCCAATGTTTGTATGCGTGTGTAGGTAGGTTTAAAAATGGTGACACAAAAGACTTTCCCTAAAGCTATAATTCTGTAGTTTTATTAGACTGAGTTACGGCATGGAGAATATTCAGAAATTGCGGTATAAATGAGAAAGTGTGAATGGTACTACTTATATAAAATACTACCGCAATAGTTGTTTTATTAATTTTTAATGTTCAGCACCCTCTGTGACCTCCTTTATTCTTTTGCTGTCAACATGGCAGGCTGGAAAAATTGAAATGGGCTGACAGAAAACAGTGCACATTACAGCCCAACCCAAACTGTCTCTTACATGCGTGCACATGTGCCCCTGAGCACATACATGCACACACACACACAAACCCATGCACACAAACGCACCATCCACCTTTGTTATTCTAACAATACAATTTAAGACTTTGGTGTGTAGCCATAATTTAAGGTTGCTGCTACAGACCAAGCAGCTGCCCTTTTCTGGCTTCATCCTATCCTGTACTGTTGGTCCAAACGGTATCCAATTAGAGCCATAATGGGACTCTTTCACCAGGGTTCCTAGACACACCTTCTGCTCTCTAAACATAATACCACAGCATGGACTGAAGCTTTATTTTGGTCTATCCAGTCTCGTCCATATGCACGTTTTGGTTTGATTCAGCATTGTTTTTCTTGAACAGTGGGAAACTATTATGTTATGTATATTTACCACTGTCTCTATCACCAAGGAGACTAATCCCCATACCAGTACAGTCAAGAACCTCACAGCATTGTCTCAGCAAGACCTAGTTCATGTTGTCACAGCAACAGAGTGCGCTGGGTCAATGAATTAATACATTAGTGAGTGCAGACACTGAACCAGGATCATGGGCTGCAAACTTTTTTTTATTATGGCTGTTGCTGTGCTTATTACCTCTACTACTATTATTATTAGATTTTAATATAGGCACTAGAAGATTAAAAACACATGAAGGTGCAAGGATTGGATCACAAAAGCTCTTGTTCTCTCGATCTAGCAAGGGAATTTTTAACGCAGTTTGTTTTGGGTGAAGTTAGGGCAGACTATGTTTGAAGAGAGCAGTCTTCAAACAGGAGAGGAAGAAAAAAAGTAGTTTGGTCTTTCTAATAGACATTGTAATCTGGATACTTCCCCCTGACATTATCGTTTCATTAGCCTCTGTCTAGTATGGAACGTGATTATTGGGATGATGAGAAATTATAGGAAAAAGCAGATGCCATAGAAAAGCAGAATTTCCCAATCCTCCAGTGAGTCCTATCCTGGTGTTCTGTTACCCTGTTCTAACATAAAGGAAAGAGCATCGGGAAAGTTTTCACACTCAGTTCTGTTCCATCTGTCATGACTGTGAGGAACCTCGACTGGCAGAGAATTTTAAGAGCCGAATATTAAGGAAGACAAGTTAGTCTGGTCTACTATGAGATTATTGAAGGCCTCAGGATGCACAACACAATGAGAAGGGCAAAACCTACCAGACACGCTACCATATGTGGTCCTCTTCCCTACGCCGACCGCAGGCCAGGGTGTGCCGTCTGCTCTGAGTTCTATCAGGCCCAAGACAGTGTTGGTGGCGGTAACACCATCTGCACCACCTGTATGTAAAAAGAAGTCAACATTCACTTGGAGTTATGGTGACAAGACTAATTGAAATCTTTTCTAGCCCACAAGCATAGAAATGGGCATGGAAACAGTGCACACTTCTGAGAACATTCACTGCCACCTCCTTCTCATCTACTTCCATCTAACATTCATTTGGTAAACAATTATTAAATGCCTACTCGGCGTAGAGCATGAGTATAGGTATTGGGAAAGATGAAAAGCACACTCCTTGACTTTATGGAGTTTGTAGTCTGGCAAGAGAATAATGAAAATCAGTGGGGATAATGTAGACAGAGAACTTTGCAAACTTTAAAACCCTATAAATGCACATTGTTATCACACCTTCATTCAACAAGCATTTATTAAGCGTGCACTGTATGCCAGGCACTGTGCTAGCCTATGGGGATGAAAAAACAAAGAATGAAATAATCCCTATTCCACCTGTGAGGTAGGTGCAATTATCCCCATTTACAAATAAGGAAACTGAGGTTCGGGGAGTCATATAGCTAGTAAGTTCTGAGGAAGGGTTTGACTCTAATTCCAGAAGTCTACCCACTAATGGCACACTGCTGTTCTAAATAAAATGGAGATGGGCATTATCTTCAACATTACACAGGTAAATCTTTAAAGATGGATAAAACAAAGTGCTGTGTGACATCTAAGAGATAAAGTCATTGTAGACAGGGGACATCAGGAAACATTTTAAGGAGGAGGTGCCATTTAAATTGGGCTTTAAAGGGTAGGTAGTGATTCAGAAGTCAAAGGACAGTGACAGTGGAGGAGAATCTTCCCAGAAGAAAGAATAGCATTCAGGATTTTATTCTTGAGATTGTAACTCAAAATATTGTAGAGAAGACTTTTTAATGGCCTTGTACTGATTCTACCATACAAGTCCACCAGAAGTAGGCATTTTTTTTGCACAAATGCTTTTTAAAAATTGAACCCTATACTTAGGATTTCAGAAAACAATTTCTTGGATAAGATATAAACTCAAAAATTACTTAAGTCATTCATCCATTCATTTATTATTTCTACAGTAAATGTCTATTAAGCTGCTGCAATGGGTAGGGTGTTGTGAAAACCAAGTGGGCCCCATTTTGAGGCTAGTGTAGACTTTTGACATTTTCTGAGGTTTGGGAATGTTATTTAGATTTGTGGCTGTTACAGGTGCTGGATCTTTGGCTTTGAGGGTTTGAATGCTATTGCTGAAACCATGAGTTTATTATATACTTCTGTACATTTGAAGCTGGAATTCATTTTCAAGCAGAACAGATGGTGACAAGAGTCTTTATTCCCAGACCCAAATGGAGGTGCATTTACTAGTTGTTCCGTCCTTTTCTAATCAAATAAAGTACCGGTCCTAAGTTTTTGTGAGATCTATTTTTCATTTTAAGATCTGTCTCAAAGTACAGACAAACTCCTAATAAATCATGTCCTTTGAGTTTATTAAAAACAAGATAAAAGTTCTGAAAATATCTGATGACTGGATCTACACACATTAGTTTTGAAATTGTTTTAGTGCAATTAACATGGAAGTTTGTTTAAGACATATCTGGGTAACAAGACAAGGGAGATAGGCTTGTTTCTTACCTTCCTGGGCAGCTCTTGCAATGCTTACAATGTCAGTGATATTTGGGGTCAATTTGGCAAAGAAAGGAATCCGAACAGCCTGTCTAATCCAACGACAGATGTTCCGCACTATATCTGGATCCTGTTCAAATAGGTCAGATAAGTAGAGTACATAATTAAAATACAGTGATCGAAAAGGGGGATCAGAACAACAGGAGCACTGGGGAAGCCTAAGGCAAATCCAACTTTACAATACACTATACCCTGTACTTTTTCCTGAAATCCTTCTTTGGAATTGCATCTAAACTCATTAGTTAATGAAGGTTAACACACTTAAATTGAACTGCAAATTCACCACCTAAAGGAAATTCTGAAAACAAAATTACAAGCTCTAGAAAGATAAAAGTTCTAACTTCCATTTGACCAGTCCCAGGAACAAAAGCCTATCTTTAGGTATTAGAAATTTCAGAATCTATTGTGGAATTTTCCAACAATGCATTAGTAAAAGCGTTAGTGAAAATCCTTTAAAATAGTATTTGCCCCTAGATGAAATATCAGAAGAAGAAATTCCGCTAGGATTTTTTCTTCCTTTTTAGTCACATTAAGATGAATTTCAAATAAAAGACATAAATGACTATATAATCAAGATAAGCAAATTCTTCCCTACTTTGTAATATGAAATAATCTAGTCGTGGGATGTACATGAGCTGAGCAGCACCTCAAGCTTATTTTTTAAAATGTCACTGTGATCATGGCGGCATTTTTCAACACTCACCTCCTTGAAAGAATTGATCGAGATGACAAAAATGAAATGAAATATCAAATGCATGTTTTTAAAAGCTACAGATAGACATTTTCATGCTTCTGTTTCCTGTGATTTTTTTCAGGCTTTTACTTCCCTCATGGGATAAGTATCATTTAGAGGGCAATCAGCTATCCTTGCCATTGAAAACAACTTAGCTGCAGTCATGTTCTTTGATTTCAACACACACAATAGTTCTTTTTTTCATTACTTTTAGTTCAAATGTATTCTGACAGCTACTGATAATGCACTTTGATAAATTACCTTAAAATATGCAATAGCGATTCATTATTGAACTTAGCAAGCAATATTATCTTAGCAAGTTAAAATGTTTTCTGAATAAGAACTCCAGAATATATATGTGAAAGCATGTGTAAGTGTGCATGTGTGGGTATGTGTCCTATAAAGTAGAAGGAAAGTGTATCATTTATGATTAATATTTTTCTTACTAGAAAAGTTACTCTTCATATCTCTTTATTTTTCAGGTTATTTTAAAGTCCAGAACTTGATATTACAGCTTTTTTTTTAAAAGGTCTTTTTGCTTAAAGTTAACAGTCTCTGATCTATTATCATGAATGACTCACAGTTGTGCCAATATGCACAGAGCTGCAGCAATGATGTAAAGTTCTATGGATTGCAATCTTCTCAGTTTAGCAATGCTTAAAATTGTAACGGGAAATCTTTGGCTAGGCTTGTTCCCTTTTCAGAACAGTAATTTCTTCATTAAACATAAATATTAAAAAGCACTATATGGAATGGCTCTAACAGGGCATACTGTGCATTATGAATAGTAAAATCCTGAGACTTAGCTGTACAAATTCTAACTCATAAAAATGGAGATCTGCCCCTGCCCATGCAATGTTCATGAAATATTTATAACTGCTGCATCGGCATTATGAAGGCAGTTGCATCTTTGTGACTTTCATTTTTTTTTAGTTATGAATTTCCATGGGACTTAGCCTAGAAATGACAGCAACCCTAGAAGATATGAATTGCATGTCCTTTGTGAAAGCTCTCTTTAAAAAAGACTTTGACAATAATTTAAAGATCGCTTGCATTGTATAATACATGGAAGGTGGCCTGATAAGAATTACCATAACAAAGTAAAAATATTCTTTAGCTCCAATAGAATAAGTGCTAATCATCTGGTAGGCTTGCAAGTGGCTCTCCATAGTATGGATCCTGATGTATTTTTAATTTCCTTTAGACAATGGTCAGATCTATTGTAGTCCTTTCTAAAGAACAGTTCCTTTCGCTCAGTAGTGCACATTTTGAGATGTGTTCCAAGTTTTCTTTCCCTGATCCTTTGGTTTTCATCATTTACCTGATTCTTCTATTTATAGGTACTATAATTTTATCTTCCCTCCTAGTACAATGGGAAAGTTGACAGTGTTCAGGTTTGTTCTCTTTTTGATAGTCTGCCAAGTCAGCTGCTGACTAATCGTCATGCCTAGCTGAAATACAAATTTGAATAGCCCAGAACTTAAAGAAATTACTGCTGACAAAATGAAATCTGTGAAAATTGATGGCAATTCTCTCAACATGCTAAAGGGGTGTGTGTGTGTGTGTGTGTGGTATATAAGAAGATGGAACATCGTCAGGAATGGATTAAGGCTTATAACATGTTAAGATGATCTGGTCGACTTTGGGGAATTAAAGGATTGATGTCAGCTCTTCATACTTTACTAGACTCCTCACACTCTGGATATAATTCGTCAAGATCTAAAAACACGATTTCTGATCTTTCTGCATCTTGACCTCTCTTTCTAACAGGAGCATCATGTGGGTCTACCCATAATTAATTATCTCATAGCAACGAGTGACTATTGGACAACTTTCCATTCCCAACAAAGTTCCAGAATGGGAAACAAAGTGAGCTGCTGCTATAATTTAGCTATTCTTGAGACTATGGCATTGTTAAAATTCACTTTAATTCAACAAGCATTTATTAAGTACCTATTGTAAACCAGTCATTGTATTTCATGCTAAGAATACAAAGAAATGAAATAGTTCTTTTGCTGGCTTCAAGGAATGTATGTTCTACTGCATGGAAACAACATGTGTATAGATAAGGCGATATGAATCTAGATGTGTTTGTATATACGCATGGTATGCATACAGTAATTTTGATTTGGAGGCATGATGACAATTGAGGGAAACAGGAAAGCCCTTTGTAGAAGGTGACTTTTAAACTAACCTTTATTTTAAAAAAAGCTTCACAAAACTGAACTATTTGCTGCTGAAGGCATATTTTCTAATCCTTTTGCTTTCTATGCATATAAAAAGAGAGGCAAAATTTATGTCCTACACATGATGTATATAAAGATATCTCTATGTGTATAGCCATATCTATATGTGTGTTTACATGTTTACATTTATATGTGTGTGTAGTATATAGAGCATATATGTATGCAGTATATATGCATGTAGTATACACACACACACACACACACACATATAATATACGGGCAGCTAGGTGGCAGCTAGATTGCTGGGCCTGGAGTCAGGAAGGTTTATCTTCCTGAGTGCAAATGTGGCCTCAGACATGTACTAGTTGTGTGACTCTGGGCAAATTACTTAACCCTGTTTGCCTCAATTTCCTAATCTGTAAAATGAGCTGGGGAAGGAAATGGAAAACCATTCTAGTATCTTTTGCCAAAAAACAACCAAATTGGGTCACAGAGTCGAACATGACTAAAAAAATGACCGAGCAACAAAATATAGTATATATATATATGTGTGTGTGTGTGTGTGTATGTGTGTATATATGTGTAATATATACATGTGTATGTATGTATATATATATATACACACACACATAGGCATACACACATAAAATTACACATAGTCGTAACTATTAATGCCAGACTCACATAGCTAGTCCAAGAGACAACAAGAAGTGTCCATCTGCTCAGACTCGGCCCTATCTCTAGATAACTTTATGAGTATCTGCATCTTATAAAATGAAAGGCTGCCCAAGGCCTCCCTGATCAAAACAGTCTCTCTAATCTTTGTCATCTGGCCCACCAGTGACCAGTACTTAGAGAATCACATTTGTATTATGGATCATGCAAAGGTATATTCGAGAATGAGTTAGCTGTGACCATGTCACTTTTTTGATAAGCCAAATTAAAAATTCACTTTGAAGGATTCAGTAGTAGCTTTGTCAGAATTTGCTGGCTTTTTTTTTTCCAGAATACCTTTTAAGGTGTCTTCTAAGGACGCTGGCAGTTCAATGAAGCCACTGAAAACAGTCTCTCTGCATGAAAATAGTCAAAAAGTGCTTTTCCCTAAGGAATTCCAGAGTTACTAATTCATACAATATCCCTGCAAAGTATTGAATGTGTTTTATCATGCCTATTCCTCTGACTGAGGAAAATGGTGTCCTGAGTACAAATACAATTTATATAAGATGATGCCAGCAAAGGTAGTGCTAAGAAGTAATTTCAGTTCATTAATTTCTGTCCAATTTTCATCTATTATATAATGCTCTTCCTTCACAAAATTAATCTTACCTTGGAATTTATTCATTGCTTCTGAATTGTAGACATAGAATAATTCTAAAGGTAGTGTTGTGTAGTGGACAGAGAAGTGGCTCCAGAACAATGAACACCTGGCTTCTAGCCTCAGCTCTGACACATGCTGGCCATATGATGCAGGTTCTTGTTTTTCTTGGCAACTGTCTAAAACTCCTATGTTGAAGAGCAGGTTATCAATAACCTGTATTGGTAGAGGAAGTGCCCCACCAGGAAGCTGCTTTACCCATGGTATCATGGGTGCAGTCTTTATCCTTCTGTGAGAGATAGCCCAATGAATTTCAGCTGCAATTACATATACTTGCTCCTTTTTATTAGTAATGTTCTTACCAAAAATGGACATTTATATAGTTCTTTAAAGGTGACAATATACTTTATAAATAGAATTTAATTTGAATTTTATATCATTCTTATTAGATATCATTATCATCTTTATTTTACAGATGAGAAAACAAAAACCCAGAAAAGTTCAGTGATTTGCCCATGGTCACAAAGCTAGTAGAGGAGAAAGGCAGAATTTGAAATAATTTCTTATTGGCTCCAACTCTTAGCAATCTGTCCACTAGGATATATTCTGCCTTGCATTAAATAAGTCGGTTGGTTGGTGGTTGTCCTTCATGCTGGAAAAGGACCAAAATAACATCATTATATTAGAGTCAAGGTACAATGTGTCCAACTGGCTGATCAGACCAATATGAGCCTGGAATGGTCTACCACAGGTCAGATACAAATAATCCACACAAACATTTGGAGTGGGTGGAGATGTCTCTAAATCTGTGCATCTCATGTTTCTTCTGAGCTAATGCAATTGCCCTTTGTTTATAGAGCACAGCACCATGGACACACCATGCTGGGTGGTTCTTTGCCAGCATCTCCCATGTTACCCAATCAATTCCAGAGTTCTTCAGAGAGACCTTGAGAATGTCCTTGTACTGCTTCTTCTGACTACCATGTGAGCATCTTTCTTGAGTGAGTTCTCCAAAAAATTGTCTTTTAGGCAAATGTATGTTTGGCAATAGTTTTAACAATTAAAACAAGTAATTGTTAGATGACTACTAGTACAGTCAATGACAGGTATAAAATTGTGTATTTTAATTGAAAGGCCCTGAAATAATTTGTATAAGTCGATACTGAACTTAAGAGCCAGAGGAACTTTAGTTTGCTTTCATACTTATCTCTAAATTTATTTGACCTCTAAAAGCCTCAGTTTACTCAATTGTAAATTGAGGAGGATGGACTAGACGACCTGTGAGATCCCTTCAAACTCTAGATACATTTCCCTAAGAAGCTATGTTATTTCTCAGTTGACTTCTGAGGTGACTTTGATATGATAAATTTATGACATGCTGTGGAACTCAACCTCCATTTCTAATGAAGTGATGCAGGGTTACCAAATGGGTCTTGTGTAGCTGTAAGTTAGTGCCATTGGACTTTTTGGACAGCTTTAAATCTCTGGGAAATTGTTCCAATCTAACAGACTATAAATTTTATTAAAGTCCATGAAGCAGTTGGTGCTGAATACCCGTGACTACATTCTGGTATGACAATGAATGGTTTCACAATCTGAATAAAAATTATTCTGAAGATGAGGAAGAGGATGCACCACCCTGCTATGTCTACAACTTAGCAAATGGCTAAAGCAGTCTGTTGCCAGTTTTCAGCTAAAAGCTGCCAGGAGATGCTGCAGCCTCCAAAATAAGTGGAAGGCACTGGTTGCATGACAGGCAAACTATAACACAGAGAAAGCATTGTTTATTTCGGGAAAACCCATGGATGCCATGTTAGTATAAGCAATAAGCTTCAGACAACACAGGAAATCTATGCATGCGTTCAGAATGAATCCTGTATGAGTCGTTATGTATAGCGCCTTGAACAACATTTTAACCATCCTTTCATGCTGTCTAATGGGGTGCTCTTAGATTCCTACACTAACTGGCCCCAGACTGCTATGTTTTTTGAGTTTTCATGTGCGCTTATTAGAATTTTGTAGTTTTTCTATTGCCTACCTTGCTGTCGGGGTATTGTCTTTCTGTTTTCAGCACCTGTTAACGAGCCTGCCCGTTTCTCCTGCATTAGCTTCTATAATCTTCTGTGGTCTGGGAAATTAGATTAGCCAAATTTGCTGGAATTGTATTTAAAGAAAGAATAACTATGCTCTGAATGAGGATCCCCAGAGCTTTTTATGTAGTTAAGTGGACTTCAGTGCATGGGTTTGAGGATGGTGATTTCCATTGTTTATCATCCCTCTTGCTTACTTCTAGTGTATATTCTAGATGATTGAAGTTGGCAAAAACCTGACCTTGGGATAAGGGAAGTGTTTCTATTTAATCTTACAGGGAAAATGTTTTTACAACATTTTTAAAAAATGAATTTATGCACTACCATGCATATTTGATAACTTTCAGGATTGTTAAAATTCCATTATAGTGGAAATATTTGTATAGAGCTTAGCACAGTGCCTGGCATACTAGGTGCTCAATACATGCTTATCAAGTGATTACTGATTGACTGATACAGGTATTCTCATATTTTAACAAGCTTTATGATAGGCTAAAATACCTGTATTCAAAATTAATTAAAATGCAAACTCAATGTTCCATTATATACTAGAGTATGTATATTGCACTGATTTTTGAAAAAAATTATTTAAAGCATGTATTTGCTGGGTACTATATTAGCAAACAGTAATAAAACAAATTTTGAAGAATTGAATGAAAATGTATACTGCCAGGTTCCTAAACAGTGGTACCTAGGAGAGTAAATGTTTCCTTTCTGCTTTAACTGTATTTGACTAACATATTAGCTGCTCTTATACGAGTAGGTCCCAATTAGTAAAAATAACGAATCCTGTGAAGTAGTCATATTATTCGAATTTGCACTGCATATTTCCACTAAGCTGGAACCACTGACCATATTTTACATAATTATAACTTCAAATACAGTGAATTCAAACACATGTGACTACTTTATGGCATTCATGAATTAGGTCATACTAATTAGGACCTAGCTATACATGTTTTTCTTATTGTAAGGCTGGTGATCTGGACTATAGACTTTGGTTGGTGACCTCAGTGGAGTTCCCAACTTGAGGACAGATCCAAGTATAAGTGGAGAGATTATATAAAGATCTCAAAGGTTGTCAGAGGTAAAGTGGGTGGTCAGGAGCAAGAGGTATATTGTAAAGGAACAGAATGGGGAGAGGTAGAGATCAGAATGATCATTAGCTCATGCTAGAGATCTCTAATTACCTGAAGGTAGAGAACAAGGAGATATCAGGAGTACTTTTGGGCCTTAGAAGTAGACAGAATTAGCAAATATCAAATGTCTAAGACAGTTATAGATGTACCATGTAGTATACCCTCTCTCTATCCCAAGAGGCAGTTGGTGGTGTAGTAGATAGAGTACTGGGCCTGGATTCAGGAAGATCTGAGCTCAAGTCAGCCACAGACACTTACTAGCTGTGTGGCCATGGACAAATTATTTGACCTCTTTTTGCCTCAGTTTCCTCAACTGCAAAATGGGGATAATAATAACACCTACCTTGCAGTGTTGTTGTGAGGATCAAGTGTGATAATATTTCTAAAAAGAAGTACAGTACCTGGCACATAGTAAGTACTATGTATATTCTCCTTCCTCTTCCCTCCTCTTCCTTGCTTCAGCAGCAACTGCTATTGCATTAATAATAGGAGCTGATAGTCACTCTATTGCTTTAAGATTTATAGAGTACTCCTGTATATTTTCTCATTTTATCCTCACAATAATCTTGTAAGGTAGGCATTAGTAGTATTATCCCCATTTTACAGATAAGGAAAGGAAGGATAAATGACTTGCTAGTGGTAAAATGTCTAGTAAGTATTGGAGTGATGGTATGATATGAATCTAGATTGCTCATGACTCCAGCCATTACACCACCCTGTTTCTCATCAGAGGGAACCAGGAACTGTATCATGGTCAGTATCCTGTGTACCAACAGCTCTCCAGTATCCACAGGAGCAATTCTTAAAAGAAAAAAAAATTCAGCTTCCCCCAACATCAATGTGACATTATGAACAACATGTCTAAGTTAAGAATATTTAACAGCAAATATTCAAATTCAGCCATTATACCAATCAAACACATCATTTTGAAATAGATTGACAAGGGCTTGTGAAATCATCAGTATTCAGTATTTTTCGCTAAATATTTGTTCCATCTCCATCAAGAAGGCAAGGTTAGCAGTGGTCGGTTTGCTGAGACAGAGTAAGAGTTTCATTATGTAGAACTGGATGTTTTGATGTGAGTTGTTAAAATAGGATATTACCTGGATGATGGGAACGTTTCAAAATGTAGAGCCAATGTCTTGTTATTTTAAGCAAAATTTTTTCTATAAAATTTATTTAATATATTTAGTTTTCAGCATTGATTTTCACAGGAGTTTGAAATACGAATTTTCTCCCCATTTCTACCCTCCTCCCCACTCCAAGATGGCATATATTCTGGTTGCCCTGTTACCTAGTCTGCCCTCCCATCTGTCACCCCACTACCCTCCCATCCCCTTTTCCCTTCCTTTCTTGTAGGGCAAGATAAATTTCTACACCCCATTGCCTGTGTATCTTATTTTCTAGTTGCATGCAAAAACTTTTGTGTTTTTGTTTTTGAACATCTATTTTTTTTAAAACTTTGAGTTCCAGATTCTCTCTCCTCTTCCCTTCTCACCCACCCTCCCTAGGAAGTCCAACAATTCAACATGGGCCACGTGCGTATCATTATGTATAATGCTTCCACAATACTCTCATGTTGTGAAAGAGTAACTATATTTTGCTTCTTCCTAACCTATCCCCCGTTATTGAATTTTCTCCCTTGACTCTGTCCCTTTTCGAAAGTGTTTGTTTTTGATTACCTTCATCCCCATCTGCCCTCCTTTCCTTCATCCCCACTTTTTTATCTTCTTCTTCCTTCTTTCTTGTGGGGTAAGATACCCAATTGAGTATGTATGGTATTCCCTCTTCAGGTCAAATCTGATGAGGGCAAGATTCACTCATTTCCCTGCACATGCCTTCTCTTCTCTTCCTACAGAACTGCTTTTTCTTGCCACTTTTATGTGAGATAATTTACCCCATTCTATCTCTCCCTATCTCCCTCTCTCAATATATTCCTCTCTCATCCCTTATTCATCTTCAACTCACCCTATGCCCACTCTCTCTCTCCCTATATATATATATATATATATATATATAACACATACATATATACATACATACACGATCACATATACATATATATACATAAACATATATATATATTTTATACATATATATATATGTTCATACATATATATATGTATATACATACATATACACATGCATATTCCCTCCAGCTACCCTAATACTGAGGTCTCATGAATCATACACATCATCTTTTCATGTAGGAATGTAAACAAAACAGTTTAACTTTAGTAAGTCCCTTGTTCTTTTTTCTTGTTCTTTTTCTTGATTACCTTTTCATGCTTCTCTTGATTCTTGTGTTTGAAAGTCAAATTTTCTATTCAACTCTGGTCTTTTCACTGAGAAAGCTTGAAAGTCCTCTATTTTATTAAAAGTCCATATTTTGCCTTGAAGTGTGCTACTCAGTTTTGCTGGGTAGGTGATTCTTGGTTTTAATCCTAGCTCCATTGACCTCCAGAATATCGTATTCCAAGCCCTTCTATCCTTAATGTAGAAACTGCTAGATCTTGGGTTATTCTGATTGTGTTTCCACAATACTCAA
>CM053627.1:68459688-68505870 GCA_028646595.1 Phalanger gymnotis | reverse complement strand
TAGTATTTTCTTCAGTGGTCTTTTGGACCTCCTTTTCCATTTGGCTAATTTTGCCTTTCACGGCATTCTTCTCCTCATTGGCTTTTTGGAGCTCCTTTGCCATTTGAGTTAGTCTATTTTTTAAGGTGTTGTTTTCTTCAGTATATTTTTCAGCATTTTTTTGGGTCTCCTTTAGCAAGTCATTGACTTGTTTTTCATGGTTTTCTTGCATTCTTCTCATTTCTCTTCCCAATTTTTCCTCTACTTTTCTAACTTGCTTTTCCAAATCCTTTTTGAGCTCTTCCATGGCCTGAGACCAGTTCATGTTTTTCTTGGAGGCTTTTGATGTAGGCTTTTTGACTTTGTTGACTTCTTCTGGCTGTATGTTTTGGTCTTCTTTGTCACCAAAGAAGGATTCCGAAGTCTGAGACTGGATCTGGGTGTGTTTTCGCTCCTGGCCATGTTCCCAGCCAACTTACTTGATCCTTTAGTTTTTTAGTGGGGTATTACTGCTTGTAGACTAAAGAGTTCTATGTTCCATGCTTGGGGAGATTTGCCAGCTCTGCCTCACCAGCACTCCTCCTTCCCCAAGAACCCCCAGCCTGGACTGGACTTAGATCTTCAGCAGGCTCTTCACTCCTGCTCTGATCCTCCACTTAATTCCTCCCACCTGGTGGGCCTGGGGCCAGAAGCAACTGCAGCTGTAGTTCTGTAGCTGCCCCACCTCTGCTGCCCTGGTCGGTGGCTGAATTGTAAACTCTATCCCAGTCCCCAGCAGCTTTTCCCACTAACCTTCTCTGTTGTCTTGGTGTTTGTGGGTTGAGAAGTCTAGTATCTGCTGCAGCTCACTGATTCAGGGCATGCTCCACCCGGCTCCTGGTCTGGTTAGTCTGGGCTGCCCACGCTGGGCTCTGCTCAGCTCCGCTCCCCTCCACTCCCATCTCCGTGCGGGTTAGACCTTACTCAGAGACTATCCAGGCTGTCTTGGGTTAGAGCCCTGCTTCCCTCTGCTACCCTGTGGGTTCTGCAGTTCTAAAATTGGTTCAAAGCCATTTTTTATAGGTTTTTGGAGGGACTTGGCGGGGAGCTCATGCTAGTCCCTGCTTTCCAGCCACCATCTTGGTTCCGCTCCCTATTTTAAGCAAAATTTTAAACAGGATTCCACTACAATGAACATACCCTTCAATTTATTTGTAACCAATTTTAATCATCATTCATTCACTTGCGTGATTTCATTTTACCATCCTGTGTTAAGAAGGTGGCCTATTTCTGTCTTCATCCAAGAACCTAATCAATGCCTATGGTAAAAGATGCATCCACCATAATGCATAGACATTAGGGTGTTTCTAAATACATAACACTGAAGTAAGACACTTAAAGTATCTCCTATGACTTCTGTTAGATCTGTGGTTTTAAACAGGGATGGCCCTGACTTTTTCTAATACATGAAAGTTATTTCTCTGGGAATCCAGATGGTAATATTGCCCACCATGCTGAAAGGGCACAAACCATAGCTCCCTGCCAATTATAATAGGGCTATGTGGTGCAATTTTTTTAATTCCCTGGAAAATCTTAATATATGGAGAAACTCAGCTCCAGGCTGCACACATGCTTTCTGATACCACCAGAAGGTGTTCAAAATTGCAGGCCAGCTGAGCCAAACTGAACCCCAGCAGGTTTCCGAATCATGGCTAGGAACACACTGAAAAGATTTTAGTGGGTAATGAAGTGCAGGAGTCTGTTTGCACTACTGTTTATGGATTCATTGTAGATAAGGACAAGTGAGCGTTTAAGTATATAATAAGGAGTTTTGGTTTTTTTCTGAACTGACTTCAGGCAGTTTGGTATTTGTTTTCTTAATACACAGTATTAGTGTAAACAGTGTTACCATTGACTTTTTTATACATCTGTTGCTGTATATTTACTTAGCCTATAATGTTGAGTGTTAGAAAGAGTGGGGGGGGCAGGGAGTATCTTTATAATCCCTTACCAGTGTGAATGATTAACACAACACAGGGAGGAGACCAAGTTTAAAACAGCTTTCTGCCCTGCAGCACCCACTATGCTGTTACATTAAGGATGAAGAGAGTCTGGGGAAGTTACGCCTCTGTCCTGGGAATCTTATGAAATATAAGTAAGAAGGAATTATAGCCGAAGCAATTTTAAATAACGTAATGTAGAAAACTTCAAATCCCCTGGCAACGAATGGTTTCGACTGGGGGGAACTCATCCATAACAAGTTGCTATAGGTCCTTAAGCAACTTCTCCCTCCTGCTGCTGCAGGAATTGGAAAGAAATATCTCACTGCATTTCCAGCTCCATGGACTAATTTTCCTCTTACCCGAAGAGGATCCCAAGATGCTAAAAATCTTTTGTTCAGAGGAATAAGAGTTCAGATGAAATGATGGTTTGGGAAGAGGTTGCATATGACATTTAAGGGTGAATTTCACAAGCCCCTGATGCTGAACGCCCATGGTCTCTTCAAGGTTTTGTAAGGCACCTACCTGTAAATTTAAGAATTTGTGAAAGTAACACCATTTTGAATTACTTTTTGTTGAGAAACTTGAGCTGTCCAAGGAACTCTTGGGTTCTACAAAGACCATCATAGTACTTATCCTTAAAACATTTACAATCTAATTTAAACTTCTTAGAAAAGCACTGCCTTTACCTTTTTTGTCATCAGATTCTATAGGAATCTTCCAGAGGAATATTTCATGGATCTATATATTGCACAGCACATGTTGCATTTGATCACATCGTAAAGATCATGTCCTCTTTTAAAATTAAAGAGGTTCTTTCAAAAAGAAAATAAAAAACAGAGGCAGCAATAGACCTTATCCTCAAGATCTGGGAGATGCAGGGTTCAAAGTTATTAAGACTATCCATGCCTTCTTAAAATATGGGTGTCAGAGAAGAGACTGGGAAGGCAGCCCAGGAGAGATGATATCTTGAGGCATTACAATTAAATTAAAATGTGATCTTTTTACCATGAATACCTGTGTGACTACCCACTCAACAAGGGTCTTTCATTTCTCCCAGCCCAACTTTATGAAAGTGCCTGGGGCCTGCATTGTTGAATGAAACAGTTGATGAAGCTTGCATGGGAAAAAAACCTGCAACTGCTTTATATACAAAATCATATTAGTACTAAAAACAGATGGATATTTACATTTGCAATATTAAACAAATGTGAAATACCCAAAAGATGACTAATTTTAGATAGTTTAAAATTTCTCAATGTTTTACATTCAAATGAAAATATATTTCAGTAAATTTTAAATTTACTCTGTGAGTGTCCAAATGTAGCTATCTCCTAACCAATTCCATGACCTCTTCTTAGGTGGCAGTGGACCCTGATGCTGAACAAATAGACAGAATTCAGTCTCAATAAGGAAGAACCTATTTTTTTATTTCCACCCATTCTCAGGTGCTCCTAGTATTAGATATAAGAGAGGAAGGGAGGGATGGACAGAGGAAGGGAGGAATGGACAGAGGGAGAGAGGAATAGAGAGGGGGAGAGAAAAAAAGAGATTGAGATTCCTTATTGTTCTTTTCTAGAGAGAAGCAAAGGATTTATGAGAATACTAACCTACTGAATTTGGATCTGTGTCCCTGAAATGGATGCTTGTATAACGCCTCCTGATTTTTCACAAATATGAGATAATAAGAGATTAATGCTAATGACTTAAAGGAAAGATGCACAGAAATGAATCAGACACTATCAATAGCCTTCCATTGTAGAAACTAGAAGTTTATATGATAGGTTTAAATTTTTTCCTGGATAGCTGCTTAGTGGGTAGTAAATTAGTTCATTAATGACATGAAGAAAAAGCATTATAAAAGCCAGAATGTAAGAGATGGAAGGCGCCTTAGAGATCATCTAGTCCAATCCCTTCTGTTTTACAAATGAGGAAACTGAGACCCAGAAAGTTTATGTGTACAATAGGACCAGAACTTTAATCCAGCATATTTTTCATCCCATTACAATGGAGTATAGAAGACAAAAGGCAACCTTTGGAGTGAAGACACGTATTCAATCCAGGTCTGCTACAGAGTACTTACAGTTTGTCTTCCTTATAATAATCTAACCTCTATGTTGTCTTTCACCCTTCACTTCTTATTATGTATTCTCAACTTCCTTGATGCAAAATCCTTGTTTTTTTTTTCTCTTAATTATCCTAACACTTCCTTTTTCCCATCCAGAAAAAGTTCAATACAGGATCTGTTTTTTCCTTCCACCTCTATTCTACCTCTGATGTTTCAAACTTTTAAGTTAAATTGACATTTATCTTTGATTGGCTTATGGAAAAGAAAGACCTTTACTCTCTTTTCTGTCCCACACAGTTAAGATTATTGATCTCTCCAATTTTTTCCTTTTTAATCTCTTTGTTAGAACAGCCATCTCTGGGGGCGGAGCCAAGATGGCCACTGGGAAGCGGGGATTTGTGTGAGCTCCCCTCCAGGTCCTTCTAAAAACCTATAAAAATGGCTCTGAACAAATTTTAGAGCTGCAGAACCCATGAAATAGCAGGGGCAAGCAGGGCTCCAGCCCAGGACAGCCTGGATGGTCTCTGGGTAAGGTCTATCACACAGAGCTGGGAGCAGAGCGAAGCACAGACCAGCTGATTTGGACCTGGAATGGAAATAGTAATTACCAGAAATACTGATGAGGAGAAAGGTCATTCCAGGCATGAGGGACAAGTCTAGGCAAAGGAACAGGGATGGGAGATGAAATACCATCTATGGTAATGGTAATAGACAAACTTAGTTGGAAGATAAAATGTGTGAAGGAAGCAATGTGAAATCAGCCTAGAAAGACATACTGCAGTCATGGACAAGCTTTTAAATGTCAAATAAAGGAGTTTGTATTTTATCTTAGATCAGGGCTTCTTAATCTGTGGACTATAGAACCCCAAGGGGTCCATGGATGGATTTCAGGGCATCTGTGAAATTGGATGGGAAAAATTACATCTTTATTTTCACAAATCTCTTAACTCAAGTTGAGCATTCCTTTCAATTATCAATATAGACAACAAACATCAGTCTGAAAAGAGGTCCATAGGCTTCACCAGACTGCTAAAGGGATCTAGAGGAAAAACAAAAGGTTAAGAACCTCTGTCTTAGATACAATAGGGAGGCATTGAAGCCTGAAGCCTCTTAAGCAGAGCAGACTGACATGGTCAGACCTAGGGTTGAGGGAGATCGATTTGACAGCTTTTTAAATGGGAGAGGAATGAGGGTTATGACAGGGAGACTAAGTAGGGGGCCACAGCAGACTACAGGTGACGAGGCCTGAAATACGATGGTGGCCGTGGGAGGAGAAACAAGGAAGCAGATGTGAAATATGTTATGGAGATAAAATTGACAAGACTTGGCAACTGATCGATTGTACGTGTGTCAGAGATCAAAGGAGAATGAAGAGTTGAGGATGATCTTGATGTTGAAAACCTGGGTGACTTGAAGGATGATGATGACCTTGACAAAAATAGGAATGTTAGTAAGGGGGATGGGCTTTGTGGGAAAGCCATTAGTTCTCTTAGTACCCATATATCTATGGGTAACCAAGGTAGAGATGTTCAGCAAATACTGTGTAGGGCAGAAGCTGGACTCAGGAAATAGATAATCTTTATAATGAACTTAACAGGTAGACAGCAGGTCCAAACCCAAGGTACCAAAGTTTGCTGTAAAGCCAGTCTTAACACTGAACCAAATAGTTTGAAATGTGCCTGGACCAGTAAAGAAGGAACTGTCATTTCTCATTTTTCAGTGTTTCACATATGGATATTATCTCAAAATTAAATCTTTCTGCTCATTGACCTATACTTTACTTCTCCTTATCCCAACTTGCTCTTCATCTGCCTGGAGCTCCCTATACCACACTGGAAGAAAGCCAGGCAAAAAAAAAAAAAACACAATCCTTTTTGTATGCTTAGTTGCAAATTCTCTCCCTCTTTCCACTGGTTTCCTCTTTACACACATGGTGACTTGGCTGCTTGCAGACAATTTCAACTTTCATGTATGGCACATTGCATGTTAGAGTACAAATGTAGTGGTTCTATTGTTGTTGATGGTTAAACAAATTTTTATACAAATGCTGGTATATTTTTTCCATATTTCAATTTAATGTTCTCCTTCTGGTTTCATTTTTGTTTGCTTTTGAGGTGGTTTGACTCCTTTGTATCTTAGATTAAGCTTTATGTAGACCTGTTTTTGCTTCCATTGGATGGTGTTGGCTTATGAAATGAAATTCCTTGCAATTTTTTTTACCATGCTCCTATGTAGTATTTTCCATATGACTCTGTATCCTAAACTGGTTTTGCCTTTGCCTGCCATCTCTCTCTGCCACATTTATGTATTTCCTGCCTATGGAGGTTTGGGATTCTTTTGTCCGCTTCATCGTGGTAACTGGTTTGTATGAGTTAAACTTTTGCAGGAAGTGGTGGTAAATACTTTTTTTCTTTTGCCTTCTTCCATTCTCCATCTTGCTGCATTGACAAGTCATTTAAATAGACAACTTTTCAGTGTCATCCTTTCGCTTTTCTTTTTCCAGATTTGGAGTTGATTTTGACCTTGGTTCTAGCTAGCTGATGCACACAGATGCTTCTGATATGACTCCCACAATGGTAGAACTCACTTCCTGTCTGCTAAGAGATGGTAAATATTATTTGTTCATCGTAGCTATGATTTATTTGATTCAAAGTCCTTGGTCATGTATACAACCCCCAATTATAACATTAGTCCCATGAAAAATTATAATATGGTTTTACTGTCATCTGTTTTATGATGCTATTTTTGGAATGTGTCATGACAAAAAATAACAGGAACTACCTCTTAGAAATAAAAAGACATGATTTCTTTCTCTTATCTCTTATTTTTTTAGAGTGAAAATGCTGTGCTCAAGGCTATTTTTGTTCTTGTTGTGAACAGCTACTGTATGTGATAGTTTCTATTAATTTGGACTTAATTTTTGTGGCTTTTTCTTCCAGGTAGGCAAATGGAGGACATACAAACCTCTAAACTAATTCCTTGATTCATGTACGAATATAAAGTGTAAACTTCCTTGCTTGCTGCTTCAGAGAACCAGCCAAAGCCATCAAATTAGTGTTTGACTTAGAACTTCTCTTGGGTAGATGGTTAGCAACAAAAGGATTTTTTTTAAAAGTTCTGAGATTCCACTCTAATTTCTATTACTTTTTAAATCAAAGACTGTCTTAATCCTGGGCTGCTAAGCTAGGTTTACTATTTTTGTCTTTACAGGCACAGGTTTGTCCTGCATTAACTGGACAGTATTAGCTTAGAATCAAATAGCTATGCATTAACTGGAACACCTAAAGTTTTTGAAATTATAAACTGTAGCTCATTGTTACAATTATAGCAGTAAGAAGAATGGTCCTGAATAATCAGTGAAGCACAGAAAAGAGTAATAGTTTATATGAATCTATATGGTAAAAACACAGGAAAAGCATATAAAAATAACTCTCCGTTCTCAAATCTGAAATATTACATCAGTAACTTCATAGATTTAGGAAAACTTACTCAAAAGAAAAACGATAAACTAAGTGAACAAACTGAACATTATTAAATGTTCTTATATTGTATGGCAAAGGAAGAGACAGTGATAAAAATAATTTATATTAGATTACAAAAAATTAGTTTACTCAAAAAGATGATCAGGACAGAGAAGTTAAAACAAGTTCTTACAGAACAAATGAAAGAAATTTTATATGGCCTTTCAATAGCAAGAAATCAATGTCAGTGACAGGATACCTGCCACTGACTGAAAGGATGCTATGCTTATACGAGAGATCCCTGAATTAATGTCACAACACTGAAGCAAAGTGGTTTTGATGAGAGACAAGAAAACAAAATTAAATAATGGCACGGCTATATATTGGAAGAACAGAAATAATCAAAGTGGTCAGTAGTAAAAAGTACCAGCTCTTGACATGTTGCTGAATTTCAAGCATAAGACACTTATTGAGCCACTTGTAAGATATTTTTTGAGGTGAGTATATCAACTAGCTTAAATTCTGAAATAATTTATTTTTCTCAAGATATGACATTACATCAAATCTATATATAGCAAGTACTTGTTTCTTACTCCTGTAAGTCAAACCTATGTGCTACAAACTGTCAACTCTTCTGTAGATCTTCCAGTGAACAGCCTGGGGTAATTTGTATAACCCACCTGGGCTGTCCAGGACTAAGTGGGGGAGAACAAGAGTCAAATGGAAAGAGTATGCAAAGGTGTCTCCAAACCCCAACCAGACTCCATGGGAGGTATCGCCCAAGTAGGAAGTATGCCCCTGGGGCAACGGGGGAGGAAAGAAAATAGAATATGAAGACCAGTGAGCTTGATATCATTCTTGGGAAAATTCTAGAACATTATTCCAAAATGGAGGACATAGATTATAGAACACTTAAAGAGAAAGTAGACTACTTAGTGAAAATAGGTTAATGCATCAGGACGTGGGAGTGGAAGAGCTGCAAAGCAGCAATGAGGTAGAACTGCCAGCCTTTCTCCCTTGTTGAGGTCCACTCAAGACAGTTCTGTAAGTCAAAAGATTGTACAGGACCTCGTAGGAAGGTCTCTCCTTAGAAAGGGAAGTAGTATCTCTTGACACTTTATGGATTTTAATTCAAGTACTTTTCATGCTTTTTACTGTTTACATAAAACTTCCATGTTTTGAAACCTGGTGAAGTCAGATGTTTATAAAGGGAGCTGGTGACCACTTTAGGTGGAAGGCTAGATACCGAAATACTAAGTTTTTATTTATATCACTAGTAACAAGGCAGAAAAATGAGATACCCAAAGTGTACTTGGATCTTTTGTGTATTGACAAATATTAACACATACAAGTGCCAATCTGTAACATGCCTCTTCCCAAACCAATGAAACTTGTTTTGATAAAGACTTTTTTTTTAACACAGTGAAAATAATATCATGACTGAAGAATTCTAAGGATAGAATTAAAGCATAAAGAACAAATGTTTCAGCCCTGTGACAGTTATTTTGATGATTAAGAAGCCACAGCAACAACAACACCTGAGTAAAAGCAACACACAGTACTACAACGCATAGTAATATCATTCAGTGTTTTGTTCTTCAAAAATTTTAAGAATTAGAATTGTAAACTTGAGGTCAGAGATTGTCTTTTGCCCTTTTTTGCATCCCCAAAGTTTAGCACAGTGTCTGTAATATAGTAGATACTTAATAAGCATTTACTTAATAAGTGTTTACTGATTAAGAATTGTAAATACAATTCTAAGCTTTGAATTAATTTCAACAATCTTCATGAAGAGCTTACTCCCCACCAGTTCTGCTGTAATATTTTTTCATTTTATGCAGGATCAATCACATAGACAATCTGCAGAACAACTTTATTGTCCATTTCTTCGGATTCTTTTAAAAAGCAAGAACTATAATTCTAAATTTCAAGTTGGTCATCATTGGGTGGTACATTCATTCATTTAGTTATCAATGGTTTTGCTCTCCCTTCTGATGAGAGCATTGGGAATCTAAGACTTCCCATGGATTTGACTTCCACTTTTCAGTAAATTTATACAAGTTCTTTTTTTCCCATGAAAAAAAATTAAGATACATTTAAGTCATTATTACAATTAAGCCTTGATAAAAATTTAATGTTAGAGTAAGCACAGAGCCGTAAGGACATATAGCTGGTTTTTAATAAGTGTTTTAAATTGAACTGCAGGAAGTAATATAAAGAAATTGGCCACATGCAACAGACACCAATCTATAAGGAAATAAAGGTTTTCTCTCAGCTCTTTGCAAGACGTCTCATAAGACTAGTGCATAAGCCAGAAATCTCTTGGGATGGCTTTTTTTTTTTCCTGCTATTACTATGAATCCATGTAAATGCAGACCTGAAACCTTGCCATTTTTTTCACAGCTGTTTCTGTTATAATACCTGGAGTTCCACAAACCACTCTCACCACTGGAAAAAATAATTTTCATTACTTATAGTCTCATAAAGTCTCAGAATTATAGAATTATAAGGAACTTGAGAGATTTTGTGCAACTGCCTAATTCCACGCAAGAAGAAACTGAGTCTCAGGGAATTTATATTTTTGTTTCCCCCAAAATCAAATAGTAGGGAGAAGGACCCACTTTTCTCACATAAAAATTCAGATAATACCTGTTACAAACATTCTAGAATCTGGAATTACATCAGGAGAAAATGATCTTTATTTTTCACTTCAAAATGCTTAGGTAGTAATTAGTATAGGAGAGATAATACTAATAAGAAGTGACATATGGTGATTTAAGATTTCCAAAGAGCTTTATATTCATTATTTCATTTAATTTTGTGCTATACATGTATCAATTTTTATTATTTAAAGATGAGAGAATTGAAGCTAAGTGACATCCACAGTCACATACTTAAATATCCAAGGCATAATTTGAATCCAGCCCTTCTTGACCACAAACTCAACATGTTATCAACTATACCACACTTCCTCTCCTACTCAGAAACAAAAGGTAAGGTGATTGCTTTTTCCATGTAAGAGAGAGCTGCAGTTGTAGTGGATGGAATTCTGGGCCTGGTATGAGGAAGACCTGAGATCAAAATAGGTCTCCTACACTTAGAAGACCCATGGTAAGTCACTTAACCTCTTTCTGACTCAGTTTCTTCAAATGGAGAGTGGGATTAATAACAGTACTTATCTCTCAAGGTTGTTGTAAAAATCAAATGAGATATCTGTAAAACCCTGAGCATTGTGCTTGGTATATAGTAGGCACTTAATAAATGCTTGCTTCCTTCCACATCACATGCGCATCATCAGAAGGTCTCAATTATAAGAATGGTTGTAGCAGGTAATGAAGGCAGGAGGTAGATGATTAATGCATGAAATTTACATTTCTCCTAGATTGCAAGAATGATGGGTCATTTTAGAACAATTTATCCAGGATATAATTCATACGAATTGGTCATTAAAGCATCCTAGTTTTTAATTCAATTCCTTGAATAATTATCACATACCAACTACATACAAAACACTCTGTTTTGTATGTTTGTTTCAAGGCCTGAGGTTATAATAATGAAATAACTGCCTGCTCTCAAGAAGCTTATAATCCAAGAGGGGAAATGAGATGTAGTAGATATCTATAATATAAATTTGAATGTAACCCAGGGTTCAAGCCTGGCTCGTTTACATATGGCTCTTATATTGGTGAGGAGGGTGACTGATTGATGCTACTTTCCTATGTGATGGATAGAATTAGCACAAGAGCTTAGGAGAAAAGGAATATGTTTCTTCCTTCCTTCTTCAAGTGAGGACACAAATGCATGGTTCCAGATCCTTTCTGATGGGAAAGAGGCAGAAAGAACAGACTTTTGAAGGAAAACATGTAAAAGCACAAGTACCTCCCCTCTCCCCATAGTGCAGATATGGATGCAATTTTCTTCTTTTTCTTGTGAGTAGCAATAGTTTGTTAAAGCTATTATCTATGACTAGGTAAAATTTGAAGATGACTCTTCATTAGAACTCTCCAGCACTACAGAAACCAAGGATTCTAGGAGTTAGAGGTGTGAAGGGAAAAAACTCCATCCATAGGCACTAACTAATAGAAAGGCAAAGGGACAGGAGATGGCATCTTTCAGTGAGAACACCAAGCAGACCAATATGGCTTGACTGCTGGCTGTCTCAAGTGGGGTAATATATAATCATATGAAAATAATATATTTTAATTAGTACCCAATTGTTTTTTAAAGGTTTTTAAATAGAGGGGAAGGGGACAAGAGAAAGGTGTATGCGTGATAGAAGGGAGGGCAGGCGGGGGAAAGAATAATCAGAATGCATGCTGTCTTGGGGTGGGGGGATGCGAGAGATGGGGAGAAAATTTAGAACTTAAAATCTTGTGGAAGTGAATGTTGAAAACCAAAAATACATTAATTAATAGAAAAAAAAACATAAAGGTTTTTAAGTCACATAATCATAGTGCCTTAGGAGGATTATATTATTACTAGTGGTTTCCTCCTATTGGTAACATTCAATTTATCCTTGTTTGTGCATAGTTCTTTGCATGTTGTCTCTTCCACTTGACTGTGATCTCCTTGAGAGTAGGTATGTTTTTTTTTCTTTATCTGTATCCCCAGCATTTTTAGCACAATGCCTGGCCCATACTAGGAATTTAATAAATGCTTGTTAACTGCCTGATGAGTGATCAACTGACATGTAAAGAGTGTAGTAAAGAATGGCTTATATAGGATGGGGAGAAGGTGGGGTGGGTGGGTGTTGAGACCAGAGTTAGAAAGATAAGTTAGAAAGCTATTCCAGTGGTTGAGTGTTTCAACAATCTGGCTAGCAGCTGTTGTGGGGGTGAAAGACCAACACAAGCCCAACAACAAGCATGCTACTAGCACACTTCCAAAGCTCAGGTTCTTTTGATCTGCTTTAGTAAGGAAAGCAACATTAAGGGGTTAATGAGCTTACTTTAATCCAGCATACAAATACCATTCACTTAGTTCCGGGGAAAAAGCCAGCACCCTGAACTTTGGAGCAAAATACAAAGAAATTACAACCATTGATGGACAGACCGAATACAAATTCATAGCTACCAACATCTAGGTTCAGTCCGGCAGCTCATAACAAGGGCTGGCCCAGAGTCACGCGTGCCACCACTGCTGTGGGTAAGAGCTCCAAAAAAGAGTTTTATATCTTTTTCAAAAAAGTTTCTTATCTTTTTCAGGGTCAAGGGTGAGTCACACATGCGACTCATCCACATGACCTAGAATCGTCACAAGGAGGCAACTTAAACCACAATGGTGTAAAAGCCTCTGATGTCCCTAACATGTCACTCAAACTCATGTGTAAACTAGGCCCTCCCCTGAGGCAAAGAGGTCATCAAAGACTCCCAAATCTAATCAAGGAAACAAAGGCCAAACTCTTCGAGGGCACTTGGTTGATCTGAGTGCTAAGAGCCCATTTTGTTTACCAACACATTGAGGGAAGAGGAAATGAGGCTGGGTCTAAAAGATGTTGCTGAGAAAGAATAAAAAACAAATGTGTTTGGAAGAAAATGTTGAATGAGAAGTGAGGGATCAGAGTTGACTCTAAGGTTTCAGGCCTGGTTGAACGAGAAAATGATGTTGTCGTTAACAATTTTTTTAAATCAATCAATAAATATGATAAAGGCCAACTGTGGCTACACAACAGTTCACATAAATGTATTCTGGAGGTTTTAGTGGAATGTAAGCTCAGTATGAGACAGTAATAAAACACAATAAGTAAAG
Organism: Phalanger gymnotis; assembly: GCA_028646595.1. Taxonomy (NCBI): domain Eukaryota; kingdom Metazoa; phylum Chordata; class Mammalia; order Diprotodontia; family Phalangeridae; genus Phalanger; species Phalanger gymnotis. The sequence continues at coordinate 68,492,635 of CM053627.1, read as the reverse complement.
TTAATGTTATCTTAGATGGCATTAAAGGGGACATGGCGTCCAGAACAATAGAAGTGATAGTCTCGCTGTATTCTTTCCTGGTCAGCCTACTGTTCTGAGCTGCAATTTTAGGAAGGAAATTGATATGCTGGAAAACATCAGGAAGAAGGTGTCAAGGATAAGGGGAATGGACACAATGCCATATGAAGATTAGTTGAAGGGAACTAAGGATATTTACAAGAGAAAATTAAGGGGATGTGGATGACAGCTACCTTAAAGTATCTTTGAAGTTATTATTGTGGAAGAGGAATTTTGCTTGTTCTGTTTGGCCTCAGAAAGCAGAACTAAGAAGTTTCTTTTTAAAAAATATACTTAATATTTTATTTTCCCCCAAAACACATTTTAATATTCATTTTATAAAATGTTGAGTTCTAAATTCTCTCCCTTCCTCTTGTCCCCTCTCATTGAATAGCTAAGCAATTTGACATAGGTTATATGTGTGCAGTCATGCAAAACATATTTCTATATTAGTGATGTTGTAAAAGAAAACACAGACCAAAAGAAGAAAAAGAAGGGAAATAAAATTTTTAAAAAGGATGCTTTGATCTGCATTCATGATCTGCATCAGTTCTTTCTCTGGAGATGGGTAGCAGTTTTCATCCTAAGTTTTTTGGAATTATCTTAGATCACTGTGTTGCTGAGAATATCTGAGTCATTCACTGCTGATCATTGTACAATATTGCTGTTACTGTGTATCCTCTTTTGGTTCTGCTCATTTCACTTTGCATCAATTCATGTAAGTCTTTTCCAGCTTTTCTTGAGCGCATCTTTCTCATCATTCCATCACAATCATATACTACAACTTGTTAATCCATTTCCCCTATTGATGAGCATCCCCTCAATTTAAGAACAAATTTCAAGAAGCAGATATGAATAAGGTAAAGCTTCTTAACAATGAGAATTGTACTAAACTAAATAGGTGGCCATGGGAGGCAATAGGGTTCTCTTTGCTAGAGGTTTTCAAGTGAAGCTTGTCAAATATGTAGAGAGGATGTAATGTCAGATATAGACTTCTAAAAGGTTTCTGAGGTTATATCAAACTCCGAGATTCTATAAAATCTGGAAGTCAGGAAGAAGAGATGGTTTGGGAGAAGAAGAGCCAGTTAAGAAAAAAATTATTGAGAAAAGGTATAAAAAGTTTGATTTTGGACATGATTAGCCTACTTGCTGCTTCATGGAGAGATGCTTGTGGGATAAGGACTTGCACCAAATAAGGAGAAGGAAGTTGTGATGTTGATCTGGCTGGGTATGGACCTGTGAAGATGAGAGATTAAATCTAGAAAGGAAAAACGCGGGAGAATTTGATAAAACAAAAGAAGACAAAACTGAAGGAGAGCAATTTTAGCTGATTGAGGGTAAAGCTAAATTTGGAAGTGAACTAAATCTGAAAGAAGAAAATGTTTGAGGAATAAAGACTTGGGGGGAAAAGCCAAAGAAGAAGCAAAAGTAGAAGGTACTTGGCAAGGCAAGTCACGTATAAAAATATAAGAAAAATAAATGGTGAGTAAAAGAAATTGAAAGACAACGTGTGTGTATGTATGTGTGTGTGTGTTTGTGTGTGTGTATTACCATGGTCCCACATCATTACCCTCCCTGAAAAGGGGCACTGTTTCCTTCCAATTATCCAGCCTTGTCTCAAAACTTAATCTATAAGATTTGAGATACGTGGTTTGCTTATGTCACATTAAACACGTCTGCACATAAGTAACCACACACGATTTATAGCTCTGGTCTACAAGTATATGTTTGTTGTTTTGTTAGTTATGGATTACTTGTTGAATTAGATGTAACATTCTCAAGCTTTTGGAAGGAATCAGGAATTATATTTGTCCATGTATTCAAGTTCAAGGATTTCCCTTTCTCAACTTCATTACAGAAATAAGTGATAGGCATTTCTATGTGGATGTTCCACCAGGGACCTCACCTTACAGAATCTCCCAATTTTAAATTTTATTTTAAATTTGTCAAGAGACCTCAGAAGCTTTCAAGTCCAACCTATACCTCTCCTCTCTCTTTCTCCCTCTCCTCACATAGGAGTACTACTGAGGGATCAAAGGTGATAACTTAATGCCATTGGTTTGGTGCCCAACCAGTGTACTTCTCTTCAAGATTAGCAGTTGAAAATCAATTTAGTCAGACACTCTTACGTAGCTTGTAGAAAAGACAATATATTAAGGAGGTACCACAAGAGCAGGTGGTACAAAACATCTTTTGAGAAATCTTTAACACTCTCCCACTAGTACATATAAAGTCCAAGGGAAAGTGGGCTCGAGCTTAGAGAGCAGCTGTGGCTAAGGGGTAGCTCATACCTCCTAGTTGCTAGAAGGCCTTTGCTACCATTTGTGGGGTGCTCAAAGACTTCCTTTTAGGCAAGATGTATCTTTTATGATCTCCTGGTGGAGCTCTAAGTATAGGCTTTCCTTGGGCTCCCAATTCACACATTGCCATCAGGTGATACAGGAAGTTGGCTTTGCTACCAACTAATCATCTAGCATTTATTACGTACCTACTATGTGACAAGCACTGAGCTAAGGACTGGAGATAAAAAGAAAGGCAAAAAACCAGTATCTGCTCTAAAGAAGCTGACAGTCCAATGGGAAAGAAAACATGCAAAGAACTGCACAAATAACATGTGTATACATACATTTATATACATATATGAAAATAAATTGAGTGTATCTCAGAGAGAAAGTATTAGCATTAAGGGGGACTGAGAAAAGCTTCTAGAGAAAGGCAAAGATTTCTTACAGAAGAGGAGACTTTAGCAGAAGGAAGAGAAGCTAAGTGGCAGAGATGAGGAAAGAAGATATTCCAGGAAATTTTTTTCCAGTCATTTTTCTGTGCTAAGCACTTAAAAAATATTATTTGATTTGATCTTCACAACAACCACAGGAGGAAGGTGCTATTATTATCCCCATTTTACTGATGAGGAAACTGAGGCAAACAGGTTAAGTGACTTGCTCAGGGTCAGAAAGCTAGTAAGCATCTGAGATCAGATTTGATCTCAGGTTTTCCTGGCTCCAGGTCTGGTACCCTATCCACTGTGCCACCTAGTATCAGAAAGAAGAAGGTGATTAACAGTATTAAAGACTGAAAAGAGGTCAAAAAGGATGATGATTAAGAAAAGGCCATGGATTTGTAGATTAAGAAATGATTAGCAACTTTGGAGAGAGCCATTTTAGTAGAATAATGAGATTAGAAGCCAGACTACAAAGAATTAAGAAGAGAGAGAGAGAAAAGGAAGTAAAACCTCCTATGTAGATAGCCTTCTCAAGTTTAGCTGTGGAAGGAAGGACAGTTAAAAGTCACTAGCTAGAGGGGTTCAATGGGTGTTTTTTTTGAGAATGGAGATTTTTTTTTTAGGCAATAGGGTAGCAGCCAGTAGAAAAGAGATCATCAAGGATTAGTGAGAGAAGAGTGATAAGAGAAGAGGAAATCTGTTGGAAAAGAGAGGATGGAATGAGATCACTTGTACATGTTGAGGGTTTTTTTATGGCAAGGAGAAAGGCCACCTCTTCATGTAAAATAGGGGTAAAGGAGGAGATAGTGGAAGATGTTATTTGAGTGATATGAAATAAGGAGGATAGGCAAAAAGGAAGCTCTCGGCTTCCAGTGAAATATGAGGCAAGGTTCTCAGCTGAAAGGGTGAGATGAACAGAAGCTATGGGAGATTTAAGAAGAGATGACAAGGTCTGGAAAAGAAATTTTGTTGAGTGAGATTATGAGTCAATTATGGAGGTAAGAAAGAGATTGCTTTGCTGTTATGAGGACCTATTTGAGAATATGTAATAAAAACTTTTAGTGGCCCCACCCAGAAAAAAAATCATGATTTTCTCCATTTTCATTTAGCAGTAAATGAACAGATGCAAGCAAAGGAAAGATAGTGGGAGTAATCCAAGGCAGGGGGCTTACAGGGTGTTATTTTTAATAGGATAGTGGGGCAAGGGACTCAAGAGGAAAGTGTAGAGTTAAACTTTTCAGCCATGGGATCAAGATGGGAAGTAAAGAGAGGGTTACCAGTACAGGAATGATTGCCTTGGGAAAGAATTGAGAGGTTAACAGAATGTAGGCTGAGGTGGGGATGAAGAACAGTTTGAAGTTGCAAGGCAGAGGGAGAGATGGAATGGAAACATTATGGTAGAGTAATTTCAGAGTTTATGAACATAGATATGAAACACTTACAGGTGATGATGAGATCAAAGGTATGACCATTTCTGTGTATCACTGTTGTGGGATGGCAGAGCAGGGAGTGGGAAATGAGTAAATTGGGAGGTTAGGGTATTTGAGGGAATATCAATACGGATGTTCAAGTCCCTTAGTATGATGGCAGGAGAGTGTGATGTTAATGTGATTAAAGATCTTCCTCACCCATTCAATAGGGCCTTTACTTACACCCTTTACTTACCAGGTGGGAAGCCCCAGGCCTACACCCTTTTGCTAATTAGGTTACTAGAGGTGTGAAGCCCTCAGGGCCCTAAAGAGAGGTACTCAGACCAGAGCCAATTGTAGGTGCACTGAATTCTAGCCAATCAGATGTGCATGAATTCAGCCAGAGACCTGAGTTCTAGCCAATCAGATGCTGGGTAGGCCTGTATATAAGGAAAACCCAGAGTATGAGAGAAGCAGAATTGAGAAGCAGACATCAAGAGGGCATTGAAGAGCAGACCTCGAGAGAGTGGATATTGGGAGAGAGCCAGCATTGAGAGAGACTACAGAGAAGAGTACAGACCAAAGAACTGAGATCAAAGAGCTGAGAATCTATAGCATTGAGGGATTGGAGAACTAAGAATCCAGAGAATCCAGGAGACTGAAAGATCTCTGAGAACTGCAAGGGCTTTCAGAACTGCAGGAGAGGACGCACAGTGTTATAATTTCCTTGTTGCTACATTGAGGTGGGCTTACTGGTTTTGGAATATAATTACTGCTATATTGAATTGGAGTTGTTGGTCTTGGGATTTGATCCTCTGGTGTCTAAATAAATGTTATACTTCCTCTGCCTTCTACCTAGAGAGTTTTTCATACTTTGTGATTCCAAACCATACAGGCATGTTCATGGTCATCCTTGAGATCATGAATCTTGCCTTACTGATACAGCGAGGAGGGACAGACCATGCGCCAGGTACTGAACTAATTGAAGAAGAAAGGAGAATGTCTTGGATATTGATGGACAATAGACACCAGAATCTTTATTGGGCAATAAATATGGATTGTATAAACCTTAAAGGAAGAGACGTTACTGAGTGATGGTGGTACAGAAAAACAGAAAATGGCAGTGGGGAACAAGGAGAATTCCAACTCCTCCACTATAGCTACTGAGCATATAACTAGTCCTGGAAAGGGTAACTAGATAAGTTGTGTCATGTGAATGCCAGAAGATAGAATGAGTGAGAAGGGAACAGATTTGATCCAGTTTTTTAACTGATGAAATATATGTCCTGGATAACAAAGTAGAAGGGTTGTGTAGTTTTAGAGGAGGTTAAAGTAGTTTAGTTGATGGGGATGGAAATAAGGGAGCAGGCAGTGGTGGGTTAGTGAATGGTGATTCAGAATCATTGGGATGGGGCTGGGTATGATGGGGTGAAAATATTTTAATTATTGAGGGATGAGTTCATGTAGGTTATCATCGTCTATGAGGGTTTGTCCTGAGGTAGAATTATCCCAGAGTATGTGGGAAATGGCAGGGGTAGGGAGCGTGTCCGATCTGAAGCAAAGCCGGCCCTATGGAGTTGTTAGTGGCTGCAAACAGCGTCTACCTGGGAAACAATAAAAGGAAAAAGCAGGCCCTATGGAACTACTACTGTCTTGGAGGGACAATGCTGGACATTGACAGGAAGTTGGAAGGAAGGTCCAACACCCTCCATACTGTTTGAGGAATGTTCCTTCTCTAATCAAAGGAGGACAGGCAGAAAGAGACCTGGCTGAGACTGATAGCTGTAGGGAGGCTTCATTTCCTCTCCCTCCTCCACCACCCAGGAAATTTCTCCTCAGGGCTGTGTTGGGAAGCCACAAAATTTTTCCGGAGCACAAAATGAGATCTCCCAGCCAGCTGGAACAGGTTTCTGATCTAGAACCGTTTTATTTCACCGAATAGCTTTCAAAGATTTTTTGGCACTTAGTCCAAGGCCCAGGATTTAAAGCGATTAGACATTTTATTGCCCACTTCAATTGGGGTGTGGCTGAGCAAATCAATCACCCAAGCCCTTTTACAGTATAGGCCACTCATTTTGCAGATGAATGTAGAAATGAAATTAAATGAAGTTAAGTGACTTGACCAAGGTCACATAGCTATTGATTGCCACAGGTCACATTTGAATCCATGTCTTCCTCATTAAAAATCCAGCAGTATGATCACTGTATCATATTGCATTAGTTTGCTTCACATAGCAATTTATTAAAAAACAATTATATAAACTAGGTTGGTAGCCTCCTGTATATTACAGAGGCAGTTAGGTGGCACAGCAGATACAGCCTGGAATCAGGAAGATTCATTTTTCTGAGTTCAAATCTGTCCTGAGTTACTTACTGGATGTGTGACCCTGGGCAAGTCACTTAAACTTGTTTGCCTCAATTTCCTCATTTATAAAATGATTTGGAGAAGGAATTGGCAAATCACTCCAGTATCTTTGCCAAGAAAACCCCAAGTGGGGTCACAAAGAGTTGGACACTGCTGACATGAGTGAACAACAAAAATACATTATCTCTTTTATAAATAAGGAAAAATAGTTGTTATACAACTTGCCCATAATCCCAACTGGTAGGGTCAGATCTAGACCTTGGAGCTTTTGATTCTAAGCCTCGCTCTGCACTATACCATACTGTCTGTCATCTCTCAAGAATCAGAAAATAAAATACATAATTGGAGTACCTAACTCCATGGTTTCTCTGGATCATTCTGCAAGGCAAAGCTGTCCTTCCAATATAATAAGGGAGATTGCCTTGGGCCTTCTGCCTTGGGAAACATTCCATACATCCCCCAGGCTGCATGTTTCTCTTCGATAACTTTTTTTTTTCCTCTTAAGGTTCATTTTAATCGCATTGCATCTGTATAAAAATGTTGGCAGGTAGGAGGTGACACATGCTATAATCTGCCCTGAGCCCTGTACACCCAGGAGAGTGTCTTCAATAGTCATAACAACAGTGGTACCAATATTTAGCCCTGAATTGTTAAGCAATGGAGTAACTGCAAACAGCCACAGAATCCACGATTCCAAGAAAAAAATTGCTACAACCAACCCAGTGAGTGATTGTCCTGTCTTTGCTCAAAGATATCCAGTGAAGGAGAACCCACTCATCTCCAAAGCCCAAAATGCAGTTGACAAAAAATGGCAGTTGAGAGATGTGCAGTGGGCATAAATGACTAGATTACTAGCAACAATCATTTTCACACAAAAATTGGAATGAGAGATGCCATCCAAGAAACCCCCGATCAGAAAAAGTGGTAGGCTAGCCCTTTAGCAAGATTGAGGGATAACAGATGGACAATCTGAATAATACATTGGTACCCATGGAATGGTAAAGGATGATAAGAAAGCCTTCGGCAGGTTGGTTGATCCTCTATGGAGTATATATGAGTGTATACAAGAATCTCAAAGGATGATATGCTGAAAGACATATGGACAATATATACCTTTATCCAAGTGTATAGTCATTATGATGTCTATAGAACTGGAGGCTGTGGTCAACACAATCTTGGTGGTATCACAGACCCACTGAAGCATTAATCAGATGAGTAAAATTCTATCATTACCTACTATTATAAAAGTCATTACAGCCAGGTGATGGTCAGATGACATGATATTCCATATGATCTGATTTGCCTTCTATAGTTTGATATGGCAACTATGAATAATCTTGTTTCACATGTGGGAATAATAAAATCGAATCTATACAATTAAATTTGCTTAATTCTAACGGAAATTTTTTTACTGTAATTACAGTTGTAATCAATCATAATAGGGAAAGAGACAACATTTGTGAATTCAAAGCTAATCATATTGCATCATTTTTGCACATCAAGGGGATTTTTAATTCATGTGTTTGTCTTATTCCAAATTTAATTAAAGCTAACAATTTGTTTAAGGCTTGTTAAATGAGAACAAATGTTTCCCCAGGTAAGTGACAAATACCTTTTCATCTTCAAATAACATTTTTTTATTTTTTAAGAAATCCATTTTCTATTTAAGAAAATTATTTCTTTTTAAGAAATATATAAACAAGCTAAAATCAATTGTCAAAGTAAAAAAGAAGGAAGAAAAGAAGAATGGTGGTAAAGCTGAACTCTTGTTAAAATCCCATGAGCTAGGTCTAACATTCAAGGAAATATAGTTCTAGACATATGGCAGCTACCCATTTCATCCCAGCTGTTGTTTATGTGACAGAGAGATACAGTGAACCAAATGATCAATATTAATGAAAATGAAAAGACCTATAAACACATTCAAAATATTTATATTAATATTAAAATTTAGGATTAGAAATTCAGATTTTTATTCTTTGATCTACTATCATTTGACTTGACCCTGTCTGTCACTACTATTGCTGTTTTAGAATCTTGCTGGTCAGTAAGAGAAATATAAAAGGCCTGAAGTCTCCTTGAATCATTGTTAAAGCAGATACTACATTTGTAAATAAAGAAGAAATCAATACAATTTAAGTTCTTCACAAAAGGTATTCAAACAAAGCCTGGCATAGTAGATTACTTGTTAGAGGATTCTTGCATTGGGGGACAGGCTGGATTAGATGTCTGCTAAGTCTTCATTCACTGTTGAGATTTTATATCCTATGATTCTGGATACACAGAAATACTTTTCTACTGTCTCAAGGTGGCATGGAGGTTCTCAAAGTAGAGTACAAGGAGGTTCTACCGATGCTAGAAAGAACTTAAGTATGGCCCCAATAATAGAGAACTGGACTACCAAGGTATGAAGAGGCTCATAACCAATCAATCTATCACACAAAAAGTATTCATTAACTATCAACCAGGTGCCAGGCCATATGATGGGCACTTAATTTAAAAAGATAAAGGGAAATGGTACCTTCCCTGAAGGAATTTGCATTTTATTGATTCTAGTGGAAGAAATCACACACACACACACACACACACACACACAGAGTATTTGTAAAATATCTACAGCATAAGTACAAAACCTTTTTTTTTTTTTGCATTGGTATGAGGAAATCACCAATTCCCTAGTAATCATTTTTGCTCTGTTCTTTTCCAATCCAAATACCATCGTTCTTGGCCAAGAAAACAGAAGCAAAAGGAGAAATTAGTTCTTCCATCTTTTTGACATTTGCTATCATTATTTCTACTCTAAGCAACAATTCTACTCTTTCCTTGTTAAAAATTAAGCCCGTTTTTTGCTGGTCATAGTTTTCCTTGCCAGTCTCAGCTTATTCTCTCAGGAATATGCCAATGCTTTCTCAGTTACCTGACTTCACTTATATGTCTTTAAATACCCATTGGTTAATGATTTCCCTGGGCATCCAGATATCACAAACTCTTTAGACAATTCTCCTTTTCCTTCCCCATTAGAATTCTTTCTTAACGTCTTGTGAATTTCATCTTGAGAGCTTTTCACTAACACCCCCTCCACCCACTGACATTCCCTGTGGAATTTGAGACCATGAAATTCTCCCTGTCATTTTCCTGAAACCTTTGAAATTCAGTCTTGTAAAAAACCTCATTAGTATTTCAAATTGTTCCCAGCTCTTACCTCTTCTATCACAGATTCAAAGATTGAGTAATCATTTGCCACTCTCCCACCCAAAAAATCCACATTATTTCTATCCCAGAAATGAACTTCCTTTGGTGAGAATCAGATCCAGAATACCATATCCCTTCATTAGTTCCTCTGTATTTTAAAGGATACATATATCTTTAAGGCAAGGCAATAAATCATTAGATTCTGTTTCCAGAAAAAAGAGCTCTCCAGTAGATGTTCTGATAATAGAATGCCTGTTCACTACTATAGTGTGCCTCCTCTGCACCACCTTTATAATTCATTTCCTGAATTCATCCATTTCTCTCTCCATGTGTGTCATTCTCTCTGTTTCTGCCTCTTTGTGTCTCTGTCTCTCATCTAGGTTATCTATAGAGTACTCAGCATTGTCAACCGACAATATTGTTTCTGCTTATGTCTCCATGGATCTTCACCTAAATGTGCTTCATCATGTTCCCTTTGCTTTTCAAGTTCCAATATTTCCTTATACGAGTATAGCTTCTCAACAGTGAATAGTAACCCATGGCCACTCCTACAACCATTTCCTTATCTTTTTTTTTTTTCTTAATGAGATATAGTTTCCTAGAGCCATATTATCTCTCAAAGCATATATTTATAAAGTCAAATGTGAATACCATCCAGCCCCTCCCTACCATTGTTTTTTCATCTTCCTTCATTGCACCTTTTTTCTTAGCCTCATGACTGAAAAAGATCCCAATCTCATCCCCACATAGTATTTTCTTTCTTTTAAGGCTTTATTCAAGTACTACTTCTATTGGGGGTGGGGGAAGGGAATGGAATAAGCATTTCTATAGCACCTTCTATGGGTCAGGAACTATGATGCCTTTCCTAAACCTCGGCCCCTACTGGAAGGGATCCTTATTTCTCCAAATCTCTGATAGCACTCTGGATTTCTCTTTTGTCTTCATATTCTAATTTGTATTATACGTATTTTTGTATATGCATTGTCTCCTTTAATAGATTAGATCAAGAATGGGGAACAGTAACAGCAATTTAGATTTGAAGATCTTTCCCACCCATTAATTGGCCACGTGACCTGCCTACATCACAGGAAGCCTAAGTCACATGTGGTAGGAGGCGCTTGCTGAGGGGAAAAGGAAGTCATGTCACAGGAAATGCCAAGTTTAGAACATTTAGAGCTGAGAGAGAGAGCGACGTGTGCTGTGCTCTAAGTTTGCTCGCTGGTAGCAAGGCCCCGGGAAGGCAGGACGTTGTAGGATGGAGTGGTTCTCTACTGTGGTATTCTATTTCGGACTCTTTGCTGCTCTGATGGATTGGGCATATTGGTTATATTTTGCCATATAGAACCACATTGACATTTTCACAGTTATCATCTATATTGTGATTATTGCCTTGGTGATACAGGAACTTGTGGCCTTGAGGCCACATGTGGTCCTCTAGGTCCTCAAGTATAGAAAGAGCCACACTTGAGGACCTAAAGGTGGCGTCAAAGCCATACTTGAGGACTTAGAGGACCCCATGTGGCCTCAAGGTCACAGGTTCCCCACTTCTGGATTAGATACTTTCTTGAGAATAAGGGATGTATCACAAGTCACTATTGTATACTTACTGCTGTGTATATCTCATCGGGTGTTTTTTTCTTTATTTTTGGTTTCCATATCAGATTGTCTACTCATGTTGAGCTTGCAGTCCACTAAAACCCCATCTCAGAATGAATGACTACTTAGCCATGCATCACCCATCTTATACTTATTAAGTCAATTTGTGACCCCATCTATGAGATGTTGTCTTTACTTCCTGTTATAATTAATCTTTTTTTTTTAAAGATTCAGCCCAATATTCTAGCTTTTGATATCCTTATGGATTTTGACTCTTTAATATATCATCTGTCCTTTTCAACCTTGTATCATCCACAAATGTGATGAACATGCCATCTCTTCCTTTATCTAAGTCTAATAAAATGAAATGCAATGGGGGGTAAGACAGAAGTCTCACCGACAGGCTTAAAAAATTTGCTTCATAAGCCATTCATTTATCTTTTAAATGGCCTAAGGTCAAGCACAAATCACAAGGTCAGTCCAGCTGAAGAAGGCCATGAAAGCCAGGCCATGTGCTTCAGGAGACATCAGCCTTTATTGTGCAGTAAATCAGAGATTGAGTTTGGCTTCTCTGCCAGTGACTATCTGTTTGTCAGGCCTAAGGGCTCTGACTGAATCTCCTAGTCAGTGTTAGTTCCTTGACCCCACCTCTTATGGGTAGGGGATAATGTATAGTAAGAAGATGCCTTGCTTGTGATGATTTACTTGTTTCCTTGTTGACTCTGATGTCTGACCTACCTCCAGATGAGTTCCTAGAAGCCAGAGGCCCAATATCTGGGTACTCGCTGGTAGGAGGCCTTCCTATTTTCCCAAGAGGGATTACTGAAGCAAGGTAAAACAGGAAGTAAAGGACTCCACCAAGAACTTCCAGTTAAGCAGAGTGCCCCAACCAGCTATCTCTTCATTTCCCAGCAAGCCTTGTTTGTGGGGATCTCACCATCATGTCCATTTTTCCATCATGCCTCTGTGTACCTTCTTCTCTCCTCCCCTACTTCTTTGTATTGCCAACATTTAGCACAGTGCAGGCCAAAATAGTAAGTGCTTGATAAATGCTAAATACCTAGTACAATTCTCATAGCGGGCACTTCCAAAATTGATTTGAAATGTTGAATGTTGCAGAAGTACATTTTGGTGGAAGTGTCTATAAATCAGTTCTGGTCTTTAAAATTCTTTCCAAATTAAAAAAAAAAAAAGAAGCATCCTTAATAGTGATACTTAAATTGAAAGTGCCCTTCTATAGTTAAAACTACTATTTTGTTATTTACATAGACATCATGATAATTTTAAAATGTTCAGTCATCAGCAAAAAAAAAAACCATAAAAATTCTTCTCTAATCTAAATCTCATTTAAGCTCTATGAGGTTGATAGGTCAGGATTCAGGAACTGGATAAGCTTAAAGCTTTTGGTTTAATTTAATAAGATTATATCTATCCAATATTTGTCATGCCATTTGGGATAGGGATTTTCAATGAAAAATACAGAAATAAATCCAAAATTGATGAAAGGTATAAAAATTCCAATTTGTATATTTCTCCAATATGAAATCTTCATTGAAATAAGTGCTTTACCTATTGGTAAGTTGAACACATTGACTCTTATCTTTTGTCCTAATGTTAACATGTCAAAACCAAAAGGAAATTGAAAAGGAAAAGAAAGTTAATAGATGCTTTGCATGCATTAAATTTTCTTGTTTGATTGTGCAAAAGAAGGCCCTAACCAAACATAAGCAGTTGTGCTTATAGCAAAGTCAGAAGTTGTTCCTTATTTATATTATATGCACATGTGATATACACGTGAATTTTCATACTAGGACTCTCTGGTGAAAAAGCACACAAAATGATGTTTTAGATAAGATTTTAAAGTATATATTCCATTTCATCATTATATATGCTTCAAATGAAGAATGCCATCTTCTTTCATCAACACTGGACTAAAATTCATACAGATATCTGACCTGAGTTTATACCAAGCCACTTGAGACATCCTCGGGATTTATTCTTATTTGCAAAACCTGACAATGAATTTTCTGAAGAATTATGCTTTTTTTCCCCCTTGGAACAAGCATATTTTTAAGAACAAGGTCTTCTAAGGCAGTTCAGACTATAGAATTCATGGCATTTCTTAGGCCCTCCAAAGTCTTTAACTATGGTTTTACTTAAATTATTAAAGCTTGAGATTTTAATTCTCAGGAACAGCATTTTAAAAATGAAATTGACTTTGCTGTTTTCATTTTCTGTGTCAATTCCTGGCGTAAAAGGTTTCTATTCTTCTATCTCAAAATATTAACTCATAAAGGGAAAGTTTCACCAATTGGTTTTGTGATCTATTACTTTATGTTTCCCACACTAAATAGATATGTATCTACCTTTTTATTGTCATTCCAACTATGGGTAGGTCCAAGCAAGCTCCCAGTTGAGTAGGGCAGTGCCTTTGGGCATGGATAACTCAATTTGATTGCAAATTGAATTCCACACTATATAAAGGAAAGACAAGTCCTAGAAAGGGGCATTCATCAGACTGTGATTATGCTGAAATAAACACTGTTCCCTTTGAATAAATAGTGTTTGTTTAGGAGTCTTGTAATTTTACTGAGCCATATAGTGGAAGCATATTACTGTATCTGTAATATTACAATCTGCAAATCACTGAAATTGAGGATCACCTAAAGGGCAATAGGGAGATAAACAGATGGGGTGAGTAGGTCACAATATATTGCAAATGAAAATCATATAGGAATAGTGGTATGGAAGATTGTTACAGAAAAATATAATGACTAGGGAAAAAAGAGTGGCTAATGTACAAAGACTGAGAGGGCAACCAGCTGCCAGCTGGCACTCTCTATCTCCATAATGTCAGGAAATATTAGGAAAGTCCCTAGCACATTGGGTATACTTTGCAATATTGAATTATGGGAGAACATGGTTGAGAGTCCACAGGATGGGCAAGCATAGATGGAGTGAAATCCACATTGCTGGAGGGAGTATCAATAAAGATAGGATTACAGATCCATCAAGCAGATAGATAATCTAGTGGAGAGATTGCCAAACGTGGAATGAGGAAGATCTGGGTTCAAATCTGCCTCAAACACTAGTATATGACCATGGACAAGTCAATGAACTCTCTATACCTCTTTTTCCTCATGTAAGGAGTTTTGACTTGCTGCGCTCTAAGATCCCCTTCCAATCTCAAAATCTTTGATTCTATTGTATTAGAATAGGGTCCCTGGATTAACAATTTAAGATGATGCTAAGTAAAAAGTTGGCATGAGTAGAGTAAAATAATACTTTAGGGTAACTTTAGTAGGTGCCCCCTTTTAATTACCTATAGTCTCAATCATTTTTAGTTTCAATTTTCCAGAAGAGCTCATTTAATTCTTCAGAAGATGTTTGTAATGAGATTTCGGGGGAGAAGACCTTTTATATTAATCCAGGATATCTATGACCACTGAATTTGGGAGAGGAGGGTCAGTGAACTGACTGGAGAGCAATATATTAAGGCACTTATATTACCTAAATCAATACAACAATGCCAAACATCAAGGCTTATACTCTAAGCACAGTAGCATCAATATATTGGCTGATATGAAATGATGCTAGTATCAGGGTTGGAAATGATATTTATCAAAGTAGTATATGGGAGCATCAGTTTCAGTCCCTTGCAGAAAACACTTCTGTTTGGCTTTTAAAAAAATCTACTTCTTTAATGCCTGAAAAGATAAGCAAGTTGAAGATGAGGTTAAAAAAGGGCATGAAAGTTTTATATTGACCAATACACAAAAGTCTAAAATATAGATTTGTGTGGGGAGTTGAAGTGCTGATAAGGGGATTGTCAGTAGCAGGCAAGGCTCTGACTCTAAAGGTTTTGAGTTATCTTTATTTAAATCACTGCCCTTTTTAGCTCAAGTAAAGGCTTTATTGGTTTCCAACCCTCCATCCCCCATCACCCATCCTGAGGATGATTCAATTTATTTTGATGGCAGACTCCTGCATTTGAGCAATGGGTGGAGCCTGGTCACATTCCCTGTGCTTGGCTTTTCATTTCATTTTTTTATTTTTAAGGGGAGGGAGGGAGAGAGAGAGAAACAGGAGAGAGAGACAGGTGAGAGGGAGGGAGACAGAGAGAGAGAGAGAGGGAGGAGAGAGATGGAGGGAGGGGGGGAGAGAGAGAGAAAGGAGAAATAGAGAAAGAAACAAAGAGAGCTATTTGAAAACCCACTGTTAATCAGCACATTTCCTCAATCTGAGAAAGGTCTTAAGGGCTTCTGTATGTGTGCATTTAATTGTCTCAGCTATCTTCCATGAACTGGGAAAAGCCTTCTTTTGTTTGAATGTGACAGATCAGTTAGAACTGTGGCAACTACCATTTACAGCTATTGATTTCAATGTGACATTAAAGGCCCCAAATTCAACCATTATTCTCTTCAGTTGTCACAAACAAAGGTTAATAATAGTTGAATATGGACTGAAGGAATCAAGTAAGGATTGCCAGCTGAAATTAGCAAGTTGTTTCTTTCTGAGTCACAAGTCAGTGCACAGGTCTGAAAGTCTCTGAAATTACATCTACTCTCCTATTTCTTTTCCATAAACAAGGTTTCAAATGCAGATGTGGTTTCTAGTGAAATCACACTTTTAAATAATAAATAATTTTTTAATGCATTTCTTTGCACGTGGAGTAAAAACATTTGATTTTTCCTGCTTATATTGTAACAAAATAATGTTTCTCATAACTGTAAAAAGTAGTATATGGCATGATTAAACAATATTTCAACACCTTAGTTCATGCAGAGGTTACCAGCTAGAGGGGAGAAAGGTTTGATTAGCTTTATGTCTTCCGTGAGAAATTTTAAAGGAAAGCATATAACTCCTTTAATATATGGGCACTGCAGCTACAGCTTTCTCTCATGGTCAGGTACAAAAGCACAGAGTCCCTTTACTCTGATAAATAGACAGAAAATAACAAGTAAGAAATCATAAATTCCCACAGAAGCAGCGGCAAATTAAAAAGTCTGTAGTAGGATTTTTAAAGACAAACAACTGAGGGGTGGAGCCAAAATGGTGGCGTACAGCAGCAATCCAGCTGAACTCTCCCCAAATTCCCCTCTAAACAAATTTAAAATAAGCCTCAAATCAAATTTTAGAGTGTCAGAGGCAACACAAGATTGGCATGAGACATTTTTTCCAACCTAAGAGAATTTAGGAAGTCAGCAGGCCAGGTCTGTGACATCAAGGTGGAGGCTGGCTGGGATATATGCAGCAGCAGCACTGGGCTTTCCAGATGTCCAAGACAAGAAGCGGCAGCTTTGAGAGCTCTCAGCCCAGAAATAATGTCAGTCAACTGGTCAGAAAGACCATGGGACCCTTTGTTGGCACTGGGTACATCTGGTGTTGACTGGTAACTCTGTTGCCCATATGTACTTCTGGGTGGAATTGCGAATGGTCCAACCATTCTGGAAGATAATTTGGAACTATGCCCAAAGGGCTGTAAAACCAAGTGTACCCTTTGACCCAGCAATAAAATTAGGTCTTTACCCCAAAGAGATAAAAGAAAAAGGAAAAGGACCCACACGTACAAAAATACTTACAGCAGCTCCTTTTGTGGTGACAAAAAATTGGAAATTGAGGGGATGCCCATCAATTGTGGAATGACTGAACAAGTTGTGGCATATGATTATGATAGAATACCATTGTGCTATAAGAAATGATGAAGGGGGTGGTTGCAGAAAAAAAAAAACCAAACAAAACATGGCAAGACCTATATAATCTGATGCAAAATGAAGTGAGGAGAAAGCATTGTGCACAGTAGTAGCAGTGTTGTAATGATGATCAACTGTGAAAGACTTGGCTACTCTGATCAATACAGTGATCCAGTACAATTCCAAAGGAATGATGAAAATGCTATCGACCTCCAGAGAGAGAACTGATGAACCCTGATTGCAAACTGAATAAGAACTGTGTTCTTGCTTTCTTTATTTTTAGTTGCTTTTTTTGGTGATATTGCTAACATGAAACTATGTTTTGCATGATTTCACATGTATAACTGATATCATTTTGCTTGACTTCTCAGTGGGTAGGGAAATCACTGCAGGGAGGAAGAGAATTTGGAACTCAAAATTCAAAAAAGAAAAATATATTAAATAATACATTTATTTTTAAAAAATTAAGACCCAAAACTGAAAGATTGAAAGGGAAAAAAGTTCATTGTAGTTATATTGCAGTCTTTATGCTCCCTTATTTTTGAATAGTCATGTGACAAAAAGTTCAAGAGACATAGTTTCTGCATAATTTAATAATTTTATTAAACAAGGCTAGCACGTTTATCAATAAAAAGAGGTCAGTAGCACTACAGAATGCCAAAGACCCCTTTGTGGTGGTAGGCTTATCACAGTTTATATGCTCTTGGAAGAGTGGATATTCCTGAGGGTGACAATCAACTCTGATTGGTTAATAATTAATGAGAAAATGAATATTCCAATGAGGGGCTGAGCTGTATTCCAATGATGGTCTTGAGGTATATGACTTGGATCACCTAAGTTTTAGTCAAAGAGACATCAATTTCTCTATCACCTGTCTGGCAAAAGGGAGAATCCACATTTTTTTGACCTTTCTGAATAAACACAATGAACAGGGATCTTCCCATTAGCCCAAACTTGGAATTCTTTTACTGGATAAGTCCTTGAGAAATTTTTCCCACACAGGTTGATTTCCAGATGAGGAAGTAGAAAAGCAGAAGAACCTTGGAACTGATTCAATAATTTGTTATTAATACTAGAGAGAGAAATAATCATTTCTCTCAGTCATTAGCCTCCCATTTGTTCTTTTGGTGGAAAATGGCTCAAATTTCCAGGCTTTTAGATAGCTTCATCTTGAACTAAATTTGTATTTCTTTTCATGTCATAGTTATTTCACAAAAAAAAAAAAAATTCAAATAACTTTTCTTAAGAGAAGCAGCATGGTGTAGTGGATACAGTTTGAAGTGAGAAAGACTTGGGTTCAAGTGTTACCTCTGATTCATATGACTATATGACAAAGGGCAATTGTTTTATCTTCTCAGTGCCCCAGGAAATGCTTTAAGTTGTCCAGCAGGTGGCAATCTGCATTAGTATAGGGAGTTTC
Source organism: Phalanger gymnotis (assembly GCA_028646595.1). Classification (NCBI taxonomy): domain Eukaryota; kingdom Metazoa; phylum Chordata; class Mammalia; order Diprotodontia; family Phalangeridae; genus Phalanger; species Phalanger gymnotis. The sequence continues at coordinate 68,474,181 of CM053627.1, read as the reverse complement.
TTTATTCAGAGTTCAACCCACTAATACAAAGAACAAACAAACAAAAAAAGGGGGGGGGGTATCTTTAAATATGAAATAGTTATCATTTGCTACTTACAAAGTACTTTAAATCAGTTTTTAGCACATTAAGAATACCATTTACATGATGGCATAAATAGAAGTTTTGAAATAAGTAAATGGTCTTAGGATAATGGACACACTACTTATTGAACATTCTTTCTATAAAATGAGCCTCCCTCAAAACAAGTTCTTGTTCACAGACATATATTTCAGCCAAAGAACAACAAGGGATCTGAAGAATGGGAGCTTGCTCGCTGAAAAGGACGACCAACCACCTGGAGCTTGGAGTATAAAACACAATAACCATCTATTATCTGGTAAGACAAACATAAAACACAGGTATCTGAATCCTATTTGCTACCATCTTCAAGGCCTTCTGCGCACAAACATGAAAATATAAGTAAGTTTAGACTCATAGAAGGCAATAGCTGATGGCTAACAGTTTTTTAAAGAAAAATGGAAGGCAGTTGTCATGTCTTCTATAAAAAAATGGCTACCTTCTACTCTCTAGTGGGCTGGTATCTTCATTGAATTGGTACTACATTTACGTTCTTTTATTATTTTTTCTTTGATTTTTCCGAGGATTGTTGAATCATTGAATCTTTAAGATTGAAGAGACCTCACAGGTGATATAGTCCAAACTGTTAAATGAACAAAAGTCTTCTCTATGATATCCCCCATAAGTAATCATACAGACTTTGTTTGAAGACCTCAAGGTTTAGCATGCTATTTGATGGAAAAGCATATTTGATTTGAAGTCATAGGATTTGTGTTTGAACCATTAGAATATAAGCTCCTTGAGGACAGCGCCTGTGTTTGCTATTTCCTGCCACTCTATTGTTTACACTAGGCCTAGAATATAGTGAGTATTTAATAAATGCTTGTCAATTGATTGGTTGGTTGATTGGTTCTGTCACTTACTACCTGTTTGACCTTGGGCAAATCATTCAATTTCTCAGGACCTCAGTTTTTTCACTTATAAAATGAGGGTGTTGGACCTCTATGTTCCTATCCAGCTCTAAATTTATCATCTGAGATCTCTATCTCATGGAAGTAGCTGATTCTACTTTTAGATATCTCTAATTCTTAGAATTTTTTTTCCTTTTTTAAGTCAATATCTCCTTTTGCACCTTCTTGCCAGTTGCTCCTAATTTCCCTCTCTGACACCAAGCAGAACAAATTTGACCTCTCTTCCTTCTCCTCCCATCACATGATAGCTCTACAAATACTTGAAAATAGATCTTTAAAAACAGCTGTCCCCCACTGAATCTGCTCTTCAGATTACATATTCTCCAGGTTAATTTTTAAGAGTTGGATAGATTGTTTTTTTACTATAAAAATAATTGTTGATGATGATGATAAGGCCCTCGAAAATATTTTTGTGAATGTAATAAAAAATGTGTTGAGATGGAAACATCAAACAAATGGCTGAGTCATGGGAATTTGCTTATGGTAATGGAGAGATTTGAAATAGCTAAAGAGACCAAGGTTGCTGCTGCTAGAAATTATGGAAGGCTTATCCTTGAGTGGCCTCAACTTAAAGACTGATTCAGATTATGTAAGGATATGGTTGAAACTGCAGCTTCTTTAGTCCTTAGCAAATACATAGACAGATATGATCAGGTGGCTAGAATTATACACCAAAAACTCACCATTCTTCACTATAAACTAATAGATGACTAATTTCAAACTACAAATACAGACCTGCAATTTCCTTGAAAATTCAACAAATACACCATGCTGGAACTGGAACATCATCAGACAAAACTTTTGCTCACAAACACCCAGATATAACTGATTCATAAAAATTCAAGAACATTTTTAGTAGATATCAATATTTTGAATATGAGCAGTCTATAAATTATCCAAAACAAAAAGTTCACAATATAGAGACCCAATGGAATAAATTAAATGTTACCATTTGGGAAAAGGATGAAGTACACATACTTATCATCTTGTCTGCTTTTTGACTTGTTCTAAAGATGCTTTCTTTGAGTCTAATGAAAATGAGTTTACTTACCAATATTTGTATTTAATTAGAAAAGGCAGTCATTTTATCTACAACTCAGTAGTCCTCAGAACATTAAACAAAAAGTGATCCACAAGAGCTTTTCTATCTGAACTCCATCATAGTTAGAGAAGGAGATAAATATAAGAATAAGGACAATAACTACCGACTTTTATGTAGCATCTCGAGGATAGCCTTGAATTATGGCAGGAGAAGCATTTGATTTCAAGTTACGGGACTAGGTTCACCACCCTATTCTGTTGGTTGTTTTTTTTTAAACTTGTGTGACCTTGAAAAAGTTACATTATCCTTCTCTGGGCCTCACCTTTCTAATTTCTGCATCTACAAAATGAGGGGCTTGGACTAGATGACCTGTAAGGTCTCTTCCTGATATATCAGCCTCATACCGAGTAGTCACTTCCTAAGTTTTTGTTGAATTACATTAGGAAGGTAAGTTGAGAATGCATTAAATGCTCCACAATGAACAATCTATGATTCTATTATTTGTGAAGTGTTTTTAATATCTTGTTTCATTCAGTCTTCACCATAATGATGAGATATTAGAATTATAGCTAGCAATATCTGTCACACTTCCAACTTTGGCTCAATGGCTACCTGGATAGAACTGCAGTTTCTTGGGAAAACTAAAATCTACAGAAGGATAACATGACCTTGTCTGCTGAACAAAGGCCAAGTTCCTTAGCCTGGCATTCACAGCCCTTTGTAATTTGGCACTAATTTACCTTTTCACTACATACTCTAGGTATGCAGTTGTAGGTATGACTGATATTATCTCTATTTTACAGATGAACTGATCCAGGGCTGAGAAAAGTTAAATGACTCGCTCATAGAAAACCACTGTGTTAGAGATTGGATATCGTGAGCCCAAGTCTACCCTGACTCCATGTCCTAGGCTTGTTAGACTACATACAATACCATATCTCCTATAAACAATATTCCTAAATGTTGGTTGGTTATTCTATAGTTAACAAGTAAATAAATTATTTTTTTCAACTAATTAGGTTTTAACTAGCATTTGCATGTATTGTATATGCATAGGTGTTATGAAGGCATTATTACAATTAAGCTTTATGAGAAAATCCCTTCTAAGAGAATGTTTTCCATCAACAAACAGAAACAAAATTAAATGCCCCATTCAAAAACATAATGTCCTCTTTAATAATTCTTAGCACTCTGGTAATTCCACTAATATTACTTTGCTATCTTTAGTGCTTCCTTTTGTTTCATGTTTCCAGTAATTCAATTAAAATACAAAGCAAGAACAAGGGATTAAATGTTGCCAAACTGTAATTCGAAATCACAGTTTAAGTTCTCCAGGTGTTTTTTTTTCATTTGTGTGTGTGTGTGTGTGTGTTTGTGTGTTATTTTTGCTTTTTGTTTTTTAAATGCAGAACATCCTCTTTAAGCATTTGGGACTGCTGTTTGAATTCACAAAGCATTCAAATAGTTAACTGCTCATTCTTTCTTTTGGCTCAGGTGATGTGAAAATTATATATTTTGCTTCTTTCTACAATAGATTCAAAAATAAAAACACATCTGGAAAATGAAGTCTTGTCGAAGTTTGTAGGGTGAACCTTTGCTTGTCCCATCCACAGAGTAAGGACAAGTTTGTCAATTAACTGTGGTGTCTCTTTTTGCTTTCTCTGGAATGGGGTGGATACCAATCCATAGTAGCATCAGAATTAAGCAACAGGACTTACAAAGATTGTTTATGAGTTTGGACCTGTCACCATTATCTCGATTTTGATGTTGCTGCAATCCAATTCAATCAAAGCCAATCCAAGTAAATTCAACAAATAGTTATCCTTAGACAGTGAAAAGCAATTTATATGGGCTACAAAAATAAATAATTAAAAATAGTTCCTAACCACAAGGACTTTAATGTCTAGTAGAGGACACAAGACATGACCACAAGTCATGACCACAAAAGATTATACCAACTGGAATGTGGTAGATGCAAAGCATAAGAAATTCCAGAAGACAAGGGTCTCTTACTATATCAGTAAGGCAAGATTCATAATATTGATGGTGAACATGAATATGCCTGTATAGTTTGGAACTGCAAAGTTTTAGAGACTCTCTGTATAGAAGACAGAAGAAGTAAAATATTTATTCAGATATCAGAGGATCAAATCCCAGAGCCAATAACCCCAATTCAACATAGAAGTAACTGTATTCCAAAACCAGTAAGTCCACCTCAATGTAACAGCAAGGAGATTAAAACACAGTATCACGGCAAAGAGCCGAGCCATCCTGTAACCCTCCCTTTTGCTAGGGCTCTCCCGTAAACATTCACGATTCCTGTCTACTTGCCTGCATCCTCTCACAGTTTTGAAAGCCCTTGCCGTCCTCTCTCTGTCTCTCTTGCAGTTCTCTCTTCACAGCTGTCTCTACTCTGAGCTTAATGTCTATCCTCAGGGTATACATACCTTGTTTTGGGTCCTGGAGCTTAGCACCTAGTAGCAAAACAGTGTGGGTTTACCTGAAAACAAGTCTGCCTAATCAAGCTTCCCTTAACTAGCTCCAGGCCTATTAAATGGGCAGGGAATATCTTTAATCACTATTAGCACCACACTTACCATTGAGGCAAGGAGGAAAGCAGTACCTGAACACTTGAAACATGGGAAAAAAATTGATAGGGAGGAAGGTGGGTAGTTTTTCACTTTAGTGTTTGGCCTTATTTAATCATGAAAACAAAGGCAAGTAATAGAGATAGGGAAGTGTGGGATATATGTTCAGGGAACTTTGAGTAATCTAACTTGGTAAGAAGTTAAAGATTTCAAAGTGGGATACAATGAGATAAAATTGAAAAGGTAAATTAGTGACAGATAACAGAGGACCGTGAATGCCAGGCTAAGGAATCTGGACTTTGTTTTTCCCAATGAATTACAATTCTATCCAGGAAGTCACAGGACCGAAGTTGTTTCTTGTCTGGCAAAAGGCTATTTAACACGAACAATTGCCTCAAAAGATGGTGACAGAGAATGAGATTTGGATTTCTGGGCCATGAAATTCTGAGTTAGGAAAGATGGACTTTTGGCCAGGGATAGGCATATCTGATGAGTTTTAGGAAACAATGATTTTAAACTTCAATGGCAGGGGAGAAGATCCATACTTTTACAGATAAGGAAACTGAGGCTAAGAGAGGCAAGTAATTTACCCAGCATAATACAAGTAGTAAGTATCTCAGGGAGGATTTTAACCCAGACCTTTCTGACTTTAGCACACCATGTTATCTTGAGAGAAAAGTGCTCAGATACAATTATTGACCCAGATACCATAGAGATGAATAGACGTGAGAGAAAAAAGAAGGAAGGAAAGGAAGAAAGTAAAAATAAGAATAGAGTTGCCCAATAGCTCATGGGGGGAGAAAAAAGACAATTGGGAAGATCAGAAATAATACTTCAATGGAATTCCATTTAATAAGCATTTAATATATGCAAGGATCTGTGATAGGCGTTGAGGATACAAATAAGTATCCCTGCCTTCAAAGAGCTGGAAATCTACTGTGCCAATATGATATGTCCATAAATAAATATAAGGGAAAATTGAGGAGAGAGAGCAAGGAAGATTTTACTGAGGAAGTGGTACCTCAGTGTCATGGATGCATAGAGAGGTGTCACATATACATGTCATGAGAAAATACATAAGCAGGAGATATGTTCTTTTTGAGAAAAGAGCTTGTAGTCCAATATGATGGGAATATACTGATGATAACGGGAAGCAGTATGAAGTAAGTATGGAAAGGTGAGTTGGAAAATAGATTGCACCAAAATAAAGACCTATTTTTTTGTCATAGGTGAAGAACTGAAGGATTTTGTTTGTTTTCTAATACTGTATCTCCCTCCATCACCCCAGCTGGGAATGCAGGCTACTACTCATTATGATTCTGCTCTGATCAGTCTGGAAGCTTTTACCTGTCTATTTTTCTGTCTAGGCCAGTTTGCCTCTACTTAGGCAACCAGTTGGCCTCGTGTTCCTGGAAGCTCATTGTATGAATGCTGAACTTCGCAAGAATTCCCACTGCAGCTCAGAACTTCCAAGCTCAAGAGATGTGCCAGCCTTAGCTTCCAAAGAAATGGGATTGCAGGTATGCACCACTTACTCTTGGCCCACTGCAGGTTTTTGATCAGGGGAGTCACATAGTCAGATCTGTACCTTAGCAGGATTATTTTAGAAACTGTGGAGGATGTACGGGAGAGAGGAGATAATGAATCCAGGTAAGAGATGTGATGAAAGCCTAAAGGAGGGCAGTAGCTGTGAGCAGAGTACCAGAGACAAATGTGGAGGCTAAATGGAGAAGCCCTGGCAATTTACTGGATATGAGTGTGAGGGGTAGTCAGGAATGACTCTAAGGCTATAAAACTGGGGAACAGAACGATGATGGTCTTCTTTACAGAAATAGGGAAGTCTGGAGGAGGGACAGGATAGGTTTATCAAGGAAAATCATGAGTTCTGTTTTGAGTTTGAGATGCCTATTTCCAGGTGGATATATCCTGTGGGCACTTGACAATGTATGGCTGGAGTTTTAGAAAGAGATTAGCTCTAGATAAATAGATTTGAAAGACATCTGTATAGGGATGATATGTGAACCCATATGAACTGATTTGATCTACCAGAGAGGATGTACACAATTACTAAGAGAAGCAGGCCCAAGACAGAACCTTCGGGGTACACTGATGCTAAGGAACTAGAGACGAATGATGATCTAGCACGGGTGAGAGTGAGCAGTTGGCAGAAAGGGAGGAGCCCAACCAAGACAGAGTAAGTACCATGAAGCTAAGGGAAAAGAGAATTCCAAGGGTGTGTGTGTGGGGGGCGGGTATCAATAGTATAAAGAATTATAGAGTTTATGTGAGATCTTAATGTAAGGGGATAATTATAGCTTTAGGGAACACCAAGATCAAGTTAAGCTGTAACTTACAACTGGTATATAACAATGAAAATGTAAAACATGTTTTAGAAAGGATAATAAAATAGAGCTGTATAAAAAAGATCTATATCTATCTATTTAGCTAACTTGAAGAAGAAAGTATGGCACGAAAAACACAAGGAAGAATAAAGGGAGGGAGAATATCATGGTGGAAGTACAATATAGATTTCCAGGTCAAATGAGGGAGATGAATGATAGGTTTCTGAAGCGCATCATAAAACTGACGTGATGGTAAGTTGTGGTAGAGACACAAGTCTGCAATGAGGGATGTGTCTGTTGAGGGTCTCTCACTGTTAAGCATCTGATGCATTCTTCACTTACTTCCTGGATTTAATTCAACAAAGACTTATCAAGTGACTATTCTATATAAGGCTGATAATTTTAACTGTTGTTCAGTTGTTTCAGTCCTGTCCAACCCTCTGTGACTCCAGTTGGGGCTTTCTTGGCAAAGACGCTGGAATGGCTTGCCATTTCCTTCTCTAGATAATTTTAACTATCAGAAGGTGATACGTATGATGAGGGTCAGGACTGCATGGATTGTTTTCTGACCATTAAGGAGGAACTGGTTAATGAAATTAAAATGATTAGAGGATTAGAGGACTGAGTGGCAAGGTCATTTTTGAGTTCAACATGGATAATGATGGGAACACTAGGTATAAAGTCTTATCAGTGAAGTAGATAGCATCAGACAGAGTAACGAGATAAAAATAGGAAAATAGGAAGGTTAACTGAATTCTTGCAGGCCTTCATTTGAACTGCTAATAGCCACAAAATCCTCTGCCTCTGTTTTAAACTGAGATGTTAAATGTGGGTGGGGGGGGCAAGATAACATGACTTTGCTCCATCTAGCAACTTTACATATATTACAGAGATTCACGTAACAAATAAAAGTGGTGGCAGAATCAATGCACTGCCTCTCTGAGTAACAGAAACCACTAAAGTGTGACATTCAGAACTTATATTTAGCAAAATGCTGATCCAATTAAATGCTAACCAAACCAAAAAGAAAAAAAAGAGAGGGGTCTAGAAAGGGGATGGAATGATTTCCAATGAGGGATAATGTGACAATCAAGATGGGGAAGTTGAGAGTTACCACGACTAAAAGAAGAGGCCCATAGTGGTGGGTTCAGGGGGAAGGGAGAGGAGAGTAGCCGAGTGGCAAGATATTTCAAAAGAGGAATTGTCCAGGAGAAGATGTAATAGATATCAGAGAAAAGTATCACTAGAAGAAAAAAAAGATTGGTTGAATCAAAAGAGTGAATGCTAACTGATGGACAACCTTCTTTGCTCCATTGGTATCATAAGGCTGTGTGCAAATAAATAAATAAAAATGAAGAAGGTGCTTCATCTGATTTGCCACTTTGATTGAATCCATATAATTTTTTTTTTTTGAGGAAAAGGAATTTATTATATAAAAAAGCAGGGATAGTAATCATCTCAAATTTAACACTAAGACTTTATCAAAAGAAAAAATCAAGAAACTATACTATATGTCAGCAATATTATTCAATATTATTTTAGACCCTTTAAAATAACTAGTCAGTATAAAATACATGAGAATACACTCGCCAAAACAGACAGTGAATGAATCCATATAATTTTAAGAGAGCTGGAAGCATGCTTCAAGCACACTGGGTAAGTGTGACGTATATTTATGGGAGGAAATGGACAAGAATCTTGTAAGTGAGGAGATATGGATGGGCCACTACATGTGTCATTTGACAAAGTACCATCACCAATGAAATTCCATAAGATCCATGGAAACATCCTCAGTACTTTGCACAGTCCATTGTACATAGTGGGTGCTTAATAAATGTTTACTGAATAGTAATTAAATATAAGAACATTAGCTAACATTTACATGGCACTTAAAGGTTTGCAAAGCATTTTCTATATTTGATCTTCATAAGTCTGTGAATTAGATGCTATTGTTATTCCTGTGAGACAGCAAGGTGGCATAGCAGATAGAGTGTCAGGCTTGGAGGAGGAAAGACCCAAGTTCTAATTTGGCCTCAGACACTAACTAGTGTGTGACCCTGGGAAAGTTACTTAACCTCTGTCTTCCCCAGTTTCCTCAGCTGTCAAATGGGGATAATAATAGCACCTATCTCAGATTACTGTGAGGATCAAATGAGGTAATATTTGTAAAACACTTAGCACAGTGCCTGCCATACACACAGTAGGTGTTTAACATGCTTATTCCCTTCACTTTCCCATTTTTACAGAAAGGAAAACAGGATGATATAAACTAAGTGACTCACCTATGGTCACACTCTGAAGGAGAATTTGAAATCCCAGTCCATTGTTCAACCATCTAGCTGATTTTCCCAGATGTCCTAGGTCAGAGCCGTCCAAAACACGGCCCGTGGGCCAACATCTACCTCACAGGATTGTTGTGAGATGAAGCACTTAGCACAGTGTCTGGTATATAGTAGGCATTATATAAATGTTTATTTCACTATCTATCTCCAGAGAAAGAACGGATGGAATCTGAATGCAGATTGAAGCATACTATTTTTCACTTTCTTTATTTTTGTGTGTTTTCATTTTTTTGTTTTTTTCCACAATATGACCAATATGAACATATGTTTTGCATGAGTGCATGTGTATAATCTGTATCAAATCACTTCCTGTTTGGGGTTGTGGTGGTGAGGCTTGAGGGAGGGAAGGAATTTGGAACTTGAAATTCTTAAAAAAGAATATTAAAATTGTTTTTATGTGTAATTAAAAACATTATTCAAAAAAATTGCTTATTTCCCCTTAAGTGACTTGTCCGAGGTTCACACAGGTAGGGCTCAGCACAGCTAGGAAGTTTCTTAAACGGGGTTTGAACTCAGATCTCCTTGATTTTAGGTTTAGTAATCAGGATATGTTTTATACAGTGGTAGGATTCAGCAGGTTCGTACCAGTTATGTAGAACCAGTACCTACCGGTTGTTAGTTGGGGCAGGGCCTGCACTCGGCATGTCAATGGTGGGGACAGTGCCTCAGCTTGGTTCCACGGAGAACGGGTTGTTAATTCCCACCACTGGTTTTATACCTATATAATTCCAGTCCTGTAAAATACAAATTCCTTGAGAGCAGAGACTACTTTGCTTTATTTCTATACTTCCAGTGTCTAGCACAGTGCCTAGCGATCAATAAATTTTTATAGAATAGATTGGAATTACGTAGAAATCGATATGTTTAATGCAGTGGGAAAATAAAAAAAAAAAGACTGACTGCCCTAGAAGATCAAGAGACCCTGCATCTTGTGAAAAGTCTTGCACTCACTGGATCTGATATTTGGGGCAAGTCAGTGTAGTATAAAGCACTGGCTTTACAGAGAAGATCTGAGTTCAAATCTATCCTCTGAAATAAACCAGCTGTGTCATCCTGAGCCAGTCATGGCATCTTGAGGACTTTTCTGCTTCCTCACTTGTGAAGCAGGAATGAAAATATTCATACAGCCTACATCATTGAGTGATTATAAAGAGAGTGTTTTGTAATGCTTCCTGAGTGATGCAATTATGAGAGTTATCACAGCTATTTATGTCACCATGCCTCAGTTTCTTCAGCTACAAAAGGGACTGTCCTAATAGGCTCTTTCCAAGTTCTCTAATTCTACTTCCCCTGAATTCAAGTACCACCAATGTTGCCACAGAAGCAGTTGCCTTGACAATGGAGAGTTATCTTTTAAAAGCCTAAACAGAACTGGGACGAAGAATTCAGCATGGCCTATGGCAAAGAATTATCTAATTATATTAGCTTCCTAATTTGAAGCAGGTAAATTCAGCACAAAAATCCTTTAATTGCGATGCTTCTGAATGGAAGGTCGGAGCTTCGAGCCTGAAGGAATAGTGGAATGGAACAGAAAAATGTCAGAGTAGAGTGAATGGAGAAGAGGAAAATGAAGTTGATAAGGCATTCACAGAGAAAGAAGGGAAGCTGGAGACCCCATAGTGGGGAGGCTGTGTGATGGAAGGAAACAGTACCCATGCCAGCTCTGGTCACAAGTGAAGACTTTCTACCAAATGGTTAATTCTTTCCACACTCTAAACAACAACAGTTAAAAACAAAAGAAAGAAAAGCCAAAAGCAGGGGTGGGGAACGTGTGGCCTGGACCTGGAAGGGGTTTAACCAAGTGGAGGTTGGAATTGTCATTGATCCACCATAGTTCCTTCTAGATCCAGTCTGGCATACACAAATTTGTGTGTGCCCAGGTTTGTAGAAGAAAACCAGATACTAGGAGGTGTGGGACAACTGGCAGGTGTGAGGCATCATTTCCTTCTTTAAGGAGCAATGTTTTGCATTTTTTTATATTATGATTACAGCTCCTGCAGGGCCTTTGACATATATTTGGGATTCTGGAATCCCATGTAAGTAGCCTGCACGATAGAACCTCTGAACAAGCTGAAGGGGAAATGTCAAAGGCGTAGCATAAAAGAGAAGAAGTAATTTGTATTTCTGCTTTACACTGAGACAATGAGACAGAAGGAGAAAGGAAAGCAGGCAGACAACTGTATGATAGAAAAGGAGAATGAGGCAGAGAACCGACAAGACCTACACAAACACACATGCCCAGTAAGGCAGAAATAAGGCAACAAAAAAGGACTAATCCAGAAGTAGAAAAGAACTGTCAGGTACAAAACCCTCAAAACAATAGGTGGAAGGAAGAGGGGAAAGGAACATGGTGACAGGAAAAGAGCAGCATGAAATTGGGTAAGGAAGAGAAAGAAAAAAAATTCAAATAATAGATTCTCTAACATCACTGTTATTCCTGCAATGCCCTATGGCATGGCTATATAACACAGCATTTGATATATGATGCTCCCTGTCATGTTACTCTAAAGGACAACAAACAGACAAAGGAGATCTCGTCTGCCACCTAGATGACTTAATGATCTCTATCTTTTCAGAAAGGGGACTAGATGCTGGTGTTTTGGGGAAACGTGAGCCCATATATTTTTCTCTTGATCTTTGACTATTTAACATATTTGTACCTATGTGTTGGAAGGCTGAACCATCTCACATTCAACTGCTTTGGCTCCCACCTTCTCCCAAACAATTATAGATAAGAAACAGAATCCTGACCATATGCTTGGTAAATCCCCACTTTTGTGCAATGCAGGATGACCAAGATGACTACATGAACATGGATTTTTCCATAAAAGTAGAAATTGTCAATTAACTCTAAGCATTTTATTGAAAAAAAATTCTATTCTACTGTAATAATGATCGGAGGAAAACATGACAGTTTCTCTTTATTAATGAATTAGAAGATATAAAAACTCAATTAAAATTGAATAAAAGACTTTGGAGCATCATTCAAATAATTTTTTTTTACCCCTAAACCAGATAGCTTCATTTTCTAAAACTGGCATTACCAACGATATTATGTAAAAACGGGACAATGCTGTGTTCACAAGTAGTGCTATCTTCAAATACAAATGATACTAATGGAATTTTTTCAGTGGTGAATGTGTCTAGAGCTTATGTTTTTCTTTTGTTTAGTTATTCCTTACAAAACTAGTTGAATGAAATTTTGGTGCTTTTTTACTGTTCTAATTTAAGAACTTATGAATCTGGGAATTCTGGGAGACATCACTGGTGTGGAGATGGGCTGGAAATAATGCTCTACAGTCACGCTTCTAGGTAGGGAAGTAATATCACTGTCTTCCTTGTTCCCAGTCCTTAGACCAAATAGTCTTCCAGGCTGAGGTTGGCTAGGTCTGTCTCTTTGATGTCTTACTTGCTCCACCTGTTACTCAGTAAGCTCCAGTTGGAAAATGAATTCCTAATTCTGAAAGAAAACGATTACTAAGATTCATTGTAGAATATTTTAAAGGAGAGGGAATGATGTTTAGGATTTAAGGAAATGTATATGTTAGACAAACATAACTAAAATAGACTTGAGAGGGAAAATGAAGAAAAAAGGAAGAAAAGCTAGATACAAAAAACTTCTAGTTATTATGAAAAAGACTAAATACCAGAAACTCTGTCTTGAGACTGACCTTGGAAGAGAATTAAGGGATTTTGGAGATGTAGGTATCTAAAATACAAAGACATATGAATTGCCACATCAGGTCAGAGTTGTAGACTACATAGATTTGCACACTTGGTTCCCTAATAGTTTATTATGCATCTGTTATCCAGGATTTTCCCCTAAATCCTTTGCCCTTCTACTCCAATAAGTATCATATTCACCTTTCAGGTGAAGTAAGACTTTCTTTTCCTTTGTGCTACCCACATATTACATACTGCACAAGACTTATTATTCAAAAATGGAATGGTCTACTTGAAGATATGTTGGGTTTCCCATCTTTATTTTTTTAAATTTAATTTAATATATTTAGTTTTCAGAATTGATTTTCACAACAGTTTAAATTACAAATTTTCTCCCCATTTCTACCCTCCCCCCCAACTCCAAGATGGCATATATTCTGGTTGCCCTGTTCTCCAGTCAGCCCTTCCTTCTGTCACCCCACTGCTCTCCCATCCCCTCTTCCCTTCCTTTCTTGTAGGGCAAGATAAATTTCTATGTTCCATTACCTGTGTATCTTATTTTCTAATTGCATACAAAAACTTTTGCGTTTTTGTTTTTGAACATCTATTTCTCAAACTTTGAGTTCCAAATTCTCTCCCCTCTTCCTTTCCCACCCACCCTCCCTAAGAAGCCAAGCAATTCAAGATAGGCCACATGTGTATCATTATATATAACTGTTTCCACAATCTGGCTAGCAGCTTCTGTGGGGGTGTAAGATCCACCCACACCCAGAAAGCTGCCAGCACCCAGAAAGCACATGTTCTTTTGATCGGCTTCACTAAGGAAAGGAAGGTGAGGAGTTTGGCAAGCTTACTTTAATTCAGCACACAAATATCATTCACTTAGTTCAGGGGAAAAAGCCAGCACACTAAACTTCAGAGCAAAATACAAACAAATTAAAAACATCAACAGACAGACCCAATACAATTCATAGTTACCAACATCTAGGTTCAGCCCGGGAGCTGAGAACAAGGGCTGGCCCAGAGTCACATGTACCACCACTGCTGTGGCAAAGTGCTCCAAGGAAGATGAGGCCAACCCCTGGTTTTTATATCTTTGTCAGCATCAGGGGTGAGTCACATATGCGACTCACCCATGTGACCTAAAATCGTCACAAAGAGGTGACTTAAAACCACATGGTCTAAGAGCCTCTGCTGTCCCAGACATGTAAACTAGGCCCTCCTTGGAGTTAGCCCCACCTTGGGCCCCACCTTAGTTGCCAATCCACACCCATATAGGTTTTACACCTAATAAGGGTTTGGGCCTGGGCCTTAGCACTTAGTAAGATTCAATGAAACACACTGAATTACTCAAAGCAAACAAAAGCCAAACTCTTCAAGGGCACTTCTTGAACTGAGTGCTCAGGAGCCCATTTTGCTTACCAACACAATAACCCTTCCACAATACTCATGTTGTGAAAGACTAACTATATTTTGCTCCTTCCTAA
>CM053627.1:68406656-68459188 GCA_028646595.1 Phalanger gymnotis | reverse complement strand
ATAACAGGGCTTAATGATTAAAATTGACAAAAATTTAAATCAGAAAATATGAGCTGGTACCCTGTTCTTGTTCAGGGGAAATACATAAATAACAGCCAGCATTATTTTGCAGTCATCTAGCCAATAACATCTACTTATCTGTGAACAAAATAGCTATGAGGATTTAAGAAAATATGTTGAATAATCAAGAATCCTTTCTTTTGTGGGTAGCTTCTTGTCCCTTTTATCTCATAAATTCTCTACAGGGAACATACCTAACATAATAGAACTTTTCTTTAGACATAATGACAATGTATGGTCGCCCAAGGGGCACATGGCTATCCACTGGCCTCTTTATATGAATGGCACATTTCTTTCTCTGGTTATTAATTTCTTTATTGTACTTCAGTTTCTACGAAAATTCTGGAAGGGATCTTTCATGAGATGATTGGTGAACCTCTAGAAAGGTAAGTGGTAATGACAAAGAGTCAGCATGACTTCATGAAGAACAGGCCATGCCAAACTAATCTCATTTCCTTTCTTGACATGTAACTAAATAGTGCATGAAGGGAATACTGTGGATCATTTTCTTAAATTTTACCAAAGCTTTTGGTAAAATATTTTATACCCTTCTCTGTGAGAATATGGAGAAGTATGGAATACTGCAGTTAGATTGACTGAAATCTGGTTGAATGGTTGGACTCAAAGAGTAGTTAGTGAACATTTATTAAGTGCCTACTATGTGCCAGGCACTGTTCTAAGCACTGGGGATACAAAAGACAGTCAAAAAACAAGTATTTGATATCCCTTCCCTCCTCCACAACATTTAGTTAAGCTGAACTCTTATGGTGATTATAGATATTATTAGGGAGTGTTCACAATGTTTCAGGGTTTGATGGGATCCCCACATCATTTTAGATGTAGCTACATGACACAATGGACAGCGAACTGGACCTGGAGTCGGGAAGACCTGAGTTCAAATCTGGTCTCACACGCTTACTAGTTATGTGACCCTGGGCCATCCATTTAACCTCTGTCTCTTTCAGCTTCCCTATCTGTAAAATAGGGATAATTATACTATCTAACTGCCAGGGTTGTTGTGAGGATCGAATGAAATAATATTTGTAAAATGCTATGTAAAATTTAAAGTTCTATATGATTATTATTAGCTGTAAAGAGAATTTTGACAACTTCACATGTGAAAAATAATCTCTCTGCCATTTGGAATCTGTACTGGACATCCTTCATGGCAGTGGCAAAGATCTTTGACAATACAATATGCAACTTTTTGGTTTACATTTCACTATATTTACAATCATTGGGTTTTGAACAAAGGTCTCTGTTGCTGCATCATGATTTCAACATAGGCAGGAGGAATTCCTTTGCAGAGGAATATCTCTAAAACAGCCTTTTATCAGCTATGGAATTATTTTTTATAAGTCAACAAAGAATGTGGTTTTCTGTAGGTTATAGTTTATAATAAATCAATAAGTATTTATTAAACACTGAAATTCCAGGTATTGTCTTAGGTTTTGCAAGAGGTTACCTATATGTATATGTGTCATATATATATACACTCACATGTGTACATGCACATAAGTTATAGTATATATGTGTTATGATCTATAAGAAAAAAATCTGATTACTTACAGGAAGGAATTTAGGGTCATTCAAAAGCAAATGGTATCAAGAGTATGGTTTTCAAATGGACTATTCATAACACAAATGTCAATTGGCCTATCATTTAGGTGAGATACAGAAATACAAAATCAATGCCTAGGAATTTTGAAAATCAATTATGAAATACATAGGCTTTCAGTACTATGTATGAATGACACTGAAATGTAAGGGTATATATGCATCTTTTCTTTGTCCAAGTCAGAAGTAACAGCCATAACTACTGAAAAAGTGTCCTCTTAATTTTGGCAGGGTCCATTTGTACCTTTTCAGATAAATTCCATATGTGTGTCAATTTGTATTTTATATTATTTCAAACACACTAAAGGATGATCCAATGCGTAGTAATTTACTAAGTAAAAATAATGAACAAAATAATTCATGCCAACTGTTCAACTTTTTCTTCCTAGGATTTTTGCAAATACCTGGCGCTGTACAGCAGATATGAGACCTTAATTTAAAGACACATGATAGATAGATGGACAGTCAGACAGATAAGCTGATGGGTAGATCCTGATATAAAGATACACACCCACATAATTTACAAACACATACACACATCCCATGTAGACTCCTTCATTCTTGTCCATCTGTTTAGGTACCCTAGACTCTCATATTTTGTGAGTCAGAATATTCTACCAGCCAAAGCTCATGAGCCTCCACTATAAGGTTTTATTATCATTTTTTTAACCAGTTAGCCAGATGACCTTCTAGGTATTTGTGACAAAAGAGGTCTTCTATTGTCATATCAGGCATTTTAATTAAATTGCAATATAAAGTTACAAAAAAACCTTATAAAGTGATAATTTCACATCCTACCCATTAATCTTAAGCTCACTCCAAAATAGATAATACTCAAGGGGAAAAATGTTTCTTCAAAGGAAATGCATGTGGAATCTTGCTGCAACAATTTGGGTAGCAGTTGTTGTGGGGGTGAAAGACCAACACAAGCCCAACAAGAAGAATGCTGCCAGCACAGGTTCTTTTGATCTGCTTTACTAAGGAAAGCAACTTTAAGGGGTTGACAACCTTACCTTAATCCAACATATACATATAAACTCACTTAGTTCAGGAGGAAAAGCCAGCAAACTGAACTTCAGAGGAAATACAAAGAAGTTACAAACATACACAATATAAACAGACCAGATCACAATTCATAGTTACCAAGAAACCATCAACATCTGAGTTCACAAACTGGGGAGCTCTTAACAGCCGCTGGCCCAGAGTCACATGCCACTCCTCCAGTGACTCAGAGCCCCTCTGGGTTTCTATATCTTGCACATGGTCAAAGGTGAGTCACACATGCAACTCATTCACATGACCTAAAAGTGTCACAAAAATGCGACTTAAACCCACGTGGTCTAAAAGCCTGACGTCACAAACATGTCACTCAAACTTATATAAACTAGGCTTTCCCTTGAAGCAAGGAGGTCATCGAGGACTCCTAACTTAATCAAGGAAACAAAGGCCAAACTCTTCAGGGGCACTTGATTAAATAAGTGCTAAAAGAAGAAACAGTAAAAAAAGTCACAAATTAATTAATATTACAAATCTTCACACACGAGGGACATATGGGCAGGTCATCAGCATGAGGGGATTCAAATTCAAATATGTGACCAGGGAACAAACACTGAAGAGGTACCAGAGATACTTTCCAAAGATATCATCATGCTGTTCTCTGATGGAACCACTCCCTGCCAGATTGTTCTCTTCACTATTTCATGCCAAGTATTGTGTTTCAGATACCATCTATCAGGAATTTTCTTTGCTCCATCTGACTGTCAGCTCTGACTATTTTCAGGATCACCTAATATACTTTACAACATAGAGTAGGGATGCTGTGTTTACAACTTGTTCACCAGCTTTTTTAGTGACTGCCACCAACAGCGTGGATGGGATGGGGCTGACTGCTGGGGTAAATAAGGCTCTTTTAGTTTGCTCTTACCCTACTCTTTAATTGTATCAGCTACAGATCATGGATGAAGTACTCTCTTCAGGGCTGCCTGAAAGTCTTCCTCTATCAATCGGTGTCTTTGTAGCTTGCATAAGTCTACTTCATATTTAGGTTTTTTAGTCAACAGCAGTGAAGTTCTCTGTAGTCAGCCAAGTTTCCCTCAGCCAACAGCTATAAAGATTGTTTCTCAGACACACTGAACCAGGAAATGCACAAGATCTATGGACCTCAGACTTGCCTTTTGACTTCATCTTAGAATTCTTCCATTAACTGCTTCTCTTCTTCAGAACATTTTTTTTTTCAGTGCTGCGTGACCTGTCTTAACTTTGCTTAAGTCACTTGATTTTGAACTCAAGGCTCCTCAGTCCCTCTTAACTTGGCCTGAAATGAATTTCTCTTCCATGGGTCTTTGGGTTCAATGACCACCATATTGATGGTCAAAAACTCATTAGAGAATTTGTCAAGCCTCTGGCTTTACTTCCCTAAATAGAAAAGGGATTGAATGACACTGTTTTAACCTAACCCAGCAACGAATCACAGACTTCTCTCCTTTCTTTTCTTTGCCTCTCCTCTCTTTCCTTCTTCTCTCCTCTCTTCTCTCTCTCTCTCTGCCCTACCCTCCAGCTATATTATGTCATTAGAATAAGAGAATTTTAGCATCTGTAAGAATTTTAGAGGCCATTTAATCTAATCTCACCTCCAGATATACAAGGATTCTACCTAGAATATCAGGAATACAAGTTAAAATCTATAACTGAATATTTCCAGGGACAGTGCATTTAATACATCAAAGAACATGTTGTATATTTGGATGCTTTTGATTGTTAAGCCTTCCTAATACTGAAACATAATTACTAACATAATTAAGTGCAATAAACATTTATTAAGCAGTTGATAGGTATAAGGCACTGTTCTAGGCACTGGGGATTCAAACATTAAAAACAAAATAGTTTCTACCCTCAAAAAGCTTCCATTCTACTGGAGGGATATACAAAGCAAAAAATAAATGTAACAGTGTATTTTGAGAAGGGAGAAAAAACTAAATGGATAATCCAGCAAGTCCTCATAGAAGACTTAAATATTTAATGGAGACAAGGATAATAAGATGTAGAGTTAAGAAGTACATTCCAGGTATGAGAAATTCTTTCTCTTTCTCCCTTTCCCTCTCTCCCTCTCCCTCTTCTTCTACCTCTTCCTCCCACTCTCCTTCCCTCCCTCCCTCTCTCTGTGTCTTCCTCCCTCTCTCTGTGTGTCTTCCTCTCTCTCTCTCTCTCTCTCTCTCTCTCTCACTCCCTCCCTCCCTCTGTCTCTCTCACTCTTTCTCTCTCTCTCCACATATCCAGTGGTCAATCCCCAACAGATAAGTTGTCAAAAGATATAAATAGTAATTCTCAAAAGAAGTATAAAATATTAACAACCACAAGAAAGAATATTCCAAAACACTAATAATATGAGAAATGCAAATCAAAACAACCCCAAAGTTTAACTTCATTGCCTGCAAATTGGCAAAGGTGACAAAAAATGGTAATAGTCAATACTGGAGAGATTATGAGAAGACAGGCACACTGATGTATTGGTGGAGCTGTTTATCTGTACAATAATTTTGAAAAGCTATTTGGAATAATTCAAACAAAGTGGCTAAAATGGTCATATCCTTTGACCCACAGGTTCCATAGCTGGGTTAATATCTCAAGAAGGCTATCAATAAGAAAGTCCTCATATAGATCAAAATATTTCTAGCAGTCTTTTTTGCTATAGTGAAGAAATGGAAATAAAGTAGATACCTATTAAGTAGGAAGTGGCTCAACAAAATATGATACATAAATGAAATGCAATATTATTTTGCTCTATGAAATGGTGACAAATAGAAAGAATCATAGAAAAATCTATATAAATTGATGCAGAGTGAAGTAGAGACAAGAAAGTACTATGCACAATGATTATAACAATTTAAATGGAAAGGACAACCACATGCACAAAATACCAAAAGTAAAGGTTGAAAAATTATAGAAAACAGCCATGGCTCTAAAGAAGAAACATGAGAAGATATAACTAATCCATCCTAGTGCCCAAGTGTTGCACGTTGTATATATTTTCAGACTTTTTCAACAAATTAATCAGTTACACTGATTTTTTTCTTCTTTTCCTTTTGTCTTTAAAAACACTTTTTCTTATATAAGGTGGCTCTCAGGGAAAGGAAGAGTGGGGATACCAGAGGAAACTGTGTTTATGTAAAAAACAAAAGACATTAATTAATAAAAGAAACTAAAATAGTTTTGTCATCTTCTGTTCATGTTGTTTCAGTCAATCTGAACTTCTAGGTTCCACAGTAATAACGATGTTGTTTTCAGTCAATGGTGCCAGCATACTAGTAATCATTGAGAATGCTTAGGCTTAGATAAATTGAAATTATTTGCCCAAGGTAACAGTTAGTAAGTGTCTGAAATAGGATTTGAATCCAGGTCTTCCTGATTCTAATTACTCTAACCTATCTTTTTAAAAGGATAACAATAGACAGGACGATGCAAGAAGCTTTCAATGAGTAAACAGAGGCTATTCAGCATGCTTTGTCCCCAGTTTAAAGAAAGAACTTGTCATCTTACTTTTTGTGAATCTGAACAGACAAAGCACTTTCAGAGTGTGTATGTATGTGTGTATGTGTTGTGTGTGTGTGTGATATGAAGGCATGTTTAAACTGTTCATTTTCTATTCACTCTTGAGTGCTTGGTTACAAATGTGCATTTAGTGTGATCTATCTTAGAATTCCTAGGACTGACAATGTTTTTTAAAGTAGCCAACCTGATCAAGGCTTTAAGTAAGAAGATGCAAATTAAATCTCTAAATCTCAATAAGATGGTAACATATACATTCCTTAGGAACTCAGCATAGATTTATACTGCCAGGAGGTAATTGATACAATTTATTTCTATCTAGACTTGCTATTTCATTGGTGAAGGAAACTCCTTTTACCCATTCAGGTCAGCAACTCATCTGGAACAGTCTTAGGAAGTGACCTGGGACACTGAGAGATAAAGTGATTTGCCAGTAGTCAACATATGGTGTCAGCAGCAGAATTTGAACTGAGTTCTTCCTAACTAAAAGGCATTTCCTCCATCCTTTAAACCAGGCTGATTCAAAATCTCTGTGGACACTCTGATGCTCAAATGGCTTCGCTATTTTATCAATGTGGGTATTTTCTCTAATGGTGCCAACCATCACCAAGTCCACCAAACATCCCAGGGCCTTATTCCTTTTCTTCTTACATTGCAAGATTAAGAATGGAACACTTGAGCTATCTCCCTGTTAATGACTGATCTTGACATTTGCCCAGATCATCCTTTTTTGATCAGACGCTTCCCTGTTGACATGCTTTACTCCTGTTTTCCTTTGAAATCCTTTATTTGTTAATGTTGCCGACTCATCTCACTTACCATGGGCCTCTCCATTGCCTTCTGTGTGATATTTATCTTTAGTTCTTTGGAGATTTGTGTTCCATGTCTCATAGAATACAACAACAAATACTTTTTCCCATAAAATATGTTTAAAATCTATTATGAAATTTAAAAGAAAATGATAATCTTTTATTAAAGTCCTACCTTGATGCCTTATACTATAGTGAATATAGAGGTGAAGGTAATCCTGGGTTCTCAAAGGCTATGCTAGGAGAATGTAAGCTCTGCTGGGTCCTACCAGATCAACAAACCATCTACAATGGACACAACTTTGTGTTACATGCTGGGGATACAGACCTTAAAAACAAAACGGTCCCCACACTTCCACTTACCAAGTTGGAAAGCCTTTGACCATATCTATCATATGACATGTCTACCATTTCCACACAAATATACGGATACAATGCACAAAAGAGGACAATCAGAATGATGAAGAGACTTGAGTCCAATTTCATATGAGGATTAGAAGAAGTAACTGAATATGTTTAGTTTGAAGAAGAAAAGACTCAGGTGAACATGATAGCTGTGTTCAGGTGTTTGAAATATCGTCATGTGGAAGTGGAATTAGATGTATTCTACTTGTCTCCAGAGGACAAAGCTGAGAATAATGGAGGGAAGTTACAAAGAGTCAAATTATCCCTCAACAAGTATCTCTTAAGTACTACAATGTGCAAGATGCTGTGCTTAACAAAACAAAACAAAAACTTCTAAGAGCTCGAGTTCTTCAGAAGGGTAATGGGCTGCCTCAGGATGTGGGGGTTTTCCATTTCAGTGGAGGCTTTTAAGCAGAGGCTGAATGACCACTTGTCAGGAAGATTGCAGTGGAAAAATTTTTCCAGATATGAATTAGAGTAGATGTTGTATGAGACCTTTACTGACTATAAATGCTATGATTCTATGATGTATGATAAAATGACAACAATAATATAAGGATATAGGTGAAAAGTGCCATAAGGGAGTTAGATCTAAGAGCAAGTAGCAACAAAACATAAAAAAAGAGAGAAAGAAATACTTGCTAGTATTGATTATTCAATGATCCATACCTGCATAAGGGGTGAGGTTGGTAAAGCTGGAGAAAGATTTTCAGAATCTGGAACCATGTGTCTTCTCTTTTAAAGATGGAAGACTAGTATCCCTCTTGTCTCTCAAATTCTCCCCAACTCCACCCTTCACCAAGGTGTAGAACACTGAATAATCAATTTCCACCGATAAGAAGAGTAATGCAAAATGGCAGATATGGACTAAGCCAAAGGTGATTGGATCAAAACCCAGAAACAAGAACAGTAGAGGCAGAAACCCCACCATAATGAGGAAGGTTAGGGGATTTCAGAGAGACCATAGAGAAACAAAGATTAAGTATAGAAAGAGCTATGGACTAGGAGTCAAGAAATCTGGGTTTTATTCCCATCAATCCATTGGCTGGTTGTATAACCTTGCACAAAAAGATATCATTTCTCTGTTCCTCAGTCTCTTCCTCTGTAAATGAGGAAATTTGTCTTTTAAATCACGATCCTACTCTGGTAGCTATTGAGCTAAATGAGATGCCTGAGTTCTGATAAAGCAACAGAATGGACATGAAACCAGCCCCAGGAGGGCCATGGAAGAGTGTACAAATTGCTAGCCCAGTGCCATCAATGACTAAGGATCCAGGCTCTTTGGAAACATAAGGGGTTTCCATAGAACAATTGGTGAAGTAAATTTTAGCAAAGTAATTATTAAAACAAGGGAACTGTAATCTGGTACAACAGAGATCTGTTGTACCAAGAAGTTCTATTCGTTTATATCTTACTTTAAATTATATTTTCTCTTACCAATTACATGCATAGACAGATAGATATAGTATTTAGTTAACATTTATTCTGTCAAGTAATACAGAACCTAAAAGAAGGTAATAGAGGTTACTAGATCAAGAACCTATACAGGCTCTAGGAAGGTCTGGGTTCAAGTCTGAATTTAACTTTTGGTAGAGTGAGTTTCCTCATTGAGAAATCCCTTCATCAAGAATATCATATGTCCAGAAGCCTTCTCTTCCCATTAAAAAACTTTTATCTTGAACTCTTAATTTACCATACTTTTTTAAACAATTCTTGAAGATCTTTGTTATTTTCTACATACTAAAAACACCAATATCATGGATTTAGGGGGTCCTTTGAGGCCATCTGGTCCAGATGAGGAAACTGAAGCCAGAGAGTGATTTGCTCACATCCATCTAGGGAACAGAAATCAGAGGTAAAATAGCAATACAGTACCTCCGGTTTTAAGATCTCAGTTCTAGTCCTAATCCTGACGCATACCAGTTGTGGGACCTTAGGCAAGTCACTTCTTAAATTCTCATTGCCTCCCAGGAAACTCTCTGAGGTTAAGTTGCTGAAAATTCCAGATCTTCATTAATAGAAGGAATTTTCTCCTCGGGAGCTTCTAATAGCAATGAAATCATAGCTCCAGGGGAAAAAAAATCAGACTCCAATGTGAAAGTGAACTTTGTCTCAGAACATCAACATGCTGAGGAATGTACTCCCTTCAATGGCAGACCTATAGCTCACTACCTCTATTCCTTAGAGTTTCCAGCCCATGTGGTTCTGTCACTATGATGTTCCTTTCTGAATATAAGAATTTGCAGCGAAGTGTTGACTCACCAAAAAGTTCCTGGGAGTTGTACTTGCCACAAAGACCCTAGAATTTATGATTTTTCCCAGCTTGTGGAAGACTTCTATCAAATCTAGAAGCTTCTTGGTTTTTTTCTCATTCTGTCTTGACCAAAGTTTAATCCTTGCCAATGGAGTATAAAATTCGGGCAACATTCTTTTCAAAAAGATTTCTGGCTTTGTCTTTGAAAAGTCCCGAGTTGAGAAAGATAATTGCCTTCTTTATTTGTGCATTGGAAGGCAAGAGTCAATTTCCAAACAGCCATTAAGGCTGGGAAGAACTACAACTCCCAGGGTCTTTGAGGTTGTTAACCACTTCCTCTATGTCATTCACCCTCCCAGCCTGTTACATAATGCCATTACATAATGGAAGAGGGTTGGCTTTAATTATGCCCACAGGGCCATGTAGCATCAGACACGGTACTCATTTAAATTTGCCATGGCAATACATTTCAAAATTATGCCATTAGTATTTGGTGACTTATTTCAGGTAATGTTGAGTTTGAGACTTTATTTGAAACCATTCTGTTCAATGTTAAGCTCTGTTGAGGCAGGACCTATGTCTTAATTACCTTTGTATCTCCCTTATCACTCAACAGAGTGCTTTACAGATGGTAGATAAATGATTGTTTAATGAATGCATATATACAAAGTACCTCAGTAAGATTTAGGCATAATTTGAATCTTGATGAGAGATTTCAAAACATAAAGATAAACATAATAATTTATTTTATGTTCTGTTGACAATCACCCAAAGGGGTGACTACAGCACATTAGAAACCATAACACATTACCAACTGAGAATCATGAAGAAAGGTGGTACAGAGGATATCAGAGAGATGTACAACCAGAAAAGAGGGCCAGTCATGTGACAAGAACAAGAGATAACTGGTAAACAACTCGTATGCTCTATTGGTACCAAGATAATGTCAAGAGGACTAGAAGAAGGCCCTTGTACTTGGGTGTGCTGCTTGTGGGTAAGGATATTTACGAGAACAGACAAGAGTAACATAGGAAGAGTGGATTTGGATGTGTTATGATTGCCAATATTTTTTTCCTCCTATCTAGTTCATAACATGCCCCTATCATCATCATTATTGATATAAATAATAATAATAAAGAAAACTTTTGAAAATAAGATTTAGTCTCATCACAAGTTAAAAAAAACTTTTAAAGCGCATGAATGTCCTAGACACAAAGTTAAGGCTGCTTCATCATTATTTATGTATGAATTAGGGAGATTTTTGTGATGTGTCATTGTAATGAATTCCATATCGTTTCCACCTGGAAAATATATTTACTTTAAATTATGTGACAGTATTCTGAGTTGAGATGTAAATCTCTTGAAATACTTCTAGGTTGAAGGCAAACATACAGTTTAAATGTATGTATATGTGTAACAATAATACTTTGTAAGTATTTTATAAATAGAGGCAGCTAGGTCTCATAGTGGATAGAGCACTGGGCCTGAAGTCAGGAAGATCTGAATCGAAATCCAGTCTCAGACACTTGGTTAGCTGTGTGACCATGGGCAAGTCACTCAACCCCTGTTTGCGTCAGTATCCTCAACTATAAAATGAAGATACTAACATCATGTGCTGGTAGAAAGAACACTCATGTGGACAGAATCACGAATTCCTAAAATGTTGAAGCAGTACTGAGTAATCCACTTAATTGTTATATTTGATTTAAAAAGACATTATTTCACCAATATCATATCAAAAGCAGTTTCTTCTTATTCATTCTGGTAAGGTGTACGTGTGTGTGTGTGTGTGTGTGTGTGTGTGTGTGTGTGTGTGTATACCTACATATTTATGTGTGAATATACATACAGGCATACAAATAAATTGTAGCTAAATAGAAAGATGGCTTATGGTTTCACCTCAGAAAGGAGAATAAAGGAGCTGACAAGTTCAGTTTCATCATACTGTCAAGGTGATAAAAAGTCATTTAACTGGATACTTGGTCATATTGCTTTGAATTTCTCACAACGGACATAAAGAAAAAGACCACTATGAAGATAACTAAAGCATGTACGTCAACACCTACTGCAAAATATGAAGTAGAGAAATTCTACAAAGAACTTGACAAGATCCATGAAACTAAAGCAATTTGAACCAAGATGTTTGGAGACCTTGATGTGATGGTGGCCATGATGGAGGGTGGCGAAAGCACACTGGGAAATTGGGTCAGAGATAAAGAAAGGAAAGGAAACAAATGATTCCATACCACTCAAAACCTCATGCCTGTTTACCACACAAACCTTCTTCAAGAAGGGCAGATGAGAGTGTTGGTTGTTGTCAGCACCAAGCATCATATCAAACAATTATTTTAAGTCCAGAATTACCAGTCATTTTAGAAGGAGCTGTCTTTGTGCAGTTAGATCCTTGACTTGTTAGACCAAAGGTCAAAGTCAATACCAAGTTAGAAAAAAAGATAAAGATGAGAAGATACCTCGCACAATTACAGGAGCACCAATTTGACCTGGTTAAACAAGCCGTCGGCTCTGAAAAATGGGACATGAACAGCGAATGGCTGATTATCCCACCACAAGGTTGAAAAAAGCCCAGAAACCAGCTCAGCCAGCAAACGTTTGTTCTTGCCAAGAAGAGAGAAAGACACGATAGACAAGGATAACACCAGTTTGGAGAACAATCTCAATTGAGAATTTCACAGGGGAGGCTAGAAGAAGAATATAAATAGTGCCAGTTAACAAAACAGCTCAACGCAGCGAAGCCTGAAGACATTAGGCCCTCATAAGCCAGATCACAAGCCAGGAAGTATTTGTAGCTATGAGTCAAAGGACAACAATAAATCGATGTGAAATGGAACAGATAGACATGCCAGTATTTCCACGATGATTTAGTCTCATATCTTGTGGAGCCACCAAATGTGTACTCTGCCACTTTAGAAGGGCCTGACAATTGTATTTCAGAAGTTGAAGTCAAGAGAGCAGCTTGACCTGAGCAAATGCATATATGATAAATATATCATGGAGGTTGGAGAGATAGTGCTAAACAGGGATGTGCTGGTAAGTGTTTAACAGCTTGCTTTCCCCCCAAAATCTAAATAAAATATACTTTTGAGTTTAATCTTCATTATTAACACTCTCTTAAATCTAGAAAATCAACAAAACAATAAATCAAGCCCTGGTTTGTAGCTTTTGTCAACTTTCAATGTGTAAATGCTCAAACTGAAAATTTAATAATCAGCTCTCCCAAGCTGGTTCAAGATGGCTACAATACACTCCTTATGTTAAAGGCACTTATGGAGTGATGTTCAAGATTTTAAAGAACAAAAGATTCCAAAGGAATGGAAAAACAAATATATATATATATGTACGCATATATATATATATACATATACACATATACACATATATACACATATATACATACATATACATATATACATATACACACACATATATATATAGTCCTGTTACCCTACCCTTCACACACACATGCACACACACACACACACACACATATATATAGTCCTGTTATCCTACCCTTCACACACACATGCACACACACACACACACACACACACATATATATAGTCCTGTTATCCAACTCTTCAAAAAAGGTGAACCAGAAGACATCACTAACTACATGGTTACTTTCTCACATCTCTAAAGTGCTTAGAAGAATGAACTGGACAATGACTGAGCACTAATAAAATATTAAAAGGGAACAGACAGGCTTTCATTGATAATTTTTTTCAGTAGAAAATATCTTCATAAACTGAGAGACTATAAGATACCCTCAAAACCAGGCATCTCAAAATATTTTCTCTACATATGTTAAAATCACACATGATTTGATGAAAGACTTGGCTACTGAGGTAGCTCTATTCAGCAGCCCCTCTAGTGTTAACATCAAGTAAGGCAGTAGAGAATGGGAAACCTGTGCTCTTCAAAGGTGTCCACCAGTGGTGTGGATCTTGTTTTGCGCCATGTCTTAAAAGAAAAAGGTTCTAGAAATGCTTCTGTTCACAGATATGATTTTGCTGAATTCACTGAGCCCCAGAACAGTACAGGACCAATTCAAGAAGATGCATGTACGTTAGAAAAAGTTTAGTTATCTATAGTAAAAAAAAGCCAACTATGCACATAAAACCCATCTTTCCCAGATTATCTATAGTTGTAGAGACGGACCACTGAATTATTGAAATATTTTAAATGGATCATGAACAGGGCTCAGAATTGGGGAGTTGGAGATCTAGTTTGATTGTATCTGTGAATCTGTGTAGTGCAATCAATGATCCTAAACTTCTGCTTAGTGTAGAGACCATCTTTTATAACACTAATATTCTCCCATTTTATATCATGAAACCATAAGCTCATAAGAAGCAAAATTGTAAACAAATCAAAAGGTGAAATATAGATTCCTGTTTGGTATAAGAAGACTGAAGGGTATTACCAGCATGTAATGGCTTGGTGGAAAGGGTAATGAACTTAGAATGTAAGTACCTAACTTTAGATACTGAATGTCAACCCTGGATAAGCCATTTAAGCTCTCCGGAGCTCGGTTTCCTTATCTGTAAAAATAAAAACTCTTCCTGTGTTAGATCCAATGTCATGAAATATATATGAGCACTGGCATGTAAAATATCCTGAGTGACTTGTATGGTCAGAAAAGAAACTAGGATGGTCATATAATAAAAGCAAAGAATTATAGACACACAGCTATAATGATTGTACAACACTGTCCTACTGTTTTAAAATCCTGCACAAAATATTAAAAGACTCAGAGGAAGATTTCCACAATGTTGAGTTGTATTTACATGGAATATTTAAGGAAAGACAAGGTCAAGGATTTCAAAGGATGTAAGAAGGTGTGACTGATTTGCAATCTCTACCAACAGAAACTGTATCCACATCAATAGAACATGGGTCCACTGAAGGAATGAAATAGAATACAGTAATTTTCCTTGTAATGGGATCTGCTTTAATGGGATTGTGATTTAGGAAATAAATATCACTTAGCAAGTACAGAAGATAATAGAGGATAAATATGAAAGAGTTACAGTTCTATACAAATAGTTTTAGAATACTCTTTGATTCAATGATACCGGGCTCTATGTCCCAGGAAGGTGAAAGATGGAAGAGAAGTCAGAGGTACAAAATGTTTATAGAACTTTTTGTATAGCAAAGAACTAGGAACAATGTGGGTACCCATCAGCTGGAAACAGAACAAATTGTAGAATAAGAATGGAATGATGAGATATTATTGTACCATAAGACATGACAGATATGAAGAATTCCAAGAGATTTGGAAACACTCATGTGAACTGATAAGAACGTTAGGTGGCACAATGGATAGAGTGGTTGGCCTTGAGTCAGGAAGACTTAAGTCCAAATTCAGCCTCAGACACTCACTAGCTGTGTGACCTTCAACTGTAAAATGTGGATAATAGTAGAACCTACCTCACAGAGTTATTGTGGGGATGAAATGAGACACCATTTGTAAAGCATTTGGCAAAACTTAAGGCACTATATGATGATATGCCATGATGATGAGGAAAACTGAAGAAGAACCAAGAAAACACTTCAGACAGTGACCACAATAATATAAAGGAAATTAATAATAAAAGGCATTACAACTTTGATCTGTGCAGTTACCAGTTTTGACTTCAAAGGACTGGGAATAAAGTGTACCTATCTTCTTTTTGTAAACATGTAGTAGATGTGGGGTGGGATGAGGCATGAGGTAAAGATGTAATCAATATTTGGATTTGTTATGCTAAATTTTCCTCTTTTGTTATGGGGGATCACTGGGAAATGACAGTAACATTGAAAAGAAAGCATCAGTAAAATTTTAAAATAAATACAGTGTAAGAAGTTTTGGAGCTTTCAAAATGAGCAAAGATAAATACCAAGGATAACAAATAAGAGTTGTCTTAACTATGTTGAGGGCAAGAAAATCAAGTAAGGTTTAAAAATAGTAGGCATAAAATAAAAACTCTATAGGTTATCTCATTATATCTGCTATTTCATTTGATCTCAGCATAGATATGTGGAGGAGGTAGATGGAGCCTAGATTATAATGAAGAGCAAAATAAGCAGAACCAAGAAAACATTTCATATACTAACGGTATATTGTTTTAAGAATGTCTTTGAGCAAATAAGTTATTATGTCTATTATAAATACAAAAATTAACCATAAAGGACATATGAAGACAGATATATCTGAATCTAGATAAAGTGTGTGTGTGTGTGTGTGTGTGTGTGTGTGTGTGTGTCTAACAGTAATTTTGTCTAGAGTAGGGGCAGGGGAGGGAAGAA
Source organism: Phalanger gymnotis (assembly GCA_028646595.1). Taxonomy (NCBI): domain Eukaryota; kingdom Metazoa; phylum Chordata; class Mammalia; order Diprotodontia; family Phalangeridae; genus Phalanger; species Phalanger gymnotis. The sequence goes on along the minus strand of CM053627.1, from coordinate 68,443,192 downwards.
AAAAAAGAAATTTACATGATAATTTTGTTGTATATTTGAAAGGAATAGCAAGTTGTGCGTAGTAGATCTGCAGTTCCATGCACAATCATCTTTTGTTGTACTAAGTTATGGAAGTGCTTGTTGTATTCCATAATTAAAAAGAAAATAAAGATTAAGAAACAAAAAGAGCTATTGCTCTAGGCAGCTAGGTGGCACTGAAGTGTTGGGACTGGAGGATGGTAGAACTGAGTTCAAATCCTCAGATACTTGCTAGCTGTGTGGCCTTGGTGAAGTCACTTAACCTGAATGACTCAGTTTCTTCAACTATAAAATGGGAATAATAATAGCACCTACCAGCTACGGTTGTTGTGAGGATCAAACGAGGCAATGATCACAAAGCACTTAGTGTAGTGGCTGGCATGTAGTAAGGACTAGATAAATGTTAGCTATTATCCATTCATTCATTTGTTTATCATCTGGTTCAATGTCAACATAAGCAGGATGTCTCTAGTGTAGTATTCCAAAAAAAATCTTTATAAATGTATTATTTATTTATTTGTTGAATATTTTATCAATGACTTGGGTAAAGGTAGAGATGGCATACTCGTCAAATTTGCAGATGACAAGTTGAAAGGAATAGTTAATTAGCACACTGCATGATAGAAGCTACAAAAAGATCTTGACAGGAACAGGAGTCAACAAACTACAGCCAGAAGGGGCTGGCTTGTTTTTGTATGTCCAATGAGCTAAGTATGCTTTTTGTATTTTTAAGTAAAGTTTTATTGTGTATATAAAAATGTAAAAACCTTTATTAACTCAATGTCTAATACAAATATAGGCAGTAGGATGGACTTGGCTTTCATTCTGTAGTTTGCTGACCTCATATGCTAAAGTATTCATTTGATTTGATGAGATGAAATTCAATAAAGATAAATGTAAAATCTTACACATGGATAAAACAAACAAACAAAACAAACAAAAAATTGGGGCAGCTAGGTGGCTCAGTAGAGAATCGGTCCTTGAGTCAGAAGACTCATCTTGAATTCAAACATGGCCTCAGATACTGGGTGTGACTCTGGGTAACCTGTTTGCCTCAGTTTCCTCACCTATAAAATGAGCTGGAGAAGAAAATGGCCAACCACTACAACCCAAATGGGGTCATGAAGAGTTGGACGCGACTAAAAATCGACTCAACAATGACGAAAACAAAATTCAGTTTCACAAGTATGAGATTAGAAAAGCAGGTATGGACGGATCTAGAAATACCTAAAGCTTTCAATGGACTCTAAGTTCGATATGAGGCCGTGGGGTAGTGTGGAAGCCAAAAAGTTCATTAATCTTGGAATGAGTAAGAAAGGCATAGCTTACAATAATTAGGAGATGACAGCTCCCTTGCACTCTGCCCTCATCGTTCCTCAGCTGGAATATTGTGCTTAGGTCTGGGCACCATGGGTTAAGAAGAACATGAATAAATGTAAAGGAATGGGGAGATCTTTAGGCTGGAGAAACGAGAAGAACCAGACTTTTTTTTTTCCATTTTGGCCCCAGAGGGCTGAAAGAAAAGCAACGGATGGAAGATGTAAAGAAGCAATTTCAGATTCAGTGTCAGGAAAAACTTCCTAAAAATTGGAGCTGTCTTCCTCATTGGAATTTTTAAACAGATCCTGGAGGACCATTTGTTAGGTATGTTACAGGGGGGGCTTTCTTTTACTGTACTAGGGACACACAGAGGTGGGTACCTTCTAATTCTCAAGTTCTATGATAGTGTAAAACAAATATCATTATTCCCATGTTGTATTTTGGGAAAATGAGGCAGGTAAAAAGTAATCCGTGAAAAGTTATGTGGCTGATAAGTGCCAGAGTTGAGATACGAACAAAAGATGAACCAGCATGGATAGATTGTATATGAAATACAGCACTGAAAGAAACACATTGATTAGATTATGGATCCATTTGATTATATGGATATTTGTTAGGAAAACTATCCTAATAATTAGAGCTATTCCAATCTGAAATAGTCCTGCCCAGAGCTCCCTTCAATGGATATCTGTAGATAGAAATTAGATGATTATTTGAAGGTAACATTATAGCAGGGATTCCTGCTAAGATATGGGTTGGGAAAGATGGTTTCTGAGTTTCCTCCCAACTCTAAATTTCCTTGACTTGTGATTATTAGCACTGGGGAGTAACGAAACAATTGCATTTTGCTGCTTTGAAAGAAGATGTGGGGACCACAGACTATATCTTCCTTTATGATAAAACATGGACAGGTCTACATCTTAAGTTGATAGAGTTAAATGTTTTAGTACCAAGTCCCTGTACAGATTGACATTTCTGATGAATTAGCTGGTCGGTCTTTGCTTTGGTGGTTCAGGGAGCCCAGGAAGTTGTATTTTTTTAATAATGAATAGGACTCTAAAATGTGGTACTGAATAAAATAGCAATTAAAAGGATTTGAGAATGTGAGAATTACTTACATATAAGAGTTAGTATGCTCAACACATGAAGGTTCTGGTTTCCCAAGTGCTAATGTAAATACAATTGCTTCCTAAATTGATACCCATTACTGGAGAAAATGATTTTAAGGATTTTATTCTTAGGAAACAGGAAGAGGACCAAGCAGCATGATAAAGCCATTCATCATAGTCAGCTTAAAATTGGCATAGCTCATGTCAAGCATAGATTTTGTAGATTTCATGGTCAATTAGGTAAATACATGTATAAAATGGACCTAGTACTGAAGATCACAAAGCCTATTACCGATAATGCTTAATTTCATTCCTCTAAATCCCAGAAGTGATTTTTCCCCCTTCACAGATTTGAGATGTCCAGATAAAAGAAAACTTATTTAGAGCAGCATAACGAGCTTTGGAACACCTTGGGAACAAAACCAACTAATTAAAAAGTATTGTCAGATATAACACCCCATTTTTCAAAAATTTTTTTAAAATTGTGTTGCTGACTAAAATGTCTTTCATGACTGATAGATGTAAGTATATATATTTTAAATAAGTATTTTTCCCATTTGAAATATAAATTTGAGCAAATTGTTTGGATTTGTGTAAGGTTTCATGTATTTTATAGGATACTTGCTGAAGTGTTGTATATCGTAGCTTTCTGTTCTATCATTTTATGCAAGTTTTGCATTAAAACAAGAATAGTATTAAATGAACTTTTTATACTTTAAATATTCAAGAGTTCTTTATTCAAAAATTTCTTCTTGTGCTGTCAAACTAGTTTGCCTGAAGGCAAGGTAAGATCAAGTTAGACTCTCAAAGGTAGAATTAAATTTTATCATGGCATCCATCATAATATACAGTTTGCTTAATATGCAAATAAAAAGTATACAGATGCAGAGAATAAAGGATTTTTAGGCAGTGTGTAAAATCCAAGGCACCACTTTTATAGAAGAGATTTATTTTAAATTTGCATTTCTATCATATTAATGAAAACATGGGATAAACAAATTATAATGGACAAGATTCAACTTCTCATTTTTCAATTTAATTTTGCCTCCACTGTTGATTCTTTTAATAGCAGCTCTTTATTTAAAACTAATAAAAATTAGACAAAAGAAAGAAATATATTAAGGAAATCGTTACCTCAGCCATTTTGGAAAGTTCAGTCCAGTCATTTTTGTTGTAAGTGCACATGAGGCTAGCAATTACAATCTATAAAGAAAAAAGAAAGAAAATGAGCCTTATATAGTTATACATTTGCCTATGTTAATGTATGTTTATGTATATGCATATATAAAAATCCACAAACATAAACATATATATCTTCTCACAAAATACAAATGATTATGAAAGACATTTTCAGTTTTATGTAAGCTTAAAATCTTGAAGGTCCAAATGTTTTGAATTGTGAAAAAAACGCCAGCAAGGTAGTCATAATATCTCCTTCCATACTAATTTAATACGCAATAGTTAAAAGGTATACATACTTATATATAAATGTATAATCACATACATATACCTAGACCCATGAAGTCATTGGTTTAAGGAAGCTCCTGGTATGGTAATTCCCTCCACCGATGCAGACCAGCACCTCATCGGTATTCTAGAGAGTTGCCTGGAGCACAAAGAGGTTACATTGAGTTGTCCATTTTGTAAATACTTAACCCATGTCAGAGGCAGGACTAGCATCCAGTTCTTTCTGATTTCTAGGCTGACCTCCTTACTATACCACCCTGAAGACTTCTGTTTTTTAGGGGAGTGTTAGCCACTCCTATGACAGGTTGTCACGAGACTCTGCCCCTCAACCTCCTTCTTAGCCACCTGCGATCTTACGCCTTCTTTGGACCTCTCATAGCTAGAGTTTTACCTTTTTCCTCCTTGCTCACTGGGATCTACCTGCTTGCAACTTCAGATGTCAGAAAATAACCAGATGCAATTCCTTATAAAACACCTAATACTCTATAATCACCCAACAAACCTTCTGTTTGTTTGGGACTAAATCTTGATGTCCACCATTTGCCAGAGAGGAGTGGCAAAAGCCTAGTATAACCTGAGTGCTAGGTCAGGGAATCCACTTCTCCTGGGTCACTGATTCCCCTCCTTTTCTGCTGTGGCCTCACTCAGCCCTAGATGCCCCCTTGCTGTCTAAGTAACAGATTTACTTTGTTTCTTCAGAAAACCAGTTGTGTACTTATCTCTCCACAGGGGTCCTGATGTTCCTTGGCATGTGTGTGTGTATACATGAATGCATGTAGACATATATGTATATATGTACATACATGCACAGGTATGTGTAAGCAGCATGGTGTAGTGGCTAGACAGCTGGTTTCATAAATAGATTTGGAGTCGCATCTTTGTCTTCATTCCTACTGACTAAAAAGCTACTTATACTTTCAGTGTCCCCTGGGAACCTTCTAATACAAATTGAAAACACAAACAAGTTCAGATTTGTATAGAAGAAAGGAACTTCCTTACCAAGGGTTCCAACATCAGTGAAATCACAGACCCAGAAAATAAATAAATGAATGAACAACTAAATAAATATGAGAATACGTATAGACATACAGCAGAAATGTCGCTGAAAGGTCAATGAAGTTCCTTCCAACTGCAAATTCCGTGATTCCAAACATTTTAACTTCACTCTTATTAAATACCTGGCATGTATAAGGCACTACAAAATCTCTATCTGTCTCCTTACTTTATAGACCCCTAGCATTAAGTGGCTCTAGTTAGCCACACTATCATTATCATTTTGGATATATAGGCAGAATACGATTTGTTTGAGGAAAGTTGTAAGAAGTAGAGCTAGGCCTTGTGTGTGTGTGTGTGTGTGTGTGTGTGTGTGTGTGTGTGTGTGTGTGCAAGACAGAGAGAGAGAAAGAGGAAGAGAGAGAGGGAGGGAGGGAGAGGGAGAGAGAGAGAGAGAGGGAGGGAGAGAGAGAGAGAGAGAGAATGAGAATGTGTGTATAGAGTCTTTTAGTCTACAGGAACACATAAATGTGGCTGCTGCCTGAGTGGGATAAGTACAGTGCCAGGCACTTACTTAATAAATTTTTATTGACTGGGATGAGCTCGACTTTAGAATATTCAAATGCCCATATAAGCTCCACTCTGAAAGTAATGCAGACACCAAATTAACAGAACCAAAGAAAACTGAATAATCATTAAATGCATATGGATGGCATTTATTGTTCAGTGAGGTCCAAAAAAAAACCTGTCTTATAAAAAAATTTTACTTTATGGTGAAAAATCTTATAACAAAGCAGAATATGGTTTTAAATTTCATCTTGGTAAATATACACATATAACTTTAAAAAACATGTGAACATTGAATCATAGATGCTTGGAGCTGAAAAGGCCTTAGAGACTGGCTAACCCAACCCCCTCAAAAGCTTATAATAGCAAACTCTGCATTTATGGGAAAGAATTATTTTAAAAATCATATACTACAGGAAAATGCCAACGAGAATGTCATTTTACAAGTTAGCTTCTCCCTTCTGAAAATCATTCGGAAAAACGAAAATATGAACCTTTGTTTCCTGAAAAAAAGAGAAAGAAAAATGTACTTTCCTTGAAAACTAATAAATTGATCATTTTAAATTATCCAAATTATAGGTCAAATATTATTGTTCTTATGGCATAGTCCATTATATTAGGTATTCACACAAATCTATAATCTACTTTCCTTGGACCAAATTTTGGTGGCAAGGGAATGTGTAAGTTGTCTTCTCAAATTCCCATATTCTTTAAGGAAACTAAGCCAGAAATAGACTCTGACAATAGCATTTTATATTCTGTAGCCATACTGTGAACTGCATTGGAAATCCAGACAACAATTCAACTTCAAGACAAACTAAATTTTTTAGCAGGGAAAAGCTGCAAAGTGACAAAGGTGAACAACTGTAAGTTACAAGTAGCTGAGTTAGGTTTTGTCAGACAATTTAACAAAATCACTCCGAGCTCTATTGGGATTATGTGAAGAAGGATGAATAGCTTGGGATATGTGATGTTTCAAAGGCCTGTTAATTAAGAAAACATGTTTATTAAATATTAATTAACTTTATGCTATTCAAATGTTAAATTAATTTTCTGCCTAGAACATAAAGGGCACTGTCAACAATGCCACTTGAGCAAAGTCACCGCAATATCGCTAAAATGTACACATTAAAAGTAATCATGATAGACTCTTTAAAGTTGTATTAACTCACAGTGCTCCTTTTAAGGTTTTAAATGATGACATTAGCATCTTCCAAATCACATTTTTATATTCTTTAAAAAGTGACCTTTCCTTTGGAGTCTACAAATAATTTTCTATAGCTCCAAAGTGCAAATGTGTACATTAAGTCTGATCCCATTGCTTTCTATAAAAGAGAGGAGCTGTGTTCCTGAAGAAAAAAAAATGTAATGAGCTAATCATTAAAAATGCAAAGACATTGAGAGATATAAACAATACTAAAGGTCAATAGAAATGAAGAAGAGTTGTATTCATTGCCAGAAGGAATAAAGAGCTTAAAGAACAGAAGAAATGTCATGAGTAATACAAGCACCAGACCAACCAGACTAAAGTTCCAAGTTTTAAGAGAAACTCTATTTCCAAGGGCTACAGGAAAGAAGATGGATGGGTAGAAGGATGGGGTACTTACAACTCCCAAGATGCATTCTTTTCTCAGGAAGCCAAAGTCTTCACCTTGTAATTGGTTACAATCCAAATTTTTCAAATTGCCTCAAACAAAACAATTTTGGAGGTACAAAATATGATTGGCAATGCTAGGTAGCATGTACTGTAAAAGAAGGGCTTAATATACATTAACTTTCCTTTTTTTTTGCTCCATGAGAAAATGCAAAATGTGATGTTCCACTGGATGGTCCTTTTTCAGGAACTGGTTGAACTTGATGGATTGTGAGGCCATTTCCAGCTCCAGGATTCTATTCTGATCATGCATTCTAATTCTACCTCTACATATCACTTTTTTCTGACTACCATGTGAGTGCTTGCCCTGTGTAAGTTCCCCGTAAATAATCTTTTTGGCAAATGTACATTTCGCATTTGAACAACCTGGCTAGCCCATTGGAGTCAGAAAAAGTACTATAAGGACACTCTCAAAGTCTCTCTTAAGAGCTTTGGAATTCTTTGTGTGACATGGGAGACACTGGCACAGGACCACTCATCAGAGAAGGTGCTGTGCTCTATGAGCAAAGAAGAATTGAAGTAGCTAAAAGAAATGTGAGATGCGTTTGTAGAATCCACCCCAAATGTTCAGATGGACTATTTGTGTCCGGCCTGTAGTAGAGCATTCCAAGTTCATATTGGTTTGATTAACCATAGTCAGAAACACTGTAACTTGACTTTAACATAGTGATGTCATTCGTGTCCTCTTTGAGAAGGAAGGTCAACAATCAGACCAGAACCCCTACGTAAGTATGACTAAGTCAGAACAAGAAAAAAAAGATTTGCTGAGACTATACTTGTTTTCTTTCATGACCAAAAAAAAAAAAAGAAACAAAACACAGTCTACGACCTTTGGAATACTAGTCATACCATTTCTATAGAAGAATGGTTGTATGCTGTCATATAACAGCAAGGTAGGGAAAGCTGGGATGGGAGTCTGGATGGACAGCAAAGGTCCTGCAATTACCACAGACTGGCAGTCAAGACGCTTAATTTCAAATAGAGTAGACACAGAGCCAAAAGGATCAATTGGAATGGATAAATCAGAATGGCAAGAAGCCGAGTTCCAAAGGATTCAGCTAAAGAAGGAAGGTTAGGAAAGCTACTATAGGACTCAGAAGATAGGATTTGGGGTCTGTTGAAACAGGAATTTGACCTGACCAGAACATGTTAAGTTCCTAGTATACACCAGGCACTAACTATACCAAGCACCAACAAAGACAAAAAAAGATAAAAACGACAGAGACAACAAGAAGATGAAAAACTAAGACAAAAAAATAAAGATCCCCTTCCTTCAAGGACTTCCCATTCTACTGGGTGGGGGGGAGGGGGAAGGGAGATCCAACTTGATGCAGGCTCTGTTTGTCTGGATTGCTACTCAACTCTCAATCTAAGCTGGGTTGTAAAAAAAAGTCACAGCTTTTACAAGCTCCTTACTTTATGGATGGAGAAACTGAGACCCAAGTAAAGAATGTGATTTATTCAAGGTAGGTTATGAGACAGACGTAGGTCTCTCTTGGGGCAGCTAGATGGCACAGTGGATAGAGTGCCAGGCCTGGAATCAGGAATTCAAATCTCCCTCAGACACTTTCTAGCTGTGTGACCCTGGGTAAATCACTTTACCTGTTTGCTTCAGTTTCCTTCTCTGTAAAATGCACTAAAGAAGGAAATGACAAACCACTCCAGTATCTTTGCCAAGAAAACCCCAAATGGGGTTACAAAGACTCAAAAACAACTGAAAAATGACTAAACAATAATAAGAAAAAACTAGGTTTCATATACAGCCATCTGACTTTCGATCTGGGGTTGTTTATACTTTACCACACTGCATTTCCATATAATTGGAATTCTAACATATGAGGGCAAGTTTTACTTTCTATTTAATATTTGCATGTGTCCTTTTCACTTGAGAAGTTCCAAATTTGTCATCCTTTCCACAATTTGGCTCAATCTATGGCACAGCTTATTGATACTTTAATAGTGTATATAAAAGAGCTAATTTGAGATGTACTTAGATATGCCTGTTTCATTTGGAAGTTTAGCACCCAGAGGCAAAGGGAAAGTGTTTATTTAATGAATTACCTCTTCAAATTAATAAAACAAGTAATTAATACTATGTTAATGGGTAACTTAGGAGTTAAAAACAAAAGAAAAATAATGAAAACACTCAAGTTAATTACCATGGAGTAATATGCTGGATTAAATATTTAGGGCAATTTCTCCAGAACCATCCATACTACACAGGGGGGCTGTGAAAATTATTGAGTTATTTTCTGTAAAGGGTTTTAAATTCTCAGAAGAAAATTTGATATAAATACAGAGTATTATTGTTAATTTTACAAGAATTCAGTTATTTTGTTCTCATTAACTATGATTATATATTTAATGCACATTCAATCATATACTCCCCCTGAGTAAGTCAGTCAATTTCAGGGTTTCACTATCTCCTTTTCATCACTACCTTACATTTGTGTTGAGCTTTAAGATTAACAAAGAACTTTTTTTCACAACACAGTTTTGTGGTAATAAAACAGAGACTCAGAAATGCTAAGTGACTTGTCCAGGGCCAGGTTACATCAAATCAAGAAGCACATTAAGTACTGACCATGTGCCAGATACTGTGCTAAGTACTGGGGAATTCAAAAAAGATATAGTTTCTCCCTTCAAGTAGCTCACATTTTAGTGGGGGTGGGAGGGTGAGGGGAGACAAAAAATAAATAACTATGAACATAACAGATGTTTACAGAGTAGATGGAAGAAAATGTAGGAAGAGAGGTCATTAGTCCCTGGAGGGTGGGAGGTCACTCTACTTTGATTAAAGCTATTAATACCATTAACAAACGAACATGACTAAATTTCACAATAAGAAACTAGCCTCAGACAACATTTTCAGTTATAAATGTGTACCTGGAATGAAGGCTAAAGGTCTTATTTTAATAAATTATCATCTTACATAAGAGGCGTACAAACAAAATGAGAATTTACAAATTTAGCTAAGCTATTGTTCTTCTCTATCAAGGACTACAGTGGTTGATCCTTAGTCATCACACATATATTAAGCTCATTTTTCCTCTCTGTTTTCTTTCTTCTTGATTTTCTGTGGTATATTACATCATTCGCAATACTCTTGTTCCTAAAACTCTATAAGCCAATCGATGACTTCTACAACATTATAACACACTATGTTCTGTCATCTCTCCTGCCGCTCTTTTTCTGTTTTCCTAAATGACTTTTCCTTGTCTAATGAACTAACTATGGAGATTTCTTGAGGTTTGGGCTTTGGCTGTATTTTTTCTCCCCTGGATAATGCATTCACTTTCAAAATATCAGTTATCATCAATGTGCTGATAGTCCATCAATCCATTCACCTAGTAGTCCTCACCTCATATAAACTAGAGTCCTATATCCTCCAATAGCCTATGAAACATTTCCATTGGATAGTCTACCATATCAGACTAACAGTTATTCAAACATAGACTTTTCTGATTCCCAAATAACAATAAGAGTAAAATTCATTCATTTTACAAGTCAAGATGGTCAAATGTTTATTCACTGATGTCTAGCCAACTGGGATAGTAGCCAGATCTTGTCTATTTGTTCTCCTATTAATTTGATCTTCAAGGTTCCTCAAACCTCAACTCTTAGCAACCCTTATTTTTCTAAGTATGTCCTTTCAGACATCCACTCTGTCACTTTAGCATCAAATGCTTATTTTGGGTAATCTGGAATATTTAGAACTCCTACTATGCTTCTTTGCCCAGGGATCTCCTTTGAGGAAAACTTTATTCCCTAATTTTTTTCAGGCATCATACCTGTAGATTTGTCTTTTAGAATTCCTATAATTTACACATAAGTTATACTCTATTTTCACTGTAAATAATTTAGACCAGATCATCAACACAAACCATCAATAAATGAACAATTTTTTAAGAACCAGTGTTATCCCCAAAACTTTATATGCTGGAGATGTAAAGAGAAAAATAAGCTAGTGCTTGCCCTCAAGGGATTTACATTTTAAAGAGACATAACACGAACACATACAAGTATACATACAGAGGATGCACACAAAGTAGATACAAGGTAATTTTGAAGGATGTAGTCACTAACAGCTAGGAAACTAGGAAAGGTCTCATATAGAAGGTAGCATTTCAGTTAAGTCTTAAAGCAAAATAGGGATTCCAAATGGCAGAGGCGAAGAGGGAAAAGTTTCCTGGCATAGAGGAGAACATTCTAATATTGGTAGAAAGGATTCCAGGCAGGGAAACAGCCAATGCAAAGTCATGAATGTGGGAGAGGGAGCATCATGTGTGAGAAGCCTCAAGAAGGTCATAGCATAGAGGAGAATAATGTTCCGGAAGGTTGGAAAGGTGAGAAGGGACTAAGGAAAGTAAGGAAGGAAAACTAAGGAGTTTACATTTTGTCCTAAAGGAAATAGGGGGCCAATAGGATTTACTGAATATGGGTGAGAAACGGTCAGACTTAGACTTCAGGAAAATCATTCTGACAGTTGTGTTTAGGAGAAAATGAAGAGGGGGAAGACTTGAAGCATAGAAACTGATTAGGAGGTAATTACAACAATCTAAATGAGAGTGAACTAGGGTAGTGACTGTGGATGGAAAGGTGACAGATGCAAAGGATATTATGGAAATAAAAAGGACAAGATTTGGAAACTGTTGGCGAGGAGTCTACAATAACACTGAGGTTATGGATGACCAGGAGGATGGGGATGTCCTTAAAAGAAACAGGGAAGTTTGGAAGGAGAAGGGGTTGGAAGGGAAATGTGAGTTCTGTTTTGTACACGGTCAGTTTGAGATGACCTTAGCTGAATGTGCCGAATATTCAAAAGGCATGTGGGAACGTGGGACCGGCACTCAGGAGACATACTGGGGTTGGATTTATAGATCTCAAAGTTATATACACAGAGATGATAGGTGGACCCATGGAATCTTATAAGTTCACAATGTGAGAGAGTGGAGAGAAAAGTGAAGAAAGCACAGACTAGAGAGCTTGAGGCTATACCTATATTTATGGAGGGATGATCCATCAGAAGAGATAAAGGGAATAGTCACCTAAATAAAAAGACAGCTAAGAAAGACAACTAAGAAAGAACAATGTCATGAAAACCTAGGGAGAGAGAATCCAGGAGGAAGAGAAAAAAGAGTGTCAAATACTGCAGAGAAGTTAAGAAGGATGAGGGAATTCGATTTGACAATTAAGAGATCATTACTAACTTTGGAGAGGACAGTTTCACTTAAGTAATGAGTCTGGAAGCCAGACTGAAGAGAATAGAAGACTGTGAGAGGAAAAGGAATAGAATCTATTTGTTTATAAAGGTTTCGTTTGTTTGCTTTACCAAAAAAATTTAGCCAATAAAAGTGAATGATGAGAAAAAGTATAGTCAATAGGAAGAAATTTTTAATGTTCATTAGTAGAAAGGATGGCCAGGGATGCAATATGAATTGAAGGGAACCAGGTCTCTATGAATACCAGGAAATGAAAAGATAATTGGTGGGGGGAGTCTAACGTGAAGAGAAATTGTTAAATATGAAACAGGAATTCTAGAGAGCACAGAGGAAGGGGATGGGCAAATCTGGAGTGGGATGTCATGGAGCAGAGCTGTGGTGGCTGAAGGTGATAGAAATGTGAGCTAAGAAGTGGAGTGGTTGTCCGAATTACCACAAACAGCCTCGTAAGCTGGATTCTGGGTCCCCAAGATTCTCTTGCAATTCGTGCTATGCATATTTTTATCATACCTTTACTAACAATTCTACAATTATTTCCCCCTCTTTCCCTTGCTTACTTAATGCATTAAGAACAAGCTACTTGGTCTGACTTTCTAGACCCACTGTAATATGGCCTCATTCAAGTTATCCAAATTGACTTTCCATTATACCAATAAAAGGCCCTCTATTCCATTTGAGCTTATGTCCATCTTGCCATAGTTACATAGAAAGCTTCCTCCTCTCTCAGCCTCTATCAATGTTGTTTCTTCCAGCTGATATACTACCTTACTCCATGTTCTTTAAGTTTTTATTTACCAGCGCCCCCATGACAAATTCCTTCACTATTAAAGATCAAATTGATATTTCCTCCCCTTAACTCCTAAAGCAAATGCCACTGTAGGTGTTAATCACTTATATTATTCTCTATTATTTCATGTGTTTGTTTGTATTTGACTCTTTGGGTAATATACAGCCAAGTACAGTGTAAGCTACTTTTGGTCAAGGGCCATGATGTACTCCTTCTCTGTTTGCCAAAACAATAAACACTGTGCTTGGCACACAACAGCTGTTGAATAAATCCTTTCTGATTGATACATGGTAATTGACACGGCTGTACTCTATATGATTTTAATGACTTAAATATTCTATTTCTAGCTTAACCATTTAGGTTTCATATGGCAGCAAATATAAAAATAATCCCTTACAACACTTAAGATCACATATGCTATGGCTTAAGTGGATGGGTAGCTTAGTGGTTCCACTCACCTAACCCAGATTTTTCCAGTTGGGAGTCATGTTCTGCCTTTCATTTTGGGATGCCTCGTTTTCCATACTTATTATGACAGTGAATTGCTGTTGTTATTACAAAAATTTTCTTGTTATAATTAAAAATGGATAGAGATTATCCCAATTATAATGGCTAGGTGAAAGATTCTAGGCTAGGAGTTCTTAACCTGAGATTCATGAACTTAAAATATACACAAATATGTATATATGCATCTATACACACATGCATATAGATGCCTATATATTTTTGAAAGCTTTATTTCAATATAATATTTTTGCCTGGTAATACTATGTATTTTAAATCAAACATTTAAAAGCTTTACTCCTATAAGGGGTTTATAGGGTTAACCAAACTACCAAAAAGTCTATACCACAAAAAGTTTAAAAATCCCTGGGAAAGGCAAATCTGGTTCCCTTGAGGAATTTTTATTGATAAAAGAGAAGGGTACCACTTGAAACAAAACCAAAAAAAAATCACAGCCCTAAAACCAGGGTTACTTCAGAGATCAAGTCTTCCAGGAAGGTGGGACACACAAGGCTACTTCCTAGAGTTCTAAGCCAGGACTCAGGTCTCAGATCAGGCCTATGGAACAAGGTAGGTAATGGCCCCAACTAGCCTCCTTCAGGACAGCAGCTTCCAGATGCTAGCCAAGGTGAGTTCTAGTCTGGCTCAACATCTTCCCATCTGGGTCTATAGTGAAAGACAAAACCTAGGCTTAGCCATCATGTCTAGCAATGTAAAAATAGGGTAGATTCTGGCCCACAGCATAAAGACCTAATCCAAGAATATAAACCAGAGACATGAGCAAACAAAAACAAACAAGAGCATGGAAAATAAAGAAATTCATTTAGAAGGAAGAAATAAAATGACTCAGAGGAAAACCAATATAGGAAGGAAATAAAACACAAAGCTGCCTTTCCTCTCTGGGAATTTATTGCTTCCTTTCTTGATCATTGCATGATCTAATAAAACAAGGGATAAAAAGTCAATTATGGCCTCAATTTGATAGTTGCCTCCACCTATCAACTATATTATATATTCTGCTCTATTATTATAGCATATTATATGTTATATTATCATAGCATCAAGGGATAATAGATTTAAGGCTGGAAGCAACCTCAGAGTTGCTTCATTTTACAGTTGTGGAAACTTAATTCTGTTGTTAAGTGACTTTCCCAAGGTCAGATAAGTAGAAACCCTCCCAGGAAGGATTTGAATCAAGATGGTCTGACTCAGGAGTAGTGCAGAAAAATTCTAGGAAGTTTTCTGAGGCACACAGAGATTGGGTGATTTGCCCGAGGCCAGGCAGTTAGGAAAGGATTAAAATGAGGTTTTAAAACTAGATTTTCTTGAATACACCATCATGCCAAGAGATTAACCAAAGTGTTCGCATTTAGTAAGTGAATTTTGTGCACGGTCTAGAATTCAGATTTCCGTAAAGCATGTTTCTTCACTTGAGTTCCAGACTCATAGTCTAAGCATTTCCAACGGAAATACCAAGAGGACCTTTTTTCAAAATGATTTGAACCTTTTTGGAACAAACTTTATACAGTATAATGAACATGCTGGCATTTGTACTTTATGCATACTATAAAAATAAAACCTGAGTATACAACAAAGCTCCTGTTAAAATTGTATTACCTGTTAAATGAGGATATTCCAAAGAAGATGAAGCCTAATTAAAATCAAGGGAAGTGAAACTCATGTACTTTTATAAAAATAAAATAGATTAATATTTGCAATGTATGTAAAGGGTATTCCTCATTAAGCTGGCTGAAAAGTGTCTAAAGATTTTATGAGATATATCAGCTACAGGACAAAAGGTGCATTTGAATAACCCATGTATTAGCATTTCTGCTTAAAAGGAGATTCTCAAGGTCCTCCTCATAATTTTATTTTTTATCTCCATTTATAATAATATGTTGAAAGCTGGAAATTAAAACATTTGCTATACTTGAATGTTCTTTCCCCCATTGTTTCTACTCATTGGCTTGCTCTCATGAATGCGCAGATGTGGATGTGTTTTCCAAAAACAACATGGAGGTGTTTGTTTTGAAAAAAAAAATCCTTCCCCCTTCCCACACATAATTACATGATCTTTGAAACCTGCAAAATAAACAGGAAAAAAGTAGCCTTTTCAAATGACCCAATTGTATAGCTGGATAGTCCTTTTGATTTAGATTAGGACCTACATTTTCTTCTACTTCATGAGATAAAATAATTTGATTTACAGGATTCTAGATTTAAAACTGGAAGTACCCACTCCCTCACTACAAAGATGAAGAAACTGAGGTCCTAACAGGAAAATGCCTGAGGTCACAGTAGCAATCTCATTTTGGATCACTGGTCCTAGAAAATCAAATCCACCCATGCTTTCCATAGGAAGGCTGGCTTAGAAAAAGCAAATCTATTTATATGTATGTACATGTACATGCATGCATGTACATACATGTATACACATGTGCATGTGTGTATATGTAAGAGTGTGTGTGTGTATGTGCGTGCATCTCTCAAGAATTCACTGGAGGCCTCTATGCAAAGTCAGCATAACCACCAACGAATCTGCAGTAGAAGTTGAAATAGTGGATAGAATAATGGACCTGAAGGCAGAAGAGCTGGATTCGAACTCCACTTCCAAAGCTTACTAGCTCACATCTTTGAGCCTCAGTTTCTCCATCTGTAAAATGAGAAGAATAATAACTACTGCCTACCGTGGGGTCATTGTGGGGACTAGATGACCATGCACATAAAGCACTCTGTACGTTTAAAGCACTACACAAAAGTCCACTGCTACGGCCACTAAGATAATTACACAAATGTGTAACCTTTTTCCATGATAATAGAAACTTCCTAAGGGGGCTCAATTTTCTTGGAAAGATGGAAGGCTACAATCTGGATCCATCTTTTCAAACTCTATTCATTGTGAATAGCATTTTTAAAAATAGCATAATATGATTCATAACTGTTCAGAACAAGACAGAGAACTTCCTGTTGAAGAATGTCCTTCTTGGAGAGGGACTAGATAAACTCTAGGGCAGAACCTTTGAATTATTTACAAATGCTGCCAATTGATGTGTCATTCATCCAAATGGGGAAAAAAGTGTTCCCCAAAGAAGACTTGGTAGGATCTGGTAAAAGCCTGTACTAAAGATTTTTCTCTCGGATGCAGCCCACGCTCTCAAATGTCTCATAAATTCTTCTAATGCACTTTCCCATGCATGATCATGAATACCTATTCAGTGAAAAGTTCGCCATATGTTGTGTTTTTCAGCTACCAGGAACAAAGGGCAAATGGTCCCTGGCCTTGTAAATTTGAAACAAAAAGTACAAAAGCAAAACAACAAAAAAAACTCCCTTGCAATTTTATAAAAGAATGAATGCAGATTGTAGAGGCTGAGGGGAAGCTTGCTTTGACACCATGCTGTTCTTTCCTGAGACAAAAAAAATTCAGTGAAGGACAGACAAGAGAAAAAGGAGATACGAATGTGGAGGACCTAATGGGTCACCCAATCTATCCCCTCGCTAGCAAAGACTTGTTCGCTACAATGCAGCTTTGAGTATTTTGTTCCATCTATTTTTAGAGTAATGGGGCTTTTGCCGTTTCTTTAGGGAGAATTCACATTGTAAGTCACTGTCAGGACATTT
Organism: Phalanger gymnotis; assembly: GCA_028646595.1. Lineage (NCBI taxonomy): Eukaryota > Metazoa > Chordata > Mammalia > Diprotodontia > Phalangeridae > Phalanger > Phalanger gymnotis. Next base: position 68,425,930 of record CM053627.1, on the reverse strand, counting down.
TTCCTTATTTTCTGTCTAAGCTACTCTTAGTTATACCTCTTGAATCAGCTTAAGCAATCCTTTTTCCTCTTGTCTTCTTTATATCGCTTATCTAGAGCATTATTTTTCCTTGGTTGTGGTTCAGTAAAGTATAGATTTGCCATATTTTTTAAAATATGGAGGAGACTTTTCCTCTAGGAATGATGGCTAGGCAAATGTATGCTATTTATGATGAAGTTGTCAGACCACCAGTAGAAAATCTCTCAAGAGCCCTCTCTGTCTCCTCTGCTCTGCCAGCAGCTCTTCAGCTTTGCCCCTCACCCGCTGAGAATGTACGCCTGCGCCAAGTTCATCTCTACCCCTGCCCTTGTGAGGAGCAGCTCTCAGATGCTGAGTAGACCATTAACTGCAGTGGTACTGAAACGGCCAGAGGTTTGGACAGATGAGAACCTCAGCATTTTTGCAGCATCAGGTCCCTTGACCTCACTTGTCCCCAGATGTGGATTCCAAACTAGCGCCATCTCAAGGGACATTGACACAGCAGCCAAGTTCATTGGGGCTGGGGCTGCCACCGTGGGGGTGGCCGGCTCTGGAGCTGGGCTTGGGGCTGTGTTTGGAAGTCTTATCATCGGTTATGCCAGGAATCCTTCCCTGAAGCAACAGCTCTTTTCCTACGCCATCCTGGGCTTTGCCCTATCTGAGGCCATGGGGCTCTTTTGCCTGATGGTGGCCTTCCTCATCCTTTTCGCCATGTGATGGAGCCATTTCTGTCCCCCAACGTTTCTGAATGCTCCTCCTCGTCCTGGTCCTTCCATGTCTCTTTTCAGCCTGTGTATACCTCCCCCTCCATCTTACCAGGCAGCCCTGGGGAAAGCCATGGGCTCAGGGTTTGACAGAGGGAAGACAAATAAATACTGTATTAATAAGCTGAAAAAAAAAGAAAATCTCTCAAGACCAATATAAACATGTTTTAGACACAAGGAAATGTGGCAGATTCTTTCATTTTCCTTCACAAAAGTATCTACTTCCTAAATTATTGATCTTTTTGAATTAGTCAATAAGTATTCTCATCAAATTTCAACTTTTAGAAGTTGACAGGGAAATTCTGAGAGCACTACTTTAGGAAAACTAACCAACATATAAACCACATCTGAGTGCATATGCAATACTCCACACCCAGAGTCCTCCACTTTTCCAAGCGGAGAGATGCATTTTTTTTATTTTATTATTTTATTTTTTATTTTATCCATTTTATCCATTTATTTTATCCATTTTATCCTCTGGTTATAATTCTGGTTTCATTTTATTATTCTTTCTATTCATATTGTAATCACAGAATATATTGTTTTCCTGGTTCTGCTTATTTAACTGCATATACATCTTCAAATATTTCTCTGGATTTTTCATAGCCATCATTTCTTAAGAAACAGCGATATTGAATTATATAATTTGTGCTGCAATTTGTTAAGGTATTCCCTACTCAGTGGGACCTATTTTGATTCCAGGCCTTTGCTACTAGAAAAAAGCATATTTTATACACTTTTATATTTATATAAATGCAACCTTTCCTTCTCATTTGGATTCATTGGGATATATTCCTGAAGCAGTATAATCTCTAGGCTAAAAGGTATGGTCATTTCAGTCTCCCTTCCACTATTTTTAAAGTATAATTCCTATTTGCTTTTAAAATGATTGGACCAATTCACAGATCTACCTACAGTGTAATAGTGCACCCATATTCCATATTCCATCTAATATTGACCATTTTCATTTTTTGCCAACTTGGCTATTGAGTGGTACACTTTATGGCATTTTTTAGTCTCCATCTTTGGGAGACTATGTCCTGACACAGAAAATGTCCTGACATGATCTCTCTTTACTATTTGACACTGACCTCCTGTATCCTTTCTGCTCCCTTCACTTTCATTACAATATTCTCTTCTGGTTCTTCTACCTATCTGGCCACTCCTTCTTCATCTCTTTTTCTGGATCATCATTTATATCACTGCTTCTAACTATAGGTGTCCCCTAAGTCTTTCTCCCAAGGTCCTCTGCTGTTTTCTTGCTGAATAATATCAGTAACTCCTGAAGATTTATTTATCCTCTCTATTCAGATGACTCCCAAATCTATGTATCCTACCCTCATTTCTCTCTTGGGTTCGCATCAATCACCTCCTGGATAACTCCTCCTGTTTGTCCCATTTGCACCTGAACTTCAATTTACCTAACAGAACTTATCAACCTCTTCAACAAAGCCACTCCTTTGATAAGCTCCCCATTTGATTGAGGATGCTACCCAGGCTCAGTCTCCACTATTTACTCTCTCACCTCTCTTCAATTATTTGACTCTTTTCTACAACATCTCTTACAGCTGTCTGTCTCTTTTCCCTTTATTCTCAAGGCCATTACTCTGACTCAGGTCACTTAGACCATTGTAATAAATTTCCAGTTGGTCTTCCAAATCTCTCCTCTCTCCAATCTATCTCCCACAGAGCTGCCAAATTGGTATTTCTAAAATATAGTTCCTACCATGTCATTCTCTTGCTAAGAAGATTTAGTGGCTCCCTATTATTGCCTCTAGGATAAAATATAAACTTCTCAATTTTCATTTAATGATAAAATATTTTTGGATTTATTTTATATTACTTCTTTTTTCTCCATTCTCTTTACATTCCAGACAAAATGATCCCCTTGTTTCTCAAACTTGGCAGTCCATCTCCCACCTACTTATGCCTTTGCACCTGCATGTGTTTGGAATATACCCCTTACTTCCTCAGCCTTTTATAATTATTCTGAGCTTCATTTCCCATCAGGCTGCACTCCTCTGCACTTCATCCCGCTTTCATTCCTAGTACCTTCTTCCCCATCCTCTTTCAATTTCTTTTTTATGTCTTCTCTTCCCTATTTGAGTATGAGATCTTGAAGGCAGAGACTATCATTCTTTTGGGTTGCATCATATCTCTAGTGCTTGGCATATTTTTCAGTTATTTTCAGTCAGGTCCAACTCCTAGTGACACCATTTAGGGTTCTCTTGGCAAAGATACTGGAGCGGTTTGCTATTGCCTTCTCCAGCTCATTTTACAGATGAGGAAACTGAAGCAAACAGGGTTAAATGACTTACACAGGGTCACATGGCTAGTGTCAGAGGCCAGATGTGGATTCAGGAAGATGAGTCTTCCTGACTCTAGGCCCAGCTCTCTATCCGTTGTGCCACCACGCTGCCCCAGCCTCGCACACAGTGCTTCGTAAAAGCTCGTTGACTAGACTTTTGACTTGACATCTTCCTTCAAGAGTCAACTCAGATTCCCGATCCTTTGTGAAATTGCTCCTGATCCTTACAGTTATGAGCTCTCTTCCTCCTCAAAATCATCTTGTATTTACTTGTCTGTGTAAGTGTGTATCCTCCAAGCAGAATTTAAACCAGGAGAGTAAGGATTGTTTAACATTGTACTTATGTCCCCAGTATTTATGGCATACTACAGAGTGTAAATGGCAGGTCCTTATCAACATTTGTTTGATTTAGTTTAATTGAATAGCCTCTGTACAATCTTCAATGGCTCCCAAATGCTCTTCCTGGTTCACAATGTTTCAGACCTCTTCATTTAATATTTATAATTTATATTATTTATTCCTAAGTATATTATCACTTGGCCACATGCAAACTGGTTAACCACTTTTCTACCCATTCTCATAGACTGATAAAGAGCATAGGACCATAGAACTTTACCTTAGACATCACCTGGTCCAACTCCCTCATTTTAAACATAAGGAAACTGAGACCCAGAGAGAGCATATGACTTGTTCGGCATTGTTCCTATTCTGTCAGAAAAGCAAGACTACTAAATAACTGCAGAATTCTTTCTACTTACTGTACTAGGATGCAACTCTGATCATAACCCACTGCCCCAATCCAAATTAAGTACACCAGTCACTTCAATCTGTAAAATCCAATGAATTATATAAACCACTAGTCAAACAATTTGGAAAGTTGGACAATTAACAAAGCAAAACAAAATATGACATGTCCATGAATTTGGTCCCTTTGAAAGCAGTTTGGTCAAAGCGCCTTCTTGCATAGAGTGACCAGGTCATCTCTAGCAATTTACCTAGTAGATCACAATATTATTTTACACAATGATTTGGATAACCCTGTATTGCCCATGATAATGGGAAGACGATAGATAGATAGATAGATAGATAGATAGATAGATAGATAGATAGATATACGGATGGATCGATGCAGTTTCTCAGACACTTAATTTAAATCTATATATAATTATATATATAATGAAAAATATGTACATTTCTCAGATATTTAAAATGTATATATAATATACATATGTAATTATATATTTTTATGATGACGATGATGATGATGATGACGTCCCTGAGAAATCCAAGAGATACCTTAATCTAAAGGAAATTAAATGATGACCTTGGGGGTTGCTGTGAGGACCAAATGACATAATATTTATAAAGTGCTTAGCACAATGCTTGGCACAGAGTCATGTTTCATAAATGTTGATTGATATATTGTTCTAAATTTGGTAGGACCAAAAGTATCAGGTTAGTGGAGCCAGAGGTACTCTGGTAGTTGGTTGTGTGGCTTGTTTCAGAAACTTGCTGATGTAGAGTGATCTGGTAATCTACCTTTATTTGAAAATAGATGGGTTTAAATAGTCAGTAAAGATGTATTAAGCACTTAGAATGGGCCAGGCACCGTGCTAAGCACTGGGATGTGAAAAAGTAACTTTTTTGTCAACCTCTGTCTTCAGGGAGTCCACAGTCTACTGGGGGAAGACAACAAGCAAAGCAAAATGACATCACTACGTTGGGGTCAACATACAGTCTTCCTGACACAGAGCTCAGCATTCTCTCTACTAGATTATACTGATTCTAGAACCCAGGTCTAGAGTCCTGTGCCTCAGAATTCTGGCCCATGTCTTCTGAATTCAGGTCTGGTGGTTTTTTTTGCCCAAACCATGCTGTCTTGTAGGGATGGTTAAGAATCATAGAATTTTTTAGCATTGGTTTAGTGGAGTTGGCACTGAATCATTCAAGACATTTTCAGTTTACAAGAGACCCTTGCAAACATGGCTCAGTATCAGAATGATTTAAAAAGAGGACAATATAGTTTCCAGTAGCTCCGAAAGTACTTTAAATCGTGTCACTCCATCTTCCTAAAAGCCGTGAATTCACATGAATTGGTCTCTCAGTCATGCATTGCAGCCCACGAACCTTATTGTCTTGTCAACAGTTCATGTAAAGCAGCAATTTGAAATGTGTGAAGGGAATGCACACCGTGGCTCACCCTTCCAAAATCACTTGTTCGATTTCTGAGTTGCCTTATCTGATAGCTCTCAGCTTTGAGCAATCTGCTCATTTTTTAACTCAGAAAATTTTATCTTGCTGTTGCTTCTGGGTGCATAGTGACATCTTTCCACTAGAACTGGGCCCCAGAATGCTTTGCAGCCCCTGGCACAGTATTTCTCTTGAAGTATAGTTTCAGTAATCAGCAACTGGCATTGCCTGTGGTCAGAAGACTCTATATTATTCTTGGCAAAGCAGAAAAAAAAATCTACCAGGAAATCATTAGGGATCCATGACCCAAAAAGTTACTGAGGAGTTCTACACAACTTATGTGTACTGTTTTAAACAAATGTGAAAATAATACACACATACAGTTATATATATGCACATATACATATACATGTGTATGTCTATATATATGCATATATATATTCATAGTCATCAATGATAGCTCAAGCTCCTTCCTGCTTAGCTTGTTCACACTCCCTGGAGTTGCTTTGGCTTCCTTCATACGAAAAGTAAACTACATAGGAACATTATTTTTCTTCTTTTTTCTTTGCTTTGGTTCTTTCATTTATCCTCAAACTGAAAGTGGCTATAGAAAACCTGAGTACCTAATGTTAATTAAATCCATTGCATAATTAGATCTCTGGGTAGTTTCCAAGGCTGAGATCAGTATATTGTCTCTAAAAGATCATTTCCTCAAATGCTAAGAGGAACATATGTATAAAACTGTTTCACCAAATACAACATTCCAACATCTGTCTCTGAGCTGAGAGGAGCACATTAGTTGGAGGAAGTGTGGAGGGGGAGAGGATGGTGGTGAAGCGAGAGGGATTTACATTCTATTTAAACTTAGCCATAGACAGAAGAAAATGTCTGTAAATTGCCTTTAAAGACCTGCATTGTGTTGCCTGGAAATCTGATCTTGTTTTATGTTGGTGTTATTTTCACTGAAATTTTTGCAATATTAAAATACAAATATGCTTCTTATTAAAAACAAACAAACAAAACAACCCCCCTAGAACATCAGATGCCAGGCAATAAGTGAGTTAACCATTGTAAACCCTGTCATGTCTCCGAGAAGCAAAGGAATTATCTTGTTATCAATTTAATAATGGAACATTGAAGTAAATGATGCCATCCTCTGACACCAGTAACACTGTCTCTCTTGGGAAATTCTTGTCTGTGGGAACTGTCAATCTAGATGGATATGGACATATTAAACACAGTACCATCAATCCATAAAATCTCTCCTTTCTTGAATGCCTTAATAAAAAGATTCCTTATTTTGATAAAGACAAGCTATGCAGAATGCCATGACCTAACCCCCCCCCTTTATTTAGGCAGAAAAAAAATCTTTTGTAGAAAGGGCAGTAAATAATTTAAGAAAGTCTCTACTCTTCCCTTGTTTTGTTTATCATAATTTCTGTGTCGAGTCTTTGTGAAGTTTCAGGTGGATAAAGTATTAATAGTTAAATGCAGATGGGAGTAGCAGCATAATGTAGTTACTCTGCCATTCACCTTTAGAAAGTTTTTTTTTGTTGTTGTTGTTGTTATTGAAAGAAACCTCAGTTTGCTTTTGTCACTCTGAATTAAAATTTCCTTAGTTCTAATTCAGATGGATATAAGATGATGTCATCCATCTAAAGCACCAAACATCTTTCCAATGAAAAAAATATGACCAGAAAAAACAGAAGTTATCAACATAAACAAATCAATCAAATACACATGGAACAGAAGAGAAATATGCTTAGAAGAACATGAGATGCTAGTCCAGTGACACTGTCAAATTATCAGGATATCACAGCCTCTCCAATGGCTGATCCAGATTTAATTGTATTAGTGGATACATGCTTTTGGTGAGGCCATGGGGCAAGGGCTAAACAAGCTGCTCGGTGATTGAATTCTAGACCAGTAGAAAATTGTCTGCTGCATCGGATTTTCCCTCAGCTACTCCTGGGTTAAAGAAGGCCACTATGGAAACATTTTTAACTCCTCCATGGCCAAACCAGCTTGTAGCTCTGCTATACTACATTAATCAGAGAGAATAAAAAACTGAGAGCTAGAAGGTATGTCGCAGGCCAATCTCTTCAACTTCCTCATTTTGCAGATGAAGAACTGAGCCCCAGAGAGATTAAGGGACTTCCCTTGGATCACACAGCTACGAAGCGACCAATGGAGAATTTGAACCGCGGTCTTCCTCCCTCTCCGGCTCTCTATTCCCTAATGACGTGCTACCTCTTGGGAAGGAGGGGAAAGAGGAAAGGTACAGAGTGATGTGCTCCATGCCCCACTGTTCAAGTTGTACCACCTGGGGTCTTTCACTCTCCTGCCATGAGTTTTCTTGTGACCTTTTCGCCTTGGGAAATCAACTTTTGCTTGTACGTAGGCTACTCATGTGGATATTACCCCAGATGTTTTTGCTTTGCTCCTTTTTATTTTCTCTTGGATGGCACCCTATAGACCAGCACTCAGACAGCATCAATACTGATCTTAGGTGCTAAATTACTGATTTCTTTGCTTCTGAATGTAACTCTTCAACCTTCCAACAACTGCCCGGTGGGCTCTGCCGTAGAGACATCAGACTGAAAATGGCCAAACAGATACTTGGGGAATCAGGTAAGGCCTTTTGTAGGAGAGGGCACCTTAACTAAGCTTTGAGAAGAGTTAGGCATTCCAACAATTAGAAGAGGAAGAATGTTAACAGGCAAGAGGGCAGCCTAAGCAAAAGCATGGAGGTAGGAAACAGAATGTCCTTTATATAAAGGAACAGCAAGTTATTCAGTGAAATCAGTGCAGGAAAAGTTGGAGGGTCACTCTTGAGCAGTGCTCTCTGTATGTAGTAAATGCTTAATAAATATTTTTTGTTTCGTTCATTCATTCATTCAGTGATTACATAGCAGGACAGAAAAATTGCGCTGAGACTTCAAAGAGTGTTAAATATTAGAACATAAAGACATGCAGTCTAGGCTTTTATTTGTGCTGAAAACCTTGTAGACAACCAACAGAAACCTGTTGGAGACTTATTGTGAACTGAGCTGTGATCAAACAGAACCAGTGGGTAGTTTGATCTAAACTGGCCATTACATCATGACTGTGGAACTGACTGTCTGGTCAAAGAGAAGAGTAAGAGTCAGCTGACGAAAATAAATGTGGAACAATGCGGCTCCAAGAGGGCTGGCGATTCCTGGGGGGAATTCCCTGATGTCTGTGTTTATGTTATAGCCCCCAACCCAAGTCTCTGTTGCTCATTCTTTAGTTTTTATGGCTTAGGGTGAGTGCAAATAGCAATTATTTTCTGTTCTGGCTAGAAACTCTAAGGGTCTTTTCCTCCTAGACTGTTAATTTTGTGATGGCAAATTGGGCCATCTTTTGTCTCAATTCTTACCTTGCCCTTAGTCATTGAATGGGTGTTGCTCAGACAAACTGAGATGTGAGAAAGACCTTAATTTAGAAAGGCTAACGTCACCCACTTCATTCTAGACCATTGCCAGTCGACTTGACTTTTGTCTTGCCACTGGACTTTAACGTCTCAAGGAGAAGAGTGAGGCTAGTGACTTTGTGTGGCTCTGCCTCACTTAAATCCAATCCGTGGGCAAATCAAGACATCACTCTTGTGATCTCATTGATCCTCTCCAGAAAGAATGATGGACAACAACTATCCTGGAGAAGTCAAGTTCACTGGTAGAACTGCTATAGCTTAGAAAGAGTTGAAGCTAATAAGGGGAGGTAAGGTCAACAAAAAAGGCTTTAGAGTTTTTTCGGGAGGGTGGTTTTTTAAAGCAACGTTAAGAGGACGAGGAGGATCAAAGAAGAGAGAGGTGTGCTGGAGGCTGCTTAATGAGGCTCACGCGTTGTTAAATTTCCAGTTCGAGCCTTCACACCACGGGAATCAAGAAGAGCTATAAACCAACGCTGGACTCACTGTTTTGTTGATTGTCTAGACTTTAATAAAGTGATGGAAAAATGTCAGTAATGCAGAAAAGCATAAAATTATGCCATGCAAACATTTTTTGAAGCTGTTTATTAAATATTTGCCAGGATATGGCTGGGTAGGACCTTTTCATCAGGTGGATGAGACAATGATACTTAATAACAGGAGGAAAGCAGAACTACTCAATTCTCATTTTGTTTGATTTCTCAATGGTCTTTATGACTAACTGGGAGTCGAACCCCTAGATAAATGAGACATTAAAAGTATAATAGTAAATCTCCTGGCCTGTGTGAGCAGCAACCTCATGTGCTCAGAGAACTGGGAGAAGTGATTGCTGAGCCACCACCAGTGTTACTTGAAAGATCTTACAAAATAGGAGAGGTACTACCTGATTGGAGAAGATAAAGTCCCTATTCTCAAAAAAGGCTAAGAGAACAGGGATTGTAGACTCTATGACAGAGAACTTGGCTTCAATTCCAAGGGAAAATTCTAGGATGTATCATTCAAGAGATTGTTGGCTAACATCTAGAGAGAGAAGTGGTTATTACCATGAGCCAGCATGGCTTCTAAAAGAACATATCATAAGAGACTAACTGGCTAGGAAGCAGGGTGGTACAATGAATGGAGCACTGATCCTGGGAAGGTCTGAGTTCAAATCTGGTCTCAGGCACTCACTAGCTGGGTGATCCTGGGTAAGTCATGCAACCTCTGTCTGTCTCAATTTCCTCATCTGTAAAATGGGACAATAATAGCACTTACCTCGCCAGGCGATGATATTTGTAGAATGCTTTGCAAACCTAGCACAATATAGATGTCAGCTATTAGAAGTAGGAGTACTTTTTTAACATAAGATTCCTAACCTAGTGGATGAGGTAAAAAGATAGCTTTTTACTTATATTACTTATTTAATTAATATTATTATAAGTATTAATTATATATTTATACATAATTTATATATATAATATATATTATATATAAATATATAAGTAATAATTAATATAAGTAAATTAAATATTTACTTATATTTTAAGTAAGCTCTTTGAAAAGTATCTCATACTATTCTTGTGGAGGTCTAGGGATTGAAGGAGAATATAAATAGATAAATTCAGAACTCATTGGATTGCCAGACTGGAAGAGAAGCGGTGATCATGTCAGCATGGTAGGTGGTCTCTAATGGAATATAACAGGCATTTGTGTTTGACTCAGTGATGTTTAAGATTTTTATTAGTGACTTTAAAAAGGCAGAGACGGCATCCTCCTCAGATCTGTAGAATCATCTGGGAAGGTCGCTGATATTTTGGATATAAAAATCACAACTCAAAGTATCAAGATTCAAAAGGATCTTAAGAGGCTAGAGGACTGCACTGTATCTGATAAGATGGAATTCACAAGGGATAAATTAAAGTCTTATAATTTGGCAAAAAAAAAATCAACTTCATTAGAATAAGAAGGATGAAGCACAATTAGACAACAGTTGTCCTGAAGAAAGATCTGGGAGTTTATCAGTCTGCAAGCTCAAAAGAAAACAAAAGTGTGATGTGAGCAAAACACACAAACAAACACAAATACAAAAAAAGAAGCAAAAAACAAACCGAAAACTAATGTAATCTTGGGCTGTGTGAAGAATCACAAAACACAGAATTTCTGAGTTGGAAGGCACTTCATCAGCTATCTAGTCCAACCCTTACTTGAAAGGGTCCCACTATAACATATTTCTGCTTGAAGACTACTGAAGAGAGGGAGAAGGGATCCCTTATCTCTTGCCACAGCTCATTCCACTTTTTCATAGTTCAAATTATTAGGGAGTTTTTTTTTTCTCACTCCAATTTACAATTTGCCTCTTGCAATTTCCACCCATTGCTCCGGGTTCTTCCTAGTGAGCTATCCAAATGGAACGAATCCAATGGTTCTATCACATATAAGTCCATGTCCTTCAACCAATCCATATATGTCATGATTCACTTACGGAAATTATTACAGAATCCCTCTAAGGCCACACAGGATTGTACCTGAATTTTCCTTAATTACAATTACCTTTTCTTCCCCTTTTCTCTTCTTAGCCAGAGTATCCTCTAGAGTGTCATGATTATGTCCCAGCAATCATTCAACTCAATTTAACAATTTAATCAATTCCATTTCCATCAGTAGACTGTCCTCCTTCCCTCCCATCTCAGAAGAAATTTCCCTCATCTTCTGAACTAAGGATAATTCCTAAACATGTTTTTGGGGCCTCCCCCTTGTCTCCCTATTGGCACTGTGAGCCATCTGATGACTTCCCTTTAACCCAAAGTAGAAACAGGGGTTGCTGTCTACGGAGGCAGCTGCATACAGAAAGACAACTGACATTGCCCATTAATGGTCTCGCTAGTGCTTTTCTGGGGAAGAGTTCAAGGACCAAAATTTTATTTGCTGCTTGGCCAAGAATTGTTCAGGTATTCATCGGCTAGGTAACTGAAGCTAATGCAACTTTCCAGGAGTGTTCAAAAGATTAGTCAGTACGGTGAAGCTTTAAATTGTTACAAAGAAACATATTAAAAATCTCTAAGAATGCAACATGTCAGTTAAGTCATAATGTGAATTCTTTATTCCAGTGGATTCTTTAATCCAGTACTAAATTGGAGGCCTCCAACCTTTATTGATTCCCATACACTTTGGCTTATAACCTTCCCACATATCCAATCGAATATGAAATAGGAAAGAAACTGAATTCTAGAGTTTACCACACATATTCACGTAAGAAGGAAAATAAAGAGATTAAGATGTCTTCCTACAAGAAAAACAATTAGTATGTAACACTGTAGAGTATCATGGAGTTGTTAAATGTCTATCAGAATTTGGCCAAATGAATTATAATATTCCAATAGTTATTTTCCAAATATTCCCTACACTTCCCCCGATGAACTTCTCATATCTCCTAGTGGTATTTGTACCTTTGACTGGGAACTCTTGCACCAAATAACAGAGGTTCCTTGAAACTGTGAAATTTCGTGATCCTTTGAAATTCCTCATACAAATTGATTTTATAATTAGTAACTAAGAAAATCTACATTATCAACTTTCGGACTTACCTACTGGGTCCTGTTACAGTGAAAAATCTTTTTTTAAAAAAATATTCTTGCATGTCACATTGTAAATTTTTATGAATGTAGAAAATACATACATTCATTTTATTATTAATTACAGATTAAAATCAGCCTACACGGTCAGGTTTAAACAAGCATTTAGCACAGGACTCTACTTTTAAAACAATTAAGGAACATCTATGAAAGTGATTCCTATACTAAGCAATTTTTATATAAATGTAAATTATATTTGAAGACTTATGATTGGACATATTAACAAGTTTCAGTGAAAATGTATATTTCCATAAAGTCACAGTCTTCCAAAGAAACAATAAGACCATGACACAAGAACGTAATATTCACAAATATGATACTGATTGATCAACCAGCCAGAATTTATTAATATTTATTAGTTGTCATGCACTGTGCTTGGCACTGGAGATACAAAAACAAAAATGCAATTTTCCTTGCATGTGGAGTTTGCATTCTATAGGGAAATAATATATACATGTACAAGGAAATTCAAACTTTATACAAACTAAATGTATTCATGCCTCTCAAACCATCTCACTTAAAATATATAAAGAAGAAGGAAAGTTCAAATAGTATTAGCACTATTATTGGAAAAACCGAAGCCCTATTTAATGACCTCCTCTGGTTAGGAGGGCTATTTTTCTTCAAAACTCATGCATGCCTGTGATTTGGTGAAACTTCATTTAATAGATTTCAGAAATACTCAGGCCACTAGGTTTACTGTTAAGCCTCACTGGAGATTCAAGTAAATTTAACATTTTGCTGGGTTGGTGGCATCCCTACATGGCTTGTCTTCTTCCATCTCAAATACTCCAAATCCAATTTAACTCCCTTCCTGAATATGTCATATGACTTCTTGCTTTGTATCTGAACTGCGTCAGACCATTTCTAAGTATTTTTCATTTTGTAAGAGTTCCAGAGTCTCAATTGCAGTTTTCTGGATGCTGTAGGTTCCCTGTTCTGCCCCCCCCCCCCACTTACTTAAAGGGGCCTGAACCATTTCCAAACTAGAAAACTTTTCAAAGAGAGAGCCATGGAGTCCTATTGATTTTCTTCACAGTGTCTCTTCCATCTATCCATTCCTTCGTTCCTTTCTCATTGCCACCATATTCATCCAGGATCTTTTCATCACGTACCTAAACCAGCTTCAGAATACCATAGGTCTCCAGGCCTCTAGTATTTCCTCCCTCTATTTTATCCTGCAAGATGCCTCTTCTGTCACTTCCCACCCCTACCTCTTAGGATGCCCAGTTTAATTTGCTCAGTTCCAGTGCTACCTTCTATATAACGACCTAACTGATCCCGGAGATGTTGGAACCATCCCTACATCCTCCAATTACCTTAGATTTATTTTAAAATATATTTTGTGTGTGTGTGTGTATACATATGTATATATGTACACATATATGTGTCTATGTATGTGTGTATTTAAAACACATATGTGTATATATACACATACACACTCTTTTCTTCCTGGGTAGAATGTAAGCTCCAAGAGGGGTGGGGCTATTTCATTGTTGTCTGTATTTTCCTACAATCTAGCATAGTTCCTGGAACATAACAGACACTTGTTTTGTTGACTGATGTTAAACCAGTCAAACAAAACACACTGTAATGGCTCCCTGTCCACTATAGACTAAAGCACAAAATCCTTAGAATGACATTTGGTAATCTACTTTTCTAATCTTCGATTGCCCTGCTATGAAAAACTCTATCCTAAACCACACAGTCAATTCACAATGCCCTAAAAATGTCCAGTGGCTTTCTGCTACTGCCCATTTCTGCACACTCTTCCTTCTCACCTGAAATGTCTTCTTTCACCTCTGTCTCCATCAGTCCTACCCACATTTCAATGTCTAGCTCAAATCCCCAAATCATTCCCTGACTACCCCACCCCAAACTGATTTTTTCATCTATGATTTACTAAAGCATGTTTTGTCTATTCTGGTATGAGTCAATACATGTGTAAAAATAAGAGGAAGGGAAGAAGTATTTATTAAGGGTATACTAAATGCCAGGCACTGCTAAGCATTTTACCAAAATATTTCATTTGATTCTCACAAAACCCTGAGAAGTAGATGATGTTATTATCCCAATTTTGCAGTGGGGGAAACTGAGGCAGATAGCGGTTCATTTATTTGTCCAGGGTCACACAGCTAGCAAGTGTCTGAGGCTGGATTTGATCTTAGGTCTTCCTGACCAGGCCAAATTCTCTATCCACTATGCCACTTGGTGCCTATATGTAAAGTACCTGTTTGAGAAATGACAAATGTCATTATAGATCACTGACAAAGTATCAAAGGCATTGGAAAGTCTTAGGATCAAACACCTGGGTAAACAGGTCATTGGCTCAGGCTAGTTAAGATGATAGAATCATCAATGATAAAAAGAAAGCTAGAGAGACCACCCAGTCCAACTCTAAACGTTAACACTGAGGAAACAGATTCGAGATGGATTTGCCCAAAATCACAGAGGGCCCCAGCCTTTTGAGTAGATCCAGTGTTCTTTCCAGCATACTACAGTACCTCAAAACAATGGGGATACTTTGGAAGATTTATTATTTTTGATCTAAAGATAAACACACAATTGTTGGGATGCCTATTCTCAGATATCCCCCAAACCAAATGAAAATTCAGACAAAAAGAAAGCATGCTGACCATGATGGATTTCTTGATTCTTTGCTATTTTTAGGAATCCATGATAATTTAAGGGGCTAAAATAATCTTCCTTTTATCTCTGCATGGTCAAATGACTTTGGCCTTTATGGGATGGATGGAGGTATCCTAAGATATATACCTTCATCCCATCCAGGCTGTAATACAAATTCCTGTTTGTCAATTCTAGAAAATTACTAAGAAAACATCACCCCAATCTTTCACTCTACACTAGCTACCAATATAATTTCACAGCTGATTTAAAACTCTTACCCTCATCTTCATGCCCCAAGTGCCCTGTGACCTGACGAGCCTGAAAACTAACAGAGCATTCTCTACTTTCCTCTTTATGTCTTATGTTCCACCATATCCCAGCAGTGGTCTGTTCTCATAGTTAACCTTACAGAACAAAATAAAGCTTTCTTGCCCAATGAAGCAAAACTAGAAATCTCTTTCCTAAAATGTACCACAGTTTCAAAAAAATCTGAAATAGATATTAATCTTTGTTTATTCAGCCAACAGTCAAAGAACTCAGACTACAAACATTCTTGGTAATGTTCTATACTGATTCCACTAGCCTTTTTCCTTTCCATATGACTAAAAAAATGGAAGAGAAAGATATCTATTTACCTCTGGAATAATAATATTTTCTGGGGACTAGAGCTACTGATTTTTATTGTGTGCCATTCATACCTAAATAAGTCAACTAGTTTCTAACTTCCTGTTTATGGGGCAGTTAAAAAAACTCTCTTTCTTTACAGTATTTAGAGCTTTTTATAATAAATGGCATTAGCATGAAAAAAGTATAAAAAATATTCCCGAACTTGGACTTTTTAATGGCTTATGTATTTAAACATTATGATACAATAAAATTCTAATCTAATACATTCTTTGATCCCTAAAATATAGTTATAATTAAATCCTAACATATAGAATTTGAACATAATAGTACTATTGCATTATAAAGTACAATGAAAACGTTAATGAAAGATAACAATTGTGAGAATAGATAGATGTTTAATTTCTATCCTCAGTTCCTCTTGGTCTCTCCACTTTCCATCAGCCACCTTACCCAGAATAGGCTGATCACCTGAAATCTCACCACTATGCTTTTACTGCTCACTGCCTTCTCAACCCCATCAATTGCCTCTCCCCTCGTTGGTGGACTGGAGAGTAGAGCACTTCAACTCTTGCCAAAGACTTCTAATAGAATGGCTGGGATCTGAACTTTCCAAGTAACTCTCTATTTTCCATCACTACCTCTGCTTGATTTCAACTCCATAGAACATCATGCCCTCATGCTGAGTACTCCCTGCCTAACTCATTCTCCCCATACCCCCTTTTCAGCTTCCTTTCACGGGCTGTCTTCCCCCATTAGATTTTAAGCTTCTTGAGGCCAGGAACTGCTTTTCTTTTTCTTATTTATATCTCTATTGCCTAGCACAGTGCCTGGCCTATAGCAGAGCCCTAAGAAATCTTTATTGAATTGAACTGAATGGAAATTGAAACTGTATCTTTGTATCTGTATATTCAGATTTCTAGATATGTTGAAAACTCTGTCCATTTTCCTTAGCAGTAGTCCTGCTTTTTCAAATGTTTGCCATATATTAAAGGAAACAGAAGGAGCCAAAGTTGATTGAAAGCACAAATAGAGAGAGGTCATACAGCATCTTAAAATCTAACAAACCATCAGCAGTCCATCAATATCAGGGTGCCATCACCATACTAATTATTTAATTTACCTTGGGAAAAACAAGATAAAAAAGAAGCAAATCCCATATCCCTATGATTTTCTATCACTCAAAATTTCTTTGCAATATTTGGCTTTACAATATCTCTAACTTTGTCTCTGCAACATTCTAATGACATCTATCTGCCTAGCTGCCTATAATCTTCCTTCCTCCCTCTTTCCCTCCCTCTCTCTCTCTATTAGGGGAGTTGGCCTAAGTCATTTCCAGCTTTAAGGAGAGCCATTTTATCGGGTGCTTTAAGGTTTACAAAGTGCAAAGATTTGCCACACTATTTTATAATAGCTAGCTTGCTTTTAGTGTGGGGCAACATAATGGACTTCAAGTCTTTTGGAACCTTTCCCCTGATGTTTTAGTATTTCATAAAAGACAAAATATTAGTAATATAATTACAACAGCTCAGAGATCCCAGTTAGGCTGCTGTTTGTTCAGTCATTTCAATTGTGTCCAACTCTTCATGACTCTATTTAGGGTTTTCTTGGCAAAGATGCTGGAGTGATTTGTTATTTCCTTTTCCAACTCATTTTACATATAAGGAAACTGGAGCAAACAGGGTTAAGTGACTTACCCAGGGTCACATAGCTAGTAAGTGTCTGAGGTCATATATGAATTCAGGAAGATGAGTCTTCTTGACTCCAGGCCTGGCCCTCTAATCACTGTGCCACCTAGCTACCCTCCCCTCTCCCCCAATATTAATAAAGAGGTATGAGTCTGTTCTAATTCAAATTTTGTCTGTCTCTAGCTAACCTTTTAGCTCTTTAAATTTTATGCAAATAAAGAATACAAAAACTGACTTAAGTAAAAGAAATGAGTGAAGCATATTACAGTATCTTTTACTGTAGAGGTAGAGGAAGGTTAAGTTGGAGTAAAGTAGGCCTTTTGGGGGCAAACTCTCATTGTTAATGGGGTGAGTACAGTCAATAACATCAGTCCAAGTTATGTGTTTCCAGATGCTCGTAGAGTCCGTTGACCACTTTAATCTCTCTCTTCTCTTCCATAGCTCAGCCCTCCTTTCAGTTTCTCTTTTTTAACTTCTTTTGGTTATTGCCCCTAAGCTGACAAGATTCTTTCCCCTTGATATGTTATTCCAAGAACAATGATGTGAAAACAGTCCCTTAAAAACCAGGGTTCCTAGTTATAAAACTATTGTGTTATACCTGCTACACTCCTCACAGTATCCATCCATTTCCTAGTAACTGGTTGCATTTTGGCCCACTCTTTTGTAGGCCTTGCTTCAACCACTCTAAGCTATAGTTGCCATCTGATGAAACGACTTTCCATCTGCATAACTGCTACCCTTATGGGCTTCAAAGTTGGTGTTTCTCCTTTGTGCTTTCCAGTTTTTATTTACTGTTTCTCTGCTGAGCAGTCAAAGCTATAATCTGCTAGTCCTATGTATGCTCAGGTGCTGAGATCCTGTCATGGGCTAGATGTAGCTTCTTATTTCTCAGGGGTATAGTATGATCATTTACTTGGGAGCTGTTGGGTCAACATGTCTTTGGAACTACCTGGTACATTTTCAGCAACACCATTAATCCAGTCCACAGCTATATCCAAAAGATTACCAAAAGTGGTTCTCAGGTAGCTACCCCATTCCACTCCCCTGCTGCCCCTACTACCATTTTCAATCATAACAGGTTGAGGATACATATATTTAATTAACTTCTTCCATAGTAAAATGGGTATTTGGTCTAATAAGTTCCACAATTTCGAGGTGGGTCTTTTTGAGGGCAGGAATAAACACATTGCTGCTTCTCATTTACCCTTTCCACTATGAATATGTCCACATCAGCCATTTAATGTGCCTAACGTGCTCCAAAAACCTATAAAAAATGGCTCTGAACCAATTCTAGAACTGCAGAATTCACAAAATAGCATAGGGAAGCAGGGCTCTAGCCCAGGACAGCCTGGATGGTCTCTGGGTAAGGTCTATCCTGCATGGAGCTGGGAGCCGAGGGGAGCAGAGCTGAGCGGATTGGAGCCCAGCGTGGGCGGTATGGATGGACCAGACCAGGAGCCAGGTGGAGCATGCCCTAGAGCCCTGAATCAGTGAGCTGCAGCAGTTACCAGACTTCTCAACCCACAAACACCAATGACAACAGAGCAAGTTAGTGGGAGAAGCTGCTGGGGACTGGGATAAAGTTTGTGGTTTGGCCACTGCCCCAGGGGCACCAGAGGTGGGGCAGCTTTAGAACTACAGCTGCAGTTGCTTCTGGCCCCAGGCCTACCTGGTGGAAGGAATTAAGTGGTGGATCAGAGCAAGAGTACAGAGCCTGCTGAAGATCTAAGTCCAGTCCTGGTTGGGGGTTCTTGGGGAAGGAGGAGTGCTGGTATGGCAGAGCTGGCACATCCCCCCAAGCGTGGAACATAGAACTCTTTAGTCTACAAGCAGTCATACTTTGCTGAAAAACTCAAGGGTCAAGTGAGTTGGCTGGGAACATGGCCAGGCAGCGAAAACCCACCCAGATTCAGTCTCAGACTCTGGAATCCTTCTTTGATGACAAAGAAGACCAAAACATCCAGCCAGAAGAAGTCAACAAAGTCAAAGAGC
>CM053627.1:68369688-68406156 GCA_028646595.1 Phalanger gymnotis | reverse complement strand
GAATTGCTTGACTTCTTAGGGAGGGTGGGTGGGAATGGAAGAGGGGAATGAATTTGGAACTCAAAGTTTTAAAAAATAAAACTTAAAAAAAACGTTTTTGGATTCAACTAGAAAATAAGATACACAGGCAATGGGGCATAGAAATTTATCTTGCCCTACAAGAAAGAAAGGGAAAAGGGGATGGGAGGGTAGTGGGGTGACAGAAGGGAGGGCTGACTGGGGAACAGGACAACCACAATATATGCCATCTTGGAGTGGAGGGAGCGTAGAAATGGGGAGAAAATGTGTAATTCAAACTCCTGTGAAAATCAACGCTGAAAACTAAATATATTAAATAATAAAAAAAATTTAAAAAAAATAAAATAATGTGCCTAAAGCTTCAGTATGCCTTAAGGAGTCACTTAGACAAATTAAAGGAGAATTGGCTAAACTGGTGACCTTTGCCCTGTACTTCTGCCATCTTGACAACAATCTGCTGTCCCCTTACCACAGCTATGGGGTATTTAGTGCCTGTGGATAATTGGGGCACTTGAAACTAGAATACAACTCTGTTCGTTGAGAATATAAAAGAATTGCCAATCTGCAAGTTTAGTTATTATCATTAGCTCTTACAAAGAGATCGTGGGTCCATACCTTTAATCACTGGAAATGAATTATAAAAGAAACCAGGGTGCCTGGGAAAAACCAAACCAACACAAACATTGGAATTGTGACTCTGGGATGTCATCCCAGGACGACTTGAATTTGCTTTTGAAGGATTCTGTATTCACCAACAAGACTGATAAACTCTGTGAACAGTTTCTCAGAAATCTAGACAATATGATAAGGCAGACTTAGGTTTTTGAATAGGAATGAGTAAAGGATTTCTGTAATTCCTTTTTGGTGTCTCTTCCTGACTTGTGCTGCTTGCTTTGATTAAAGAAAATTCATAATCACCATCCTCTTTGACATAAAATTTAATATGATGTCTGATAGATTATATATGAAAGATAGGCAGGGATTGAAACTGAGAAAAGATGGGAAAAGTGATATAAAGTGATAGAATCTTTCATTGAGAGGAAGAAAGAAAAAAAAAGAGCAAGACATTGATAAAAATTGGACCCAAATTAGAAATTAATCAACATGAACTCAAGGCTTGAAGAACTTTTTCTTTCACTGGAACAACCTGAGTTGCCTGCACTGTCAAATGCTGTTGCCTTCATCTGCCTCTTTTCACTGGCAGAATAGCTTATTCATTCTATGGGCCTGTGTTGGAAATTTGGACCATCTCACAATTATTCTCTAAGCCTCTCCGGGACCCTCTGGAATAGTCAGTCTTGTATATGGAAGAGGGTGTACCTGGGGGCATCCTATAGTTAAAAACAATGTCATTTAAAGACATTTGCAAGGGTTTTAAGTGTTAGGCTAGGATGGGTAAGAGATCAGGCTGAGAAAGATAAATCATAGTGGATTTCTTTTGCTTTTAAGATCAAATATAACTCCTCTCTTTAGCTTTATAAGCTCTTCCCAACGTGGCCCCTACCTGTTCTGCACTTTTGAATCCAGCCAGTGTAGCCTTTTAAAATTCCTCTTGTTTGGCATTTCACCTCCCTACTCCCTGATTTAGCAAGTTCTCCATCTGGAACGCACTCCCTTCTTACCATGGCCTAATAGAATCTCATCTTTCAATTCGAGCATCTGTTTTTAGTGATGCCTTTCCTAAGTCAAACTGTTAGCACCCTTCCTTTCTCCTTCTTTTGTATTTAACTATATTGTTTGTGTTTGGTTTGGTTCTCTTTGCTTTTATTATCTATATATGTATGTATGTGCTATGGTCTCCCTCCTTAAAATGTAAGCTCATTAAAAGTAGGGATTGTTTCATTCTTTGTGCCTTGAGAATTTAGCACAGTGCCTGACAATTAATGCTTGTTAACTGATTGATTGATAGGTGTCATCCAGGTACAGATGGGACAAGAAATCCTGAATAAACTCAAAGTGGGTGTGTAAAAGGTCCTGAGTATACTCAAACGTTGAGAACATATTGAGCACAGATTTAGAATGGGAAGCCATCTCAATTATGCATTGTGGGAGAGGGATCTGAGGTAACTATAGGTTTTCAACCCCCTAAATTTTCTCAGAGTGCCTTTGTACAGTTTAACAATTGCAAAAACAGAATGACCTTGGACCATTAGAGTCCAGCAAAACAGAAATTTTGTTTTGCTTCTGCATACAAGTTTGACTATATCAATTGTTGCTACGTGCTGAGTATCCCTGAACTAGGAGTCCACATTCACTACCATGTAGATATGATTAGATGGGACAAAGGCAGAAAATTCTTTCCTAAACATTTTAATTATAGGTAAGAAAAAGAATCTGGGGAGGTGAAAAGGAGGCTTTAATTGTGACTTAGAACCCTGCAGAAAGCTATTCATTAACCCATATCACTGCTACCTATTTATTACAGACATAACAATTTAATGATAAATTCTGTGCAATAAGATTGCAAAAGGGGCAAGATGTCCATAGCTGTCATTTAGGGCTGTAATTTAGCATGGTGTTACGTAAACAGTAGGCACTTAATAACTATTACTTGACGAGAAGCCTAGTTGGTAGATTGTAGACCTCAATGTTATTTCTAAAAAAGTTTTAAAGTTGTATAATCATGAGCTCCTCACCTCCACATTGTAAAGGATAAACTATAGTTTTCTGTAACAACTCTCAAGATGTTGATTTGCCAAGACTTTTTTAAGAAATAAAACTTTTCTCATATTGAAATATGTGTTTTCTCCCTTAAGATTTCTCTCGTCCTCAAACCAAGTCATACCTCTTCATTTATTATTCAAAGATCAGTCAATGTAATTACATCCCTAAAAATGAATTAAATATTACAATTTAATTTTGCATCATAAGTACTTAATTCACAAAAACAAAAAAATCATAGCAAATCTATTAATAAAGTTAACTCATTCCTTAGAGTATGGAAAAGTAAAGGAGACATACCAAAAAGAATGTTGGTCATGTTACTGCTTTTCCTCATGTGCACAATGGACAATTAGTTCAGAAAAGCAATCATCAGATGAAGACACTTTGCTCCATTTGCGAGGCTTACAAATACTTTCAGTTTACATATGTGCTTGCTTCTCAGAAGGAAGCCACTTTATAGGCCACCAGTGCTATTGGGTCTGATACCAGGGGCTCGTAACTTCTTTCTCTCCATTTACAATACAGTCTTGATTATTTAGAAGATGATTATCTAGTTTATGAATTATCTAGGCCTCATGATTCTCTCCTTTCCCTGACTAATTACCTTTTCACCATGTAAGCAATTATTACTATTTCACTCTTCATTAGCACTTCCACTAGACAGTGGGGGAAACACCCAGGTGCAAAGTGAAAAGTTCAATCATATGGATGTTTCTAAATATCCAGATGTTTCGCATTGTGCTAAAAAAAAATAAAAACCAGAATCACAGAATTTTAATGCTGAAAGGGACCACTCTCATTTTGCCAATGAAGAAAGTGAGGCCTAAAAGGTTAAGTGTTTCCTAAGGTCAGCCAGCTGGGAAAAGCTACAGTCAGTACTGAAAGAGTTCAACCTGAAAGGGTTGTTGCTTTGTTTTTGTTTTTTCTTCGAATAAAACATCGTAGTGTCTTTAGATTTTCTCTGAAAATAACATATCACTTTCGTCTCCAAACAGGATGACAATGCCCTAAGGTTGTCTGTCAGAGGCAGCTGCCTAACTGTCAAGATCCTGAACTCTGAATGTCCCCTCCCTGATCACAATTTCTACTTATTGTTTCACCTTTACAATAACTTCACTCCCCCCAAGCCTGCTCCTTGCCCTTGTGATCTGTCCTGATTTCCTCTCTGTTTGCCTAGTCTATTACCTGTTGTAGCTTCCTCCTTCCACCCTGACCTTACCATCAGCTATTACAATTATATATGTCTCCACCTCTTTGACTTTCTTCTATTTCCTCCCTGTGCTAATCTACAGAGCTAGAAAACTCTCACCATTTTATTTTTTCCTAATCCAAGGCAGCAAGTAACAAAACACAAAATTGAGCTAGGCCCACAAACGTATGCTACTTTACCTTCCATTGGGTTGTCACTGACATGGACCATCTTATAAGTCATCCTTTAACAATTTTCTCACTTACTCTTTAGAGCACTTGTTTCAAATTTGACTCTTGAAGCCCCGAATTCTATCTCCAAACATTTCTTTTACCATTAGAGCAAGGCTTCTATTTATCTTCATGTATATTATTTATTACATATCACAAACTATATACTTATATTTAATAAGTAATAATATAATATAACTTATAACTATTTATTACATATTATGAATTGTAACATAGTACATAATACTAAATAATATAAATATATATTAATAAAATAATATAAATAATAACTATACTATTATGTCAATATAATTATGAAATCTATTATATGATTACAATGATATTCTGTATTTTTAATTATATATTACTTACGTCACATTGATAACAATGTTATTATTATTATTAACTGCTTTCAAGGAGCCTATGGACAAATACATTCCAATACTCCGATTCAGTTATATAAGATAGTCATTTATAGTCCACAGAACATCAAATATAAAAGCATAATAACTGGATAGCCAACTGTCAAAGGTCCATTTTTATCTGAACTCCATTGAACCAGAGTAGAAAAATCATATAATAACAAGAAGAATAATACTGAGATTTACATAGAACTATACATTTTACAAAAGACTTTATATTCATTATCTTATTTAAGGTCATTTAGAATGAACCCCCTCATCTCCACACCTCCATGCTTCAAAACCTCATTGTATCGTTTCCAATACACTCTTGAGATGAGGCAGCCATTCTCCTCCCATGGCTAGCCACTTATCTCATGTCCTTGATCCCATCCTCTTCTCTGGAAGTTTTTCTCATCAATAATCATACACCCTTACCCCTCTGTCACCCTAATCTCCATTCTTCCTCTGTTAGATCCTTCCTTTCTACCTACTAGTATATCTAAGTCCCTTCTGTCATCACAGAACAATAAAACTTTCATTGACCTTGATAACCCTTCAAACTAATCTCTCTCTCTCTCTCTCTCTCTCTCTCTCTCTCTCTCTCTCTCTCTCTCTCCTCCCACCCCCCTCTTCCTTCCTCCTTATCATATCAGCAACAACTGCTGACACACTGTCACCCACGGGCAGATGAGCACAAGAACCCTGGAATGGCAACAACCCTGGACCACCACTCTTGCTTCCAGCCCTCCCGCATCCATCTTCTGGTGAAGTAACTCCCTTAGATAATGGGCCAACCATTCCCACCAACTGTCACTCACAGGGTGGGTAAGTCAGACTAGTTTAAATAGCAAGTCTCCCAGGGAGAGAGAGTCGACAGCATGTTCCAGGTGAGTAAAACCACGACCACCACCTTCATTATCAACTACATTCATATCCATGACAGAGAAAAGCCAGAACACTGAACCCAAGACCCTGTGAATAGTAATGCTTCTAGCCCAGTGCCCTCAGCCCTCATCCTGTGAAGTGAGCTCTGTGGAGATGCAGTCTGGAAATGCCTCTTGAGGGTGCTATATAGTCACATCAGTTGAAGAACCAGAGAAGAAAGTTCTTTTCATAAAAGTCCTTGGCACCTTCAAATGGTTCAACATCAGAAACCAACTGTGATCTTATTGGTGGAAATAACATTAGAGAAAAGGCAACACCAACTGCTCTACCACTGTATCGGCCCTAAGGACCATAGGACCTTTCTACCTGATTGGCAGCTGAAATCTGTGTTGTTTTCCCCATGAGAATGTAAACCCTCTGAGACCAGGATCTGCCTTACTTTTCTATCTGTTTCCTCAATGCTTACCACAGTACTACATAAACAGTAAGTGCTTAATGGATGCTTCATTCATTCATTCTCCCATTTATCCTTGACTGTTAAAGTAGGAAGAATAGTCTTTTACTTCATCATCAGCCAAAATCCCGTGTAAGATGGTCTCTGTTTCCAAAATTTTACTGAAATTGCTGTTCCTGTGGTCTCCAATGACTTTCAGATGTCACACCCAAGAGCTACTTTTTGGTATTCATCAACCTTTATTTTGCCATGGCTGCTGAAATTTTTCACCAACCATTACATCTTGATAGATTCTGCACACCTGGCTTTCATGGAATTTTTCTTCTGGTTCTCCTTCTAACTCTCTGAATTTTTCTTCTTGTCTCCTTTTCTATATTATCAATCTTCCTTCCCTTCCCTCTACTCACATGCCCACTACTCTGGTTTAGGCCATTATAATTCCATGCTTGACCTATTAGAATAGCTTTCTAACCGGTCTTTTTCATGTCCAGTCTCTCTTTTATTCATTTCATCCTCATTAAAGATACCAAAATATTTTTTACTAAGGCACAGCTCTGATCACGTCACTCTCCTTGCTCAAGAAGTTTCAATGGCCTTCTCTTAGGAAAAAAAAACAAATTTCTCAGATTGCTGTTTAATACTTTTCACAGTTAGGCCTCAGCCTACAAAAATTTCTGTACATGAGATGATATCTCCTTCCTCTGCACAGGGGCAATGGGTAGAAATTGTAAAGTTGCACATTTAGGCTTGGTGTAAGAGGAAAAATCTCCTAGAGCTATCCGAAAATGAAATAGACTGTCTCAAGAAATAAAGGTTTTCACTCACTTGAGGTCTTCAAGCAGAGACAAGATGACCAATTTTGGCAGTGATGTAGAAGGGATTTTTGTTTACTTATGGGTTGAAATATATGACTTCTGAGGTTCTTTTTTCCAATACTGACTTCTATGATGACATGTAATGGTAATCTGAGAATTCAGAAGTCATTGAGACTGACCTCCAAATGGATGGTTTATTTACAAATATTTAATTGGATTATACTTAAGGGTTGAAAATAAAGTCCTTTCTACAGGCTAAATAGACTTAATTAGTCCTCCATAAATAGTGGTAAGAGAGGCATATGTGACTAGAGTACTCTTTTGCTTATTCTCCATGTGACTTTGGGCAAATCATTTAATATCTCTGGGCCTCCATTTCCTCATCTATAAAATGGGAGGCTTAGATTCAGTGACCTCCAAGATCATTTCTGCCTCCAAACTGATAATCTCAAGTACAGCATGGAATCATGAAAGATATTAGTGAATTATTTAGAAAGAAAATTTAAAGCAGCAAAAAGTATCTTTGAATTATTTTTTTTCTATTTTGAAATTTTGAAAGAGTATATATTTGAAATAAATGGCTAAGATGATCTATGGGTAAAAATGTGAAACTACGGCCACATGAAAAATAAATCTCAGAAGAATATTCCCTGTGGTGCATAATGTAAGTAAGAATAACATGCCTAGTGGCAAGGGATGAGGAAGGAAAAACAAAACAAACTAGTCATTGTTATCACAAAAAGAAAGTTTTACATTTAAAATAAGATAAGTAGCTCATAACAAAGATAATATAAAATAAGTAATTCATGGATTTGGTCAAGGGGAAACATTCTTCTATGGAGTGTGGGGCAAAAAGCACTGCCAATGGAGTCATAACACCTGGGTACAAATCCCACATGATGCTTTTGTGACTTTGGGTGAGTTCTAGGCATCCATTTATTCATTTTTAAAATGAAGAGATTGGGCTAGGTGACCTCTAAGGTCTTTTCTACCACTTAATTTGTAATATTATGGTCTTTCTGCCTCAAGCCACTCTCCAATCCAATCCATCCTGCACTCTGTTTGTTCTTGGTGTGTGAGGATTACTAGGAGAATAATGAAATAATGTAAAGAGGGGCAGAATTAAAAGGCGAAAGATTTTTTAAGGTGATCATTTTAAATGATGTCAACCTCATCAGCTCCTAAGGTTTCAGTTGCCATCTCTGAACTGATGATGCTCAGATCTATTAATCCAGCCCTAATCTCTCCTGTAACTTCCAGCCTCACATGTCCAACGTACCAATTAGACATCTAGAATTAGATGTCTTGCAGACATCTTAAATGAACATGTCCAAAACTGAGGTCATCATCTTTCACCTTAAACCTTCTTCCCTTACTAACTTCCCTTTTACTAATTCTCCTAGCCACCGAGGCTTGAAACTTAGGTGTCATTCTCAACTCTTCACTCTCTCTTATCCCATATCCAATCAGACATCAAATCCTGTCCTTTGTAACATTTTTTTTAAATATATCTCTTTCTCTCCTCTGGCACTATACCCACCCTGTTGCAGGCCTTGAATCACCTGGATTATTGTAATATCATGCCGCTTGGCTTCCCTGCAACAAATTTCTTCCCATTTCAGGCTATTTTCTGTTCACCTGTAAAGCTGATCTTCCTAAAACATAGATCTGACCAAATCATCCCTCACCTACATTCAGTAAATTCTGGTGGTTCCCTATTACCTCTGGCTTTTAAATCTGAAAAATTATAAATATTTTGTTTTAATCAGCCAAGATCCACCTTTTGACCCTTCCACTCCAATTCCCCCTCCAAATAGAGAACACGAGAAAAACAAAACACTTTAGGGCATATATAGCCAATCAAAACAGACTCCCACAAACAAAAATTTGTCTCATTCTGAATCTTTCACTCCTCTATCAGGAGGTAGGTTAGCATCTTTGCTCCCTAGTCTTCCGGAATCTTGACTGTCATTACTTTGATAAGTGTTCAGCACACCAGCATTGTAGCACATTTATATATCGTACCTTGTTCATCCACTGCCCTATTCATGGACATCTCTCAGCTATAAATATTTCTGGTCTTCCTTAGAGTTTGATTTGGTTTGTTTATATTCTCTTAGGATTAATCCCTTCCTTAATCTACTAACCTTCTAAATCTCCCTCCCTCAGTTTCCCCATTCTTTGTTTCCCTGTTGAATGAAATATATTTCTGTACTCAATTTTGTGTATGTGTATGTATGTATGTATGTATCCTTTGATTCAGATGAAAGTGAGGTTCAAATGTCAGCTATTTTCCCCATTTCTTCTTCGTTGTGTAGATGTCTCCGTCCTCCCCCAACCCCGGTGTATTCCAGTTCCCCTCTCATTTCCAGGCCTTGTCTAATGAGACTTTCTCCAAGGACCTGATGATGATAGAGTTCAGAGAGGATACATGTATCAGTTCTCTATATCTGAATGTAGGTGGTTTATCCTCTGTGTGTCCCATATCATTGCTTATTCAGATGTGCCGTTTTATGTTCCTCCTCACCCCTGTGTTTGAACTTCAAAGCTTCTCTACAGCTCTGGTCCTTTCATCAAGAATTCTTGGAAATCTTCTATTTCATTAAAGGTTCATTTTCCCCCTGTGGCATTGTAGTCAGTTTTGCTCAGTAAATCATTCTTGGCTGTGTATCTATGTCTTTTCCCTCCTGAGATACATGTTACAAGCTCTCTGCTCCTTTATGGTGGTGGCTGCTAAGCTATGCGTGATCCTGATTGTGGCTTGGTACCAGGATTCTTTCTTTCTGTTAGTTTGCATTGTTTTTTTCTTTTACCTAGAAGCTCTGGATTGTGGCTGTGATGTTCCTGGGAGTTTTAATGCGGGGGCTTCTTTCAGGAGGGCCCAGAGAATTCTTTCCATTTCCTCTTCGCCCTCTGGTTCTAAGAGATCTCTGCAATTTTATGATTTCTTAAACGATGGCGTCCAGGCTCTTTAGTCACGGCATTTGCTGATCCAATTATTCTTGATATTTTTCTCCTTGACCTGTTTTCTAGGTCAGGTATTTTTTCCCCCCAATGAAATACTTTGTATTTCCTTCTATTTTTTGGCTTTTAACTTTGCTTTAATATTTCTATTTGCCTTATGGGGTCATGGACTTTTATTTGGTTCATTCTAATTTTCAGACAGTTTGCTGCTTGGCAGTTTTGTACTTCTTGTGCAAAAACAGTTAATTCCCTTTCCAATTATTTCCCCTATATCTCATTTCTTTTCCAATTTTTCTTCTTTAC
Source organism: Phalanger gymnotis (assembly GCA_028646595.1). Taxonomy (NCBI): domain Eukaryota; kingdom Metazoa; phylum Chordata; class Mammalia; order Diprotodontia; family Phalangeridae; genus Phalanger; species Phalanger gymnotis. The sequence continues at coordinate 68,396,230 of CM053627.1, read as the reverse complement.
TCTAATTACATTTATAAAAATACATATATTTTTACTCTTGCTTTATTTCTTCCAGAAATTCTAGCTGAGTTCAAGCTATGATTTTCTCTGAGGCTTTGCTTGTAGATGTTTTGGAGTGATTCTCTTCCTCTGCTTTTATGTCTCGAGTATCCTTGCCACGATAATAGCTCATTATGATGGTGTTCTTTTGTGTTCGTCAATTTTTCCAGCCAACTGGGAACTTGATGTTAGAGCAAGGCTTTGCAGCACTTCTGGAGGGAAGGCCTGGGTGGGTTCTATTGCTGCTTTATTTGCTGTGTTATTTGAAGATCTCAGGGATGTGCTGGGGACCTGCAAGTTTTTAGTGCTGCCAAAATAGTTTGATCCAGGGCAAAGTTTATTTGCTCTGAGTCTGGGGTCTGAGCCAAACAGCTGCTGCTTGCTTCTGAATTTCCTTCTTTCTCAATACCCCTCCTACAGATTCCCTAGCCAGGAAATACCACCATCTTGGGTTGGTCCCTTCCTTGCTGCTCTCTGGATCTGTGATCCAGAACTGGGTAGTGAGTGACTTGACCCCTAGTAGTATCCCTGGTAGATCTAGAGGTAGTCCTGTTTGGGTCTGAGACTTCTTCTTGTTCTGGTGAACAGCCTTTCCCTAGGAGCTGTAGGGCTACATGCTAGGTGTGCTCCTGGCCCAGAGCCATTCTTAGGGTCCTCAGACATGGATGTCTGTTTTCCTATGCTGAGTTGGGATTGCACGAAGGACTTATTGTGACTTCTTCTGGATTTCTCTATCAGGATTTGGTCTGGTGCATCTACCACATCTTGTCTGTGGTCAAACGCTCATGACACTTCTCCATCTTTGTTCGTTTTCTTTTTTCTGTTTGACTCTTAAAGCCCTTTACCACCTGGCCCTTCCTACCTTTCCAACCTTCTTATACTCTACTCCCCTCCATGTACCATGTGATACAGTGACACTGACCTCCTTTCTGTTCCTTAAACAAGGTAGTCCCTTACCTGATTCCAAGTGTTTTCACTGGCTGTCCCTCACGCCTGGGATCTCCTTTCTCCACTCTGTCTCCTAGCTCCCCTGGCTTCCTTCAAGTCTCAGCTAAAGCCCTATCTTATACAAGAAGCCATTCCCAGTGCTCTTTAATCTTAATATCTTCCTTGTGAGAATTTCCCCCAATTTATCCTATCTGCGTCTTGTTTTCACGCTGCCTGCCCCATCAGACTGTGGGCTTTTGGGGTACATTGACTGTTATTGCTTAACACAGTGCCTAACACATGGTGTACATTTGATAAATGACAGTTGACTGAATGACTTAGGTGCCATAGTGATTTTCCTAGGTATGATCATTTTGTGCCCTCTCATCCTTGCCCTGAATAAATTTTAGTGGCTCCCTATTATCTTTAAGATCAAATGTAAGTTGTTCTATTTGATATTAAAAACCTTTCACAGCCTTTCCCCTTCCTATCTTTCTAGTCAACAGTCAGTAGAATAGATTAAGTATAAAACATAGAAAAGCAAATGAAAATACTATAATAATGATCGATAAGCCCAAATACCCCAATTACTTGAGTAAACATGCACTATTTGACAAATTTTGTTTAGAAAATGGGAAAGCATCTGGCAGGAATTAGGTATAGACCAATATCTCACAACATATTCCAAGATAAACTCAAAATGGACATGCGATTTAGACATAAAAGATGACATTAGTGGAACAAGGAAGGAATTATGCTTCTGTTTTACGGGTAGATTTCATGACCAAACAAAGGAGAAAGAATCGTAGAAGATAAAATGAACAGTTTTTACCATATAAAATTTTAAATAATTTTAGAATAGAACAAATAGAGTTAAAATCAGAAGTGAAAGAGACAACCAGGAAAAATAGTAAGTTTCTCTTATAAAAGTCTTATATCAAAGATATATTTAAGTGATCCAAATTTATAAGAAGTATGATTCCCCAAGTGACAAGTGCTCAAAGGGTGTGAATGGAGAGTTTTCAATTGAAGAAATCAAAATTATCAATAATCATATAAACAAAACTTTCTAAATTAAATCATTAATAATTAGAGAAAGGCAAATTAAAGCAATTCTGAAAGTCACCTTCACACTCCTTAGATTAGAAAAGATGACATAAGAGGAAAGTGCTAAATGTTGGAGGGACAAGGAGAAAATAGGTATATTACTGCACTATTGGCGGAGCTACAAATTGGTTCAATCATTCTGGAAAGAAATTTGGAATTATGGACAAATTGTCACTCAACTATAGGTACTCTTTGATCCATGGATCGTCTTCCTTTAGTGCTGCTGCTGCTGCTACTACTAGTACTACTTTATCCTAAAGAGAACAAATAGAGACTAAAAGGACCTAGAGGTACATCTTTTATGTAACATCTTTTTTTCAAAGTATCACAGAAGGAGAAACTAAGGGGGTGCTCACCTATTGAGCAATGGCTAAATTAGAGAATGGCTAATGGCTAATACCTAAATGGCTAGAGAATATAATGTACCATAAGAAATAATGAAATAGAAAGTTTCAGAGAAATTGGAAAAAATCTTTGTGAACTGAAGGAGAATTAAGTGACAAAGGAGTACAATTTATACAATGACAACATTATAAAGAAAAAAATGCTTGAAAGATTTTGGAACTTTGATGAGTAGGATGACCACCACAACTTGAGAGAACTAGAAATGAAGTAGGGTTTGCCAGATTGGAATGACAATAAGGGAGGTTTTGTCTAGCCTGATACGTGTCATCATTCTGATGATTTCATAGAGGTAGCACAGGATCAGGAATGTGTTTCTGCAATGCCTAGGTTGCTGCAATGTGAGTTCACAGTCTTTCACCAGTCTTAGAATATACTTCACTGATTCAAGTCATCCTTGTTGAGTTCTACTCATGTATTACTACAGGGTACAAGGCAAGTGGGAGATTCCTTTACTATGAAGAAAAAAAATTATGAAGTGCTTTATATTACAATAATTCTGCTTGTATGCTATAGGTTCATAGGGTTCTTTGAAACTTATCATCCCTTTTGTAACTTTCACAATTAATTTTATTGTATAGCCTTCTTCCTCACCTGAATGTCTCCCCCAACATAAGATAATGGTAGCTTCTTACGAGTTGATTATCAGTATAGTTGTTAGCATCTACACTGAACTGGCTAATTATGAGCAACTGACCAGTACAAACCGCCTGTCTTAATAAGAACTGCCTCTGTCTACAGCCTCTGAAATATTGAATGTGTGGCAAGGCCACACTACCCAAAAGCCCAATCATGTGCACAGAAATTCTGGGTACAAGTTCAGCTACGCATACCCTATCTAAATACTACCTCTTCAAGGCCTTCAAGGCCTAATTGAAGGTGAGAATTTGCTGATAGCAACAGCAGAAGCAAGAATTTTTATCTATATAAGCAAATACTACTCAACCTCAAATCCCCTTCTGCTTGACCTTTATAGATGTGGGAACTAATGAGACATAAACACTGCTAATTGGAAACATCAGAGGTAATAATGTTCCAACACCCTCACTCATCATTAGGAGCTGTCTAGTTATGTATTTCTGCATCTTTCAATAGATTCTATTTGAATAAGTAAATTATGTTTTGGGCTCTACTTTTCCTCCTTAGTGTCACAGTGGTAACATTTTCCACATCAGCATTCATTAAGAGAAGATATCCTGCTAAAGACTGGAGAACAAGAAGGATCTGATATACTATCTTCAAGGGATTTTCCCTTGAACCCAGGCTGGAGGTTAAAACGGATGATTTCCAAGATTCTTCCCAACCACAAATCCTAAGATCCCATGCACTTGGATGATGAGCACCCAAAGGAAATGAATGACCTTTTGATATTGAGACAAACCAGAGAAAATCAGTATGGCAAAAATCTTAGTATGCTTAAACATAAAGTAGTCCTCAGCCTTGAGGGGGGTCCTATCTTGATTCAAGAATAGTTATTAGTATTCTGAGTGCACAATCTCTGGCTATGGGTTGACATAATAATGGAAAATATACTTCTCTATCATTGTCTAGGTCATTATCATTCTTCTCTTCTCCCACGTTCAAAACACTAGTGTCATTCTCACCTCCTCATGCTCATTCACTCCTTATACACCATCAGTTGCCAGACTTTGTCATTTCTACCTCTACAACTTCTCTCATCTCACAAATGCTCCCTTCTTTCCACCCTCACAATCACCACCTTTGTGGAACCTCCTATTTCTACCTCAATACCTCAAGCCTCTCCCTTCCTTCCTCATACGCCCCCACTCCACAGCTCTCAAAATGATTTTCCTTAAGGGCAGATCTATGCCATCAACTATAGTGGTTCCCTATCATCCCCTGGATCAAATATAAATCTCTTCACAAATATGCCCAAAGGGCTATAAAATTGTGCATGCCCTTTGATCCAGCAGTATCACTGCTAGGTCTGTATCCCAAAGAGAACCAAAAAAAGGGAAAGGGACCTATTTGTACAAAAATACTTAGAACAGCTCTTTTTTGTGGTGGCTAAGAGTTGGACATCAAAGGGATGTCCATCAATTGGGGAATGGCTAAACAAGCTGTGGGATACAATTGCAATGGAATGTTATTGTGCTATAAGAAATGATAGGAAGGATGATTTCAGAAAAACCTGAAAAGGCTTATATGAACTGATGCATTTTGTAAACAGAACCAGGAGAAAATTGTACACAGTAACAATGATATTATTCAATGAAGAATTGTGAATGACTTAACCATTCTTGGCAATATAATGATCCAAGATAAGCCCAGAGGACTATCGATGAAGCATACTATTTACTTCCTGAAAAAAGAACTGATATTGATTGAATACAAACCGAAGCATTCTGTTTTCACTTTATTTTTTTCTTTTATTCAAATCTTCTTGTACAAAATGACTAATATGGAAATGTTTTACGTAATAACCTATATCTGATTGTTTACTGTGTCAGGCTGGGGGAGGGAAAAGAGGGAGGAGAGAGGGACAGAATTTTTAACTCAAAACTTTAAATAAAAATGTTTAAAAATTAAAAAAAAATTTCATAAACTTACCCCTTTCCACCTCTCAAGTATTTCACATTACTCCCTTCACATGCTCTATCATCCAGCCGCATTTGTCTACCTCCTGTTCTGTACACATAATGCTGCATCTGCTGTCTCCATGTTTTTGCACATGCTGCCCCCCCCATATTTGGAGTGTTATTACTCTCTGCTTCTTGGAATTTCTGGTTTCCTTTAAGACTCAGTTCAAGTCCTACTTTCTACATGTAGCTTTTCCTGATTCCCCAGTTGCTGATGCTGTCTCTCCCCAGACTATCTTGTAATAAATGTATATATTTTCTGTATGTACTTATAATTGTACATATTCTCTCATCTGTTAGCATATAGACACATCATGGGCAAGGCTTCTTTCCCTTTTGTCCGTATCCCCAGAATCTAGTAAAGTGCCTGATACATGAATAGATGCTTAATAAATATAGTTGACTTCTTCAGAACTTTACCTATTCAGCTGTGGCCTGGAAACTTTTCAGGACTTAATTGGACCAACAATAAGGAGCTCCTTGCTATGGTTGAAATGATGGGATCCTTAGGATGAGGTAAACATTTTATCTTCGTGTTTAAGATAGAAAAGGAGAAAAGATCTGAGCATATTCTGATGTATTCCCCAATTTGGGAAAAGTGATTTTAAAGTTTTGGGGAAGAGCAAAAACAAGGCCTTATGTTCTAAAATTTTCTGAGGGGAGAAGTCTGCCCAAGGTAGATATGAAATTCTAAAGAATGAAATTCTGAAGATGTAAATAGAAATATCAATTAGGAATTGAAAGAAGCCATTTTTTTAAAAAGCTGGAAGCAACGCCAGGTAGCTGAGGTCAAATACAAACGAATGATATAGTCCAGAAAGAAGAGTGTTGACGTGCAAAAGCTCAAAATGGACTAAGATTGGCAAAAATGCTAGAGAAAAAAGGGGGTCATTAAAATCTGTTATGAAGGAAAGACAAAGTTAAAAGAAGGGAGAGCATCACTGCATGAGAGGGATGGAATGGTGAAAAGAGACAGCAGAGAGAAAGCAAAGTTACTGAATTTGTACTTTATTTCTGTTTTTCTGAAAAATCATCAAAAACAGAACAAAAAAGATTAACAATGAACTGAAGCATAAGAAAAGAGAGGAAATGACATGAGAGTATCTAGTTATCTCCACTAAGTACAGGCCCCTAGGCTTCGATGAATTATATGTGAGGATACTGAAAGAATTTGCTGAGGTGATTCCTAAGCTTCTGTTGAGCATCTTTTAAAAATCATGGAGAAAGGGAGAAATGCTATAGAGAGGCCAATGTCCCAGTTTTCAAAACTGGGAAGAAAATAGTTTTTTTGAGTGAGAGGCAGGTGAGTTTGACTTATTAAAGGGTGGGTTTATGAGCATTTAGAAAGGGATACAGTGATCACTAGAATCAACATAGGGTCATAAAGGTGAAGAAATACTAGACTTACTTTATTTCTTTTTTTGTTTGTTTCATTTTCTTTTGTTTCTGTTAGGATTACTGGACTGAGAAGTGACAATGTAGTTGTTGTTTAGTAGTGAAAATCGATTTCTGTAAGCCCTAATTATACAGTGCATTTCATAATAAGCATTACAAGATCTCTGCTCAGGAACAAAGACCTCTTCGTTAGTAATGAATTGTCACTACCACAATCAGAGTGCCGAGTTTAATTCATGGATAAATAAAAAGAGTCCTTGTAAGCAAAGAAGTCGAGCGTCAGAGTGTGCTTTGTCTTAACCAGTGAATCAACTGGTGATTACAGAAAAGGGAATGATGGCTTTGTTACAATTGCCATAGGAGGCTACTTATAACAAAGGGCACCTTCAGGATTACTGATGAGGGTGAACTTTCTTTTGAATCATTCCACACCTAGCATGTTCAGTGCCGGTCACACAATAATTAATGGGGGCGGGGGGGGGGAAGGGAGAGGAGAGCTTTTTTGCAGAAATGTCTTGCAATATAAAAGTATTTACATGCCAATTGTTCATCCTTTAATAATTTCTGTAACAAAGCCATCATTCCCTTTTCTATAATCACCAGTTGATTCACTGGTGCATCCCCCTCTTTTGCTTAACACTCACTGTGACAGCCAGGAATGATAGAAAATGTCATTCTCTGCTTGCTAATTCAGTGCATTCAGACCGAGTACAGCAAGCATTTTTCTGCTGAGTTTTTTTTTTTCCTTCTAAGCCTAAAATATATAATGTAAAAGGTTTTCTTTTTTCTTAAGTGGGTAAAGAAAGGATTTGGTTAAAATCGATTTCTGTAAGCCCTAATTATACAGTGCATTTCGTAATAAGCATTACAAGATCTCTGCTCAGGAACAAAGACCTCTTCGTTAGTAATGAATTGTCACTACCACAATCAGAGTGCTGAGTTTAATTCATGGATAAATAAAAAGAGTCCTTGTAAGCAAAGAAGTCGAGTGTCAGAGTGTGCTTTGGAATAACTCCTCGGGGGTAAGAAATGAGCCTTACAAGGAGGAAGTTCCTAATGTCTGATTGACATCCCTCTGGCTGAATGGAAGCTGGTGTCCTGTCCTGCTTGGGGAGAAAGACTAGCTCCTGCTACTTGACTTCTGGAGCTTGCTCCCAAGGTTCTTGCTTCTTCTGGAGAAGAGACTTTTGCTCAGTAGCTGCCGAGGCTGGTTGAATTATGTGGTCTCGGTCATTGAAGGCAGCAGTTGTGCACTTGAGAATGATGTGGGAGAACTCCAGTGAGAGTGATAATTAAAAGAGGGAAATGAAGGGTCACCTCCCTTCATTCAGCCCATTGGGCTTGGCATCAGAGCTATTTCAAAACAGTAGGGGATTTTCCAAATGCAGCATGGCAATCTCTAAGCACGCATTGTTTCTATGGGTTAAATCTGAATGGTATTTTAATTGTACTTCAAAAAAACTTGATATGAAAAGGGAAATATTGGAAATTAGTTTAAAGAATAGAAAGAAACCAAAAAATAGGAATATAATCTAAATGGAGAATGGATTAAAAGCAGAAAACTAATGTGTTATTTGCCCGGAAGAAAATGGCAAGTAATATAAAAGAGGCAAGATGACAAAGGAAAATTGGTGGCAGGATATTAGAAAAGAACATTTAAATGTATCAGCAGTGTGCCTCATTTCTAGTTGGGTGGAAACACAAAGGCAGTCTCTTCTCAGACTTCTTGTTATTTCACTGTCACTTAGATTATGAAATTATTAGATTATTAAATCCAGAAAGGACCTGTGAGATCGTAGGAGCATAATCTTAGGCCTAGAAGCCACATTAGAGGTCATCCATCTAATTCTATTCATTTTTTCAGTCAATAAGAAAAGCACTATGTGCCACAAAAAAACCTCCAAAACAAAAACAAAAACCCCGCAAAAATACAGTCCTTGCCTTCATTCTTGGAAAGGAGCTACAAAGGGGAGGATGAGGAAAGGCCTTTTACAGAAGATAGAATTTGAGCTAAGTTTTGAAGGAAGCTAGGGAATCTAGGAGGCAAAGGTAAGTAGAGAGAACATTCCAGATATGGGAGACAGGCAGGGAAAAAGCGCAGAGTAGGGACATAGTGTTGTGTGTAAGGAATAACAAGGCCAGTGCCACCAGATTATAGAGCGTGTTCATGTCAGAAAAGTGTAAGATTAGAATGGGATGAAGGAGCCAGGGTAAGAAAAGCCTTGCTTTATAGATTAGGAGACTAATCCCTAGAGATTTTAAGTGATCTCTCCAAAGTCACAAAGGCCATAATTGAAAACAGCACTAATTCAAATCCTGCTCTTTCAGCTCCAAATCCTCAGCATCATTGGCCAGATGGCTCCCAACTAGCATTTATTATTCAACCAAAAATTGCTTTTTATAAAAGCAGTGAACATTAAAACAAAACAGGCTCAAATGTTCATGGCCTCTGAAACCCCTCCTAATCACCTAATCATCATTGGAAAGCAGTGATTACTGCAAGTTACTTAGTCTAAATGACGGAATTTGGAGAAAGAGAACATGGATTGACTTGACCCTTGGCTTTGCTTACTTTGTGACTTTGGCCAAGTCATTTAACCGAAATAGACCCTTCATTTCTTGGTAAATAAGGGGGTTGGAATTAATGGCATCTAAGATTACTTCTGACACTAATGCTATATGATCCTATGACCTGGATAGGGCAAGAATAGTGGGAAGTTTGCAACTTTGGGTCAATAAATATGGTCTATGTCAGCGTTGGTCAACTGGCAGACATAGGGTGTCATAGCCCATAGCCATTTAAGTAAGCAGGAAGGAAAAAAAAATGTGCATGGTGAGAGAGCATATTGTACTGATGCTGTAATTAAAATATTCATTTGAGGGGTAGGGCTGGACATGCAGTTTCTTTGGTATACGGCAGTAGTTAGCAGACTTTTTGAGACCTCTTTTTGAGATGCAAAGAGTTTTTGTTTATATTCATTCTATCTAATGAGATGAGATATTAGTTCAGTCTTCAAGTTTGGAACTGATCTTTACTTTCATAGGTCTCTAGGAAACTCTACTGTACACTCGTGAGAGAATGAGAGTGAAAAACACAAACAATCAACCTTGTGTAGCCTGTGAAAGGGTCTTTGGGACTCCCAGGAGTAGGTGAACCACACTTTGAGAGGCTGGTATAGGGAAATCCTAATGAGGAAAGCCCCTTGAGTAACTGCAGATGTGTGCTTGTTCTGCAATTTAGAGTCTTACAGAGTAGCCTGAGGCACTTAGAAGTTAAATGATTAAGATAATAGCAATAGACAAGTAGACCTGTGTATGTGGATGAGGACATTCTCTCTATTAATGAAAGTAAGCACTTTTCTTCAATTTATTGTGTTAGAGAGTTTCTTGAGAGCACTGAGAGGCTGACTTGCCTAGGATCACACAGGGACTCAGAAGCTAGACTTGAATCCAGGTATTCTCAGCTCCAAGACTGGCCCTTGAGCCACACTATGACACTAAATTGACTTCACATGATCAAAAACCACAGAATATCATTATTGTAAAAGACCTCCTTCTTATTGTTATTCAGTTGTGTCTGACTTTTTTGGTCCATAGTGCAACAACACTGTTCATAGCACTTTTTTTTTTAAGCAAGAATACTGGAGTGGTTCACCATTTCCCTCTCCAGCTCATTTTACAGATGAGGAAACTGAGGCAAACAGGATTAAGTGACTTGCCCAGGGTCATACAGCTAGTAATCTGTCTGAGGCTGAATCTGAACTCAGATCTTCTTGACTCCAGACCCTCTGTTCTCTCCACTGAGTCACTTAGCTGCCCCTGAGAGACCTCAGGAACCATCTAATTCAATTCGTACCTGCAAAAGAACTCTCACTACAACATATCTGAGAGTGGTCATCCTCCCTTTGCCAGAGGAGGACTCCAGTGAGTGCTAATTTAGAGCCTTTCAATGAAATATATACTATTTTTAGATAACTTTAATGTTTAGGGAACTTGTTTCTGACATCAACCTTTAATTTTCCTTTTTGCAATACAGAGGTATGAGACAAATTTAATCAGTACAGAATTATATTTAGGGTGTGGTGTCTACCACAGTGCCTTGCACATATCAGGTACTCAAAAATATTGGCTGAATGAATATATTAAATAGTTAAATTCTGAAAGGTAAATGGTTCAGCTCGGTGAAAGTCATACAGATAAACTCTATTTGTCTCAACTTGGTCAAATTGGTCATGCCAGATCCACATCAGGTTGAGAAGAAAAGCATGTTACAATGTGGACTCCTCAAGGAAACAATACTGGATATTATGAGATTCAACCATCTGGTCTGTGATCCATCAATCAACAGCATTTGATAAGCACTTATTATGTGTCAGGCACTGTGCTAAATGCTGAGGAGACAAAGACAAAAAGAGCCCTTGCCCTAAAGGAGATTGTGTTCTGATTGGACAGCCAATGTGCAAATAATTAAAGAAATACATATTGAGTAGGTGGATGGCAACTATGACTAACTTACTCTGTGAACCCGGCTGAGTCACTTTCAGATTTCTGGGCTCCATTGTATTCAGCCATATAGATTCAAGGCTTAGACTGGATTTCCTTGAACCTTAAAATTATTAGATCTAAAATGATCTAATCTATGATTAGACTATGGTTTACTTTTAGAGGTGTCAAACACACAGTCCATGGGCCAGTGTGGCCTGAGCCAGATTAAAATGTAATCAGGAAATATTTAACAAATAAATTAAAAATACAATAGAACATAGATGATGTTAATATGTGATTTTCTAAATCAATATCCAGCCTGCAGGGATCCTTGTGTACCTTTGAGTGGTCCTCATTTCTATTTGAGTTTGATACCACTCATCTATTTCACTGTTAGGCCTAGGAAAAAAATATTAAGTGTTTTCAAGAGATGCTACAATACACTTTGAAGGAAAGGGAGGTTAGAGTACTATTTTATATTAAAATATTAGTAAGCTTATGCTGACTGATCGATGGACTGGCATACTATCTTTTAAAACAAACACAGAGGGAGAGAAGAGTATTTTAAAAATAAATTCTAATGGATTTATTTGGTTCTTATATTACCTACATTTCCTGTATGTCCTTCCCTACCTCCTTTTCTGAGAGTTATTTCTTTATAACAAAAAATAAAAAAAGGGGGGGGGCACTTCAGCAAAACTAATCAACACTTTGAAAATGTTCGAAATCATATGCAATGTTCCCCATCCATAGTCTCTAGCTTCTGCAAAGAAAACAGGTGAGAAGTAAGGACAAGTACTAAGGAGTGCCCTGCAGAAGAGAAGAGGGAAGGAAATAAGATTCTCCTGTCTTTACAAAAAATCAACTCGGTACAAAAATTCCTAAATAGAGCTGAAGGCATGTCTTCATCCTTATTATATTCTGCATCATTTCAAAACAGCTTCTTACCAGATTAGAAAAGGGTATTTTTCAAAGTGTTTGACTCATAATAAGAAGAGAAGAAGATTATTTATAGTGAATGATGTCCCAAGGAAAGAGAGGGGCCAGTTGTATTAGCAGCAGCTTTGATTCTCGTTCTTACAAATGAAGCTCAGAGCCCACAGTCTCTTCCTAAGGTCATCACCTTTATAAATCCTCACCACACACAGGGGAGAGGAGCTCAAAACATAAGAATTCCACTCCCTATCCCCCTGTTGATGGGGAGACTTTTTTTCCATCTGCATATCTCCATTTATAACAAAGCCTCCCGTCGTGAAGGATTTTATGAGCTCTTGAGTTTTCTCTCGTTTTTATCTTTCTTAGCATCAGCAAAGCAACTGGCAGATTCTTTAATAAAATATATTATATATATTAATATTTATGAACCGATAAATTGGATGTTTAAATAAACATTCTCCAACTTATGCCAGTTCTCTTGTTTTAAACGTTAAATTGCACTTACGTTGTCAGGAAAGTCGGCCTTTAGTTCACTGACACATTGACACCAATATGCTGCTGTTTTCTCACTGATGAGCTCGATATTAAGGAAGGAGCTTTGTCCTGGGCCGTACACAGGGCCAGAGGTGCTGCCTCGGACTATCCTTGGTGAAACATTGGTCACAATGTCCTGTTGAAAGAGAAAAGACTTTGACTATCATTTTTGCAATCTAACACTGCAGCTTTTATTATCTATTCCCTTCAACATAACAATGACTTACTAAGTCTCTTCTCATATCATATTTTCCAGAATAAAATTCAAAAATGTGCTTTAAATTATAGTTAAATTGAACTTATGATTTCAAGTAAAAGGCTAAATTTGAATATGTTATGGAATGAGCAAAATCCCTTTCTATAATCTAGACTCCTGATATAGGGAAATAAAAATATTTAACTACTGCTTACATTGATTTTGAGTATGATAGAAATGGCTTTTTTTTTTTTTTACTTATTGGTGACTGAATGAAGAACAAACACATTGTGGGCATAATGTACAAGAATCCATTAAAATCTCTTTCCATTGAACCAAGTAAGATTTAAAGTGTGGCTTTATGTTAATTTAGAAAGATTTACTTTGGAATTCCTTTTTAGCAAAAAACAAGTCATCCAAGAAAAGCTTGAGGCATTGGTAGTTCATCGAATTTTAGCACATTCTTTACCACGGGAGCTGGGTCAGATTATCTGTAGAATTGCAGTCATAAATGCAAATTCAGTGGGAAGAAAGCCACTTTTCCCAAGACTAAAATGAGGATATCAATAACTTCATGATAAACTATAAACAGTAAACAGTAAAATTAACATGCTTGTTAAGTATAATTAACAATCCACAACTGCTTCTATGGTTATATTAACGAAGAACAGTAACATTTCTGACATTATTTAAAACTAAAAAGAAACAAAGAAGGAAAAATGTTTCTTTTGCCAACTTCTAATTAAAAATAATTTTGAGTAAAGGTCATTTAGTTAAGGATTTATCAGAATTAGTCATTTAAGTACCCCTCCTCACCATCTTGTCACTTTTAGTGAGATAACATGAACCCCCATTAGTATATAGCAATTAAGGTCAATTTACATATTTTAATTAAGAACCACCCCATATAAAACAATTAGCGTAATAGGCATACTAACTGGATTTCATAACATTTGGACGTTTTTCCAACTAGATAGACAGGAAACCTTAATTAGCATTAATTAGTGCTGATCTGCATATGTTTGATAAGGCATACCCTTGCCACAAAAGATTATTTATTCCTGAATCTGCCAAATGCTACAGTTGCAGAGGATAAAAGGACTTTTCTTCACATTGCATGTTAATTTCTGGTAATTTACATCCATTTTTACATATGAATTAGTATATTATAAAATAAATTGTATAAATGTTACAATAACGGCTTTGCAAATATGTACATTTAGACTTATAGAAATCATACCAGTTAATTTTTACTCATTATCATTCTACTTTCATTGTAATCATTTTGTAACATCATCAGCCCACACTATGATTTGTTTCTTCCTACCAATTTACACCCCTTAATCTTAATGGGGAAAAAGACCTGTAGGCTTGCTCCAGAAGGTTCGAACCTGGTCTGCCAGATTTTCATTTTGGCAAATGTTGGATTAAAGTGCCTATCTTAAAAGGTAGACCTTGCATTTCAGTATACCTTGCTTTTTATTAGTCACGCTAGAGGAGGATGGCTTTACAGTGCCCTCATCTTATATACACAGAGTCAGGAAATTTGGACAATGACAAATTCAGAGTCCAGAGGAGAGCTACATTCATCCCTCATTTTCCCTGCAGCCCAGTAGGAGGCTGAATTTTCCAAATTGTCTCAACTTGGTTGTGACTGAGGTAATCTAAGGCATATTGTGCCTTCCGAAGACCCTTCTGGCAAATGGGCCAGTCATAAATGTGGCCAACTGTAGCTAAGTCAAATGACTGCACCCTAGGTTAAATTCATATCACCACAGTCTTCCCAGGATTCCATGATTACGTACACCATTTGGTAATGCAGATTACCAGGAACATGTCAGAGTTGCCTATAGCCTGAGGAATCAGAGACCCCATGGCCTTGGAATGCCACAGCACATACTACTGATGATAGTTCTTCTAAGAAAGGTACAATCTAAGGTTCCCTAAAGGATCTGTAGGGAAAGTTCAATCTTCAAATTGGCAAGGTATGATTTGAAGATTGCAAGGTAGATTTCCCTGTACCACAAACATCTCCCTCAGTAGCCAGAAAAGATCTTTGATTCCACAAATAGAAATTCATTTCTTTGGGATTTAAAGAGGCTTTTCAGTCTTCCAAAGTCCTAAATTAAAATGCAAATATCCCTCAGAGGGGTAATAATTTAGCCATTCTAAACTAATACCAAGGCTTGGATTGGGATTAGTTCACAGTCAGCAATGAAGATAAATGCTTGGAGAAGGACAAAGGAAGTCTAACTACCCAGAAGACATGGTGGAGACTCTTCAATTACACTCATGTTTAAATAGAGCTTTAAGGCTTATAAAGTGTTTTCACCACAGCAATCCAGTGAGACTGAGAGAGCAAATGTTATTATCCCCATTTTGCAGATGAAGACAATGAGGTACAGAGAAGTTAAACGATTCGAACACTATTAGAAAGCGCCAGAGAGGTGGGGTTAGAACCCAGGTCTTTTGATTCTAAGATCAGTAGTCTTTTTCACAATTTTCACACCCTTTCTCCTGCAAACACATGTGTTTCCAAAAGAAAAGGGGAGAGGAAGTGCAAGACAAACCATTAATTTCTGGTAGAATTTTGACTTTTCTGGTTCACTCTTCTCTGCATCTGCTGCCCTGCCTAGTCTTAAATCCATGGAACAAGATTCCAGGACAAGATATCTTTGTAGGGAGTACCTCCTCACCTCCCTTTTCTCACCTCTTTCTGCATGTTGTCTCCCCCATTAGAATGTAAGCTCCTTGAGTTTAGGGACTGTCCCTTCTTTTTATTAATCCTATCCCTAGCACTTGGCACAGTGCCTGGCACTTTGTAGGTGCTTAATAAATATATATTGGATTGGATTAGTCCAGTGGATAGCTTAAAGTCGGGAAGTTCGGTTTTTGTTTCAGTCATATCTGACTTTTTGTGATTCCATTTCGGGTTTTCTTGGCAAAGATACTGGAGTGGTTTGCCATGTTCTTCTCCAGCTCATTTTACAGGTGAGGAAACTGAGGCAAACAGGGTTAAGTGACTTGCCCAGGATCACAAAGCTAGTGTCTGAGTTTGGATTTGAACTCATGAAGATGAGTCTTCCTGATTCCAAGCCCAGGGCACGATCCACTGAACAACCTAGCTGCCCAAAGTCTGGAAGATCTGTGTTCAAATTTGACCTCAGATATCTATTAGCTATGTAACACTGGGCAGATCCCTTAATCTCTGTCTACTTCCCTTTGTTCAACAGTAGAGTGGGGATAATAATAGCACCTACCTTGCAGGGTCATTGTAAGGATTGAAAGAGATAACATTAGAAAAGCATTTAGCACAGTGCCCAGAACACAGTAGGTACTATCTAGATGACTATTCCTTTTCCTTTATCCCCCTTTAGTTCAGAATTTCCTATTTTCCCCTAAATAGGTCCTAATGAATCTTTATTTGGATTAATGAATGCTTAAAATTTTTTAAGCAATGAAAAATTAATTAGAAGTGTTATCATAGGTCACATTTGCAGTCCCTTTGAGGAGCTTAGGACTTGCAGAAGGTAAAAAAAAAATCATTATTTAATAACCCTCTATCTCCTGATTCCCAAGCCAGTGCTTTTAAGACTACCCTATCATTGCTCATTAACTCAGATAATAGCTAATATTCATATAGTTCTCTAAGATTTGCAAAATACTTTATAAATATTTTCTCATTTTATCCTCACAATAACCTCGGGAGATGGTACTATCATCTCCATTTTAAAGAAAAGGAAATTGAGTTTTAGAGAGGCTAAGTGACTTGCCCAGAGTCACATAGCTGGTAAGTTTCTGAGCACATATTTGAACTAAGGTCTTCTGTGTTGAAGTCTAGTGCCATATTTACTGTTCCACCAGAAAACACAAAATTAATTAGTTATCTAATGAAATAAAATATCAGACACAAAATGAAAAGTTAGTTGTTATGGTGGCAGTTGTTGCTAAGATTGATTGCTCTGACTGCTAAGATTTTGAGTTAATAGTTTGGTATAGGAGATATGCCAGTGAGGAGGAAATAGAGGATGTGTGTTCACATCCTGTTCATATATAAAGGATCATCCTTAAAATATCCCCCAACTTTGTCTACTCCAATAAATATATCCAAATGTTCTTCATTAAGAAATACAAATGATGTCTTAGGAGAAGGCAATTTATGTATTCAGAAACTATAAGGAATGACCAGGAAGGCTTTTCTAGTACCCTAATTTTGGGATAATACTTCATAACATCATTATTGTCAAGATTAGAAAAAAATCAAGGTGAGGAGGAGTCAGAAAAAAATAGACGGATGAAGGAAGACAGGAAAGAAGAAAGATGACAGCTGGAGAAAAAAAAAACTCATGAGATTCTAAAGTGAAACTTGTGTGCGGCAGAGAACTGATATTGGCCAATGAGAGTCCAGCATGTGGATGGCTGGTGCAGTCCCTACCTGGACTCAAGACCATTTGTATGTATTGTTTCCAAAACTTAGATCTTCAATTAAACCTGAGTCTTCCTGACTCCAGGTGTAGCACTCTATTTGCTGCCTTCTGTTCTTAGCCTCATTTGCATGCCCCAGGTACTGAATACCTTCTCCAATAAATCTTTCCATTGACTTCAGATCTCTGAAAAGAAGCTAAATGGAATGAACAGTGAATGGACATTGCATGAAAGCGATTTCTCCATGGCTAGTGACACCAGCCTTGGATTTGTTTATCAGAAGAACTGGCACTGATATAATCATGTGATACTGTGCAAGACACAATTCCCATAAACCTCAGTTTCCTCATCTGTATATAGGCATAATTACTACTTACCTCACAATAAGTTATAAATGGTAAAGCAACCAAAAACATGATTTATTATCATTATTATTATTAGTTGTTGAATTCAGGTCATTAAAAATATGACAATAATTTACTCCAGCTACTATTTGGGAATATGAAGCTTTGGGTACTATTATATAATGATATTTTAGGAAAGGAGGTTTAATTTTAAGTAGCTAAAATCATATTAATATTGCTTAAGAGATTTAGAATAAAAATAAACAAATTCAATAATAGTTAATAGATGAAAGTTCATTGTACATTATAAATAAATTGAATTAACTTATCTATGATCATTATTCTATCTCAGCCACCTACCAAGGCAGTCACACTTCACTCTGCACTCACTATAACCTGAAAAGGTTATATCTCTATCTTCCCAGATCTCTGAAATTCCCCTGCTCATTATATTATATAGTATTTATTCCTATTTCATATCATAAGAAGGCTCAACAAAGCTTCTCAGTCTCCCCTAATGGCTCACCCTCTTACTTGTTTCACGTACACAGAGACTGTCTCCCCCTCCCATTGAACTCCTTCCTCAATGGCTAGCAGACTACCACTGCATCATATTCTCCTCATCCCTGTGATTCTGAACACATGGCTATCATTGCACAAACCCCATTACCCATGCCCCACTGATAGCTCCTTTATTTCTATCATCCTCACTGGACCCCCACTCCCATCCTATGCCCCACTCCAAATATACCCACTGTGCTCTCTGGAATGACTGCTCCACAGATAACAAACTTGATTTCATCTTAAACCTTTTCTTTTTTTCACTCCTTTCATCTTTCTGTACTCACTGAGACCAAAAACCCCTTTCCTCTTCCCCATCCTTTGTAGCCTTGGTTGAACTTTCACTCATTCCTTTCCATCCCCACTCACCAGGACCTACTCTTCCATCCCATCTCAGGTACATGCAGAGATGTTCTGATCTTTGATCTTGTTATCACCCAAGAATATTCTACTTCCATGTTTTTGATCTCTGAATTTCCTTTATGTGATCATAATCTTTTATCATTCCTTCTTCCCCTCTCCTTTCCAACCCCTAATACTGTTCTTTATCCTCACTATGACCTCTAATCTCACCATTCCTCAGTTCTTGCCTAGGACATCTCCCCTGTACTAGACACACTTTCCACCTTTTTCTATCTTGACCTCTTGTTAGAGCTCTATACTATCCTCTCCTTTCCAGTAGCTTGACCTATTGCTGACCTTGCTCTTCCAAACCCCAGCATTAGATCATCCCCACCATTTATTGTCTTCTCTCTTGTATACATGTTACTGAATGAAGCTGGAGATACTATAAATCTATACTGACTAGGTCCTACAACAAATGTGTTACATGAACTGATATGTAGCAAGGCAATTCTTTTACACTACTCTGTACAATTCACTATTCTTCTTAGCATGGGGCTCTTTCAAAACTTCTCAACAATCCTGAAATCTCCCATGACTCCCCCTTTCCTCACTTTCTCAGCTAAGAAATTTGCCTCATATTTGACTGAAAAAAAACTGAGGCCCTTTGCCAAGAACTCAGTCTTTGTCTCTTCTCATTTTTCCTTACTCAGGTGTCTTGCAAGTCTCTTTTCCTTTACCCCTCTCTCACAGGAAGAGGTGGCCCTTCACCTGGCCCAAGAAAACCCCAGTACATGCCACAAGATTTCATTCCATCTCATCTTTTCCAGTAGGTTGCCACCTCTATGACCTCCTTCTTTCACTAATCTTCACTATACCCTTGTCAATTAGCTGCTTCCCTGCTGCCTACAAATACTACCATGTCTCCTCCACCCTCCAAAAGCTCTTACTTGATTGAGGCATACTAACTTTCTGTATCATCCCTTTTCTGTCCTCCATTTTACAGCTGAACTTCTTTCGAAAGTCATCTACAATCGGTCACTCCCCTTCCTATCCCTTCCCTCTCTTCTTAACTCTCTTCAGTCTGGTTTCCAACATCATCTTTCATTTAATCTCTACAAAGTTAGGAATGATCTCTTAATCACCCAAGTGAATAGCCTTTTCTAGTCTTCATCCTTCTTGACCTCTCTGCAGCCTGTGACACAGTCAATCACCCTCTTCTCCCAGACATTCTCTTCTCTTTAGGTTTTCATGACATTGATTTTTCTCCTGCCTGTCTAACCACTCCTTGGTCTCCTTTGCTGAATCTGGATCTTCGCCCAATTTGTACCCACTAAATAGGTGTCTTCCTCTATTCCATTTTGCTTGCAGACTCCATTATCTCCCATGGATTCAATTATCATCTCTATGCTGGCTTCCTTGCTGTTACTCTCACATAACACTTCATCTCCTGATACCATGCATTTTCATAGTCTGTGCACTATGTCTGGAATACTCTTTTTCCTTGTATATGGATTCTGGATTCCCTGAATTTTTCCAGGTGCTAGTTAAAATTTGACCTTCTGCAAGAAACCTTTCCTAATTCTTCTTAACATTTGTGCCTTCCCACAAAATTACCTGAAATTTATGCAATTTATGCTTTACATATATATATATGTATATGTATATATATATATTGTGTATACAGAATTGTTTCTACCTTGCCTTTCCTATTACAAACCCTCAGAAGTTGTCGATTTATTATATAAATAAGAAAAGTTTAAAGCATAAAACTTCTGAGTATAGTGATTTAATAGCAAGGCTGACTATTGCCAATAAATCAGGTCACAATTTCTCAGTGATTATGAGGAACATTGGAAATGAAATTGATTTGCTAGGGTATTTTGGGACTTTCCATTGTCATCATGGAAAGCTATCCTGTGTCAAGAACAGGGAAGTTCCACAGGAATGGGGAACTTTGAGGAGTGAGCAACCCTCAGGGCACAAAAGTTTTCCAGCCCCAGGTGACCTATAGTCCTTATGACCTAAAAGTTACAGCTTTGCTATTAGTAGAAATAAGGGACTTAGCCTGTTAGCTGAGCTCTACAGGAACTGTGTAATAAGGGGATTTAGCTAGTACACAGGCTGGCTGGAGCCAACGCCCTGTGAGCCTGCATAGAATCTCATACACACTTCTTAACCTATGATGATTTATAAGAACTAAACTATATATGTAATTAAAGAATGTGATTAAAAATAAATGAATAGTATTTCACAAGGACATGGGCTGTTTTTAGCCTTTCTTTGTATTTCTAGTGCTTAGCACAGTGCCTGGCACATAGTAAACTCTTAGTAAATGCTTATTGACTGAATGAAAGTTTGTTTACATATTATAGACCATAAACAGAATATTCTTCAGTGATATTCTATGTTATCATGAAACATGCATAAATTCTGTGTATCTAACTATCTATCCACCTAATTACCTACATACTGGCTCTCCATTGTACCTAGCTCTACATATTGCATTAACAAATGTTTATTACATTAAAATTATCAGGAGCAGCAAGTTTAGGGGGTAAGATGATAAATTAGAATTTGGACATGTTGAGCTTGAGTTACTGGTAGAACACCTAGGTACCAAGGCATGATATTTTATAACTATATATAACATTTATATAGCTCTTTATATACATTATCCCATTTGATCCTCTCAATAGCTCTGGGAAGTAGGTGCTACTGTTCTCATCTGCCTAAGGTCACATAAGCTAGTAAGTATCTGAGACAGAATTTGAATTCAGGCTTTCCTGACTCCAATTCTGGTATTCTATCCGTTATGGCACCTAGCTGCCTAGTTAGAAATACTACACTAAAGAATCTAGGGTTAGAAATACAATTTTGTTTGTCATCAACACAGAGGTGATACCAGAAGGATGAAGAATATTTCAAAAAAGTGTTGAAAAGAGAATTGAAGCTTTATGGTTGTCTGAGATCTCCCACAAAAAGAGTAGTGAGAAAGGAAAAGAGGGCCAAAGACAAGGACCAGAGAGAAATGGACACATTTAAGAAATGGGAAGAGGAATAAGACTCATCATTAGGAATAAGACCCATCATGAGCCATTCAAGAAGCATCAGAAGAAGCAGATGACTATAAGGTTGAGGACTGCAAGGAAATAAGAATATCAGGGAAGATACAGTATTCAACAGGGTGAAATTGTTGCAGAGACCTAAACAGTTAATGAAATAACTTTAAAAAAAGTTCATTTACTTGACCTCCTTATACCAAGAAGTATATTGTTATGTTCATTAAGTGGTTTAAGCTTCCTAGTGTTACCATGGTTACTGGTAGAGGAAAGATAGCCACAAAGGCCTTACAATAAATAGAGAAATAGAGCTTTTTCAGTGATGTGTTGATAAGCGACTGCAAAAATATCTGAGGTCCTGTAAAGTTTGTGCAGACAATCAAGTGAGGCAAATAAAAAAGAAAATTCTAGCCTGATTTTAAAAATGATTTTGTTCATGGATTCCAGGGAAATGTAGTAAACTGAAAACTCCATCATGTATTAGCTGATGTAGCTTCTCTCGCCCACAAGGCCAAGCTACCCTGGCAGCTAGATGTTCCCTAAACACACTCCAAGTAAAGAACATGATGATAAAATTCATATGTAAGCAAAAATCTCTGGTTATTCTGTATGAAGGGCCATTTAAAAAGCTTCTTAATTTATTTGACTAAAACAAGTCACCCCTCTGCACATCTTCCTCCTCCTCCTGTTTCTATGTCTAATTTGAAAAGAGTCTAGGCACTCTGATTTTACAGTTCCCATCATCCCTGCTTCTCTTAATCATTCCTCTCCCATTTTCATCTTTTACTCTCTTAATATCCTTCTATCTCCTACCTAGTGGTGTGCTAGAGCCAGTTCATACCAGCTCTCAAGTACAGATTATTAAATTTTCAGTGTGAGCATTTATACTTTGGATATCGTCAAGTGTTGTAAATCGGGGTTTGATTTCTTGTTTTGCTGACTGTCTAGACTCAAGAAAGTGAAGGAAAAAATGTTAACAACATAGATTGAACTTAACTATGTGCTGTTTGTATGTATGTATATATATATATGTGTATATATGTATATACATGTATTTTTCTGGAAAATGAATAGTTAAATATTTAGCAACAGACTCCTGATGCTACCCATTTCCTCCATTCCTTATCCATTGATATTCACAGCTTGTCTTTCCCACATCATACAGTTTGAGTCCAGGTTCCCTAACTTCCTTAACTTCCAACCATGTACTCTACTCCATACCATACACAGACCTTAGCATCCTATCCACCTGATATTATATATTTTGGCTCAGTGCTTTTGTTAACTGGATGTGTTTCTACGAGGACATGGCCCAGTGAATGAGTCTGTTTTAAGAGTTTTTCATTTAATACAATTTATTATGACTAGATCTCCTTCTCTGGCACATGGACATTTTTTATGAACAGAGCTCTTGATATAATAACATCTGGAAATGGGGGATTTTACCAATGAATTTTTTACATGTATAGGAAGTGAAGACCATTCAAACTGGACCTTCTATAAAGAGATGCTACCTACACTATTGTGTAGAGAAAAGTAAGTCTTCTCAGTTAGGGCAGAATAAAGTATTTTGGGTCTTATTATATTGTGCCTTGAGGATGACACCACTAATATACAATGACACAGAAAAGGGGGACAAAACAAAAAACCCAAATATGTTTAAAATGTGTACTGTTATGTTAAAATATGTTTAAAATATTGTGGAGGGGAAACAAGGTTTACCCTCTTTAATCAGAGTCCTATAGGAGGTTGAATAATGTTAAAATGGTAAGGTGCTACAATATACTAGATGGCCCTTGCTAAGGGAGGAGGGAAGAGGAGGTGGGAGAATATAGTAGATTGCATTCTGTAGACGTTTGGAAAAGATGACCTCTAAGCTGCCTTTCGTCTTTGAATCTATAAACCCTATGATCTTAACAGTAGGAATCTAATTCAAAGTTACTTAAGCATTCATTATAAACCATGGTTAGTTCAACTTTAGAGCGCAGAAGGGAAAAATGTAAGACTTAGCTAATAACTTAGTCACTCAAGTAACTAGAACCAAGATGATACTTGTAGACTTAAGAAAAGATTTGAATAATCTTTGAATCCTGTCCCCATGCCCCGCTAAATTCATCAAGTATTATGGTATCATCCATAGAAGTACTGTCCATGTTCTTAGAACCTTTATTGTAACACATGCAACTCAATTTAGAAAATAAATGGCTACTTTCAGGAAATAAATTTACTTAAGACACAAGTAGCTGTCTCTCATGTTTGTGCCATAACAATTGGTTAATTTCTTTCAACAACCTGCAACTACTAATAACTGGTAAAACACACAAGGGAGGGAATAAACACTTACATGGTAATTACTATATGCCTAGTCCTATACAAACATTTCATTTCGCATTCAATACATTCCTTTGAGGTAGATGTAATTATTATCCCCATTAAACAATTGGAGAAATTGAGGCCATCAGATGTTAAGTAACTTGTCCAGCAGTGTCTGAGCCCAGAACTGAACTCGGGTCTTTAAGATTTGAGGCCTGGTGCTCTATAGGGAGGCAGCTGCTTACCGATTGTATTTTGGTAAACGTATTTCAAAATAATTTGTTTCTTTTTTAATCATATGCATTTTATTTTATGCACTCAAAAGTGTGACTCTGCGAAAGGGTGTAAAGGTTTTACCAGACGAACAAGGTGTCTATGACACATAAATAAAGATAACCTGATCTACATCTTGCTGCCCATCAAAGCGCCCTGCATCTGTTCTTTTTCCCCTAATACAAAAGTAGATCACAAGGGTCAATCAGATATTCAAATGACATAAACCTGAGAGTATTAGTGAACATACTGGATGACAGAGTGAAACTCCAAAGAGATACTGACAGGGTAAAGACTTAGGCTGAAGATTAATATGGTGAAATTTATTAGGGATAAATATAAACTTTTGCATTTCATTAAAATCATCTTTGCACAACCTACAAGGTTTTGTAAAGGTCAGTGCGGTCCCTTTCTAAATAAAAAAAAAATCAGTGATTCTGTGGTGATGAAACACTATGGGAAGCCCATACTCGATCGTATCTCTCATCTATGGTGCTCTGTCTCCTTAAGACATCCACATTGTGGGTTCACAAAAGCTGCCTATCCACAGAGAAGTTTTACATGAAAAAGAGTTTTGTCAGTGAGGATGACAGATGGATGAGAAAGTGATTAATTAGCAAACAAACTGATTAGATCCCTGAGTTCAATGTTCAGATAGCTAAGGGTCTGTAGATACAGTATGCAAAACTATAATTAGAAACTTTTGCTAGCCTGTTTTTGAAAAGATCCTGTGATTAGCCTTGAAGAAATCTTTCCAGGCTCAAAATAGCAGATGTGAAGGTGTAAGGATGAGTCAGTTTTGATAATTATTAGAGTTCCTCGATTATCATAGCAGACTTTTCAGTGACAGTGACAAATATTTTCTTTAAATTAATTTGATTTTTACAAAGCTGTGGTGGATTCATTCCTTCCACTCTGAGACAAAAGAAAAGGACCCCAAAGATCTAAGATCTAAGTAGCAGGAACCAGTACGGTTCAATCCAATTTCATTCATTAAACATTCATTAAGCAGCTACTAAGTACATTTCCCTATGGTAGGCATTGAGGCAATAAATGACAACAAATGAAACACTCCCTTTTCTCAAGAAGCTTCGGTCCTCCTGAGACAGAAAAATGAACTCAAAGAACTGTAGTAGAAGGACTCTGGAAGACTCTGTGGTTCTAGGACTGAAAGTTCAACTCCTATAAAATCTCCTAACTGGTCCTCCTGATTCAAGCCTCTCCCCAATCCATCCTTCATTAGACTGCCAAAAAAGTGATATCCCTAATGCATGGGTCTGACCACATCACTGCCCTGCTCAATTAAACCCAGGAGGTCCCTGTTATCTCCTAGATCAAATGCAGACTCTGTGGCATTAAAAGCACTTTAGAACCTCCCTGTATAATCTTATTATCTTTATGTGTTCCCTTTGTGCTGGCTTTGATCCAGCCACCTTGGCTTTATTGCTATTCCTCGTCCATGCCACTCTATCTCCCACCTCCATGAATATCTGGAACAGAGTTCACCCCTCTTCTCCACCTCTCAGGATCCCTATTGTTCTTGAAAGTTCCATCCAAACATTGCCTTCTAAAGGAGGCCTTTCTGACATCTCTCATCCTCCACCCCTCAGCACCCTGGATGGTACTCCCCCCTCCTCATCCATATTTCCCCATTTCCCTTTATTTTGGGGGGTGTGTATGTGTGTGTTTCTGTTTATATGTATGTATATGCATATACCTATATGTCCACAATGTATAAATATACACATGCATATGTACATATATGTACACACATACATGTATAAGTGTGTATATGTATATATATTTAAACACATATACATATACATACATGTATACATATATACATACACACTTATGGGTGAATCTGTTGACTTCCCTTTGGTAAACCGTAAGCTCTGAGGGCAAGGACTATTTCATTTTTGTCTTTGTTTCTCCAGTGATTACCGCAGTGCCCAGAATATAATTACTTAATAAAGCCTGCTGATAGCATGATTGAGCAGCTGATACACATTCAATATATTCACCTCAGAATGTCACGGCACAAGGACAGACAATGGTCTAGGCAACTAAAGTCCAGATCCTGTGATTTATTAGGACACTGAAGAAAACCATTTGGTTATTTGAAGAATCGTGGCTGTAGTGGGTGGGGGTATAGTGAAGACCTGCCTGGACTGGAATTCCACCAAAATTGAGATTATTTCATTCTTCGTAGTGGCACCCTCAGTGTCTAACACAATGGTTGGTACCTATCAGACATTTAATACGAGTTGTTGACTGAGTAACTGATTAACTAATTTAACTTGCAAAACCTCAATTCCCTTACTGGTAAAAAGGAGAAAAGAATAGTATCTACCTCACAGCGTTGAGAGAATCGAAGGAAACAATTTATACACAGTGCTTTAAAAACCTTGTTATTGCTGAGTTGCTTCAGTCATGTCTGACTCTGTGTGACCCCTTTTGAAGTTTTCTTGGCAGAGATAACTGGAGTGGTTTGTTATTTCCTTCTCCAGCTCATCTGACAGATGAAAAAACTGAGGCAAACAAGGTTAAGTGACTTGCCCAGGGTCACACAGCTATTAAACATCTGAAGCTAGATTTGAA